>JAOXXN010000001.1:8539676-8551837 GCA_026770055.1 Myrmophylax atrothorax | reverse complement strand
TCTCTTTTCTGTATAAATATATAGTTAGTTTCAGCATAAACCTAGAGTTGAAGGGTTTTTTTCCCTCTCTCTCCTTCTTTTTCTCCTCTTGGCTGGTTGTGAGGGGGGAAGAACCCTTTTACCCTGTCTTGGACAGTTGGCATTTTGCCAGTTCAAACCAAGACAGATAGCTGGATCCATGCGTTTCAATCAATTACTGACTTTTATCTTGCTGTTTTCATAGAAGGCCATTTCTTTCTTAAACTGGTCAATTAAGTTCATGGAAATAAATGGAGAAGAGTGTACAATTTCTTAGAAACACTGTCAGGATTATCCTGGCACTGAAGAAGAAACGATCATAGACTTTCTTAATGAATAACGGTAGTTTTCATCAAACTAGATGTTGTTTCCCCGTTTTCTTTTTTTCTTTCCTTTAGTCACAATTCAGAGTTAACTACACAGCAATTGAGTGCTTGAAAGCTCTTAAAATATCCACAGTGTACTTAAAGTAGAGCTCTGTGTTTTTACTTATCTATTCCATTTGTTTCAGTTTTTATAAAGCACATTATAAAATCAATTGAAGCAGTCATTTTCAGCTGAAAAGAAGCAGACTACAGGTTCATTTTTTATCAGGAGATAATGTGATAGAAGGAACAAGCAGATGGAGTAAATCAATCAAAGGGAAATTATTCCAAAGCACAGAGGAAAGTTAAAGCAATGAATATGAGAATTAAAGAGATATTAAAGTGACAGAAGGTACTATAAGGAGTAGAGAAATCCCATTCCATTCACTTAGGAAGCCTGGAAACTACAAAAAGGACCTTTGAAATGACAGAAAATAATGACCGGACCCACTTCTTAGGAAAGTCTGCTGCCTCCCTGGGGCCCAGTTGAAAGACATGACAAAAAACTTCCCAACCTTATACATCCCTTAGATTATTATCTATTATTGATTTCTCATGTAGGCAGAGATGAAGTTGTAATAAGAAATCCAAGAGCAATCAAGAGGGACTTCCAGACTTTGGAACTGGTTAAGGGACCAGGAGCACAACGCTGTTCTCTAAACTGTCAGTTGCAGGGAATGATGTTGGAAGAAACATGGATACCAAGCAGATCAATACCCAGCTCCATGACTGGTGTCACAGGCAAAATTTTGAGGTTTTGATCATGGGTCAGTCTACACACCAGGGTTGCTGCAGACAGGCAGGGCACACCTGTCTCAAAGGGATAAAGGATCTTTGTGCAGGAGGTACCAGGTTTCATTAAAAGAGTTTTAAACTAGATTTGAAGGGGAAAGGGATAAAATCGGTTTCATTAAAGATAAGCCTGAGGGTGGCATATCAATGTTTGAGGTCTGCTATTATGGTCCCTTGGTCTGCTCCCCAGTGTACTGAGTACACTGGAGTACATTTGAAATGTCCCCTTATTAATATACACAGCAGACTGGCTGTCTCAGGGGAGGTAGGGATGGAGACACACAGACTAGCAAAGACACAAGTGTTATTGATGTATTAGAAGACACAGAAGTACCAGAGAATAGCTACATAGGAATTAGTTTTTCTCTCCCAAAAAAGGTGGCAGGATCAACAGCTCAGCTGAAGTGCATTTACAACCATGGACACAGGACAACAAACAGCAGCAGTTGGAACCAATTGTTCAGCTGGAAAACAATGATTCAATTACAATCATTACAGCATGGAGAAATAACTGAACACAACTGGAAAGCTGCAATGGATGTCTATAAACTCTCCGGAAGGGATAAACAAAGGGTAGCAGGCATGGGTGTGTAACTCTGTATGTTAGGGAGACTTTTGATTGTCTACAACTTGACAATAGCAGTGGAAATGTTGAGTGTTTATGGATAAGACTCAGAGTAAAGGTCAAGAAGGCAAATTTTATGGAGTGAGTCTATTATAGACAACTCAACCAGGATGAAGAGACAGATCATTCTATCAGCAGCTGGAAGAACTCTCATGATCACCAGTCTTTGTTCTCATCATGGATGTCCATTTATCAGATGTCTGTGGGTAAGGAAACAGTCTAGGAGGTTCCTGGAGTGTGTGAAAGAACTTCCTGATATAGCTGATGAGGGAGCTAATTAAGGAGGCACCCATTTGGACCTGCTGTTCGTGAACAGAGAAGAGCTTGTGGGTGATGTTGATGGCTGGGGCCCACCTTTCTTTACTGAAAGACTTGTCAGGCACTGGAACAGGTTGTTCAGTGGCTAAATCACCATCCCTGGAGGTATTAAAAGACGTGTAGATATGGCATGCAGGGACATGGTTTAGTGGTGGACTTGTAGTGTTGGGTTCTCATTTAGGCTCAGTGGTCTTGAGGGTTTTTCCTCACCTAAATGAATCAAAGTATCTTTGATTCTATGACCTTATAGCAATGCCCTTAGAATGTTTTCACTATTTCCTTGATGACCTTAGCAACCTGTTTGTTTTATGTTCATATAGTTGCTTTCTGTGAAGTAGAGGAGTGGATCTTTAATACATCTTTATAGGATTTATGGACAGAGATGCGTCTCTTCTGGACAAAGGTGTATATCTTTTATGATGAAGGGTAGATTTCCAAAGACTGAGACATGGTGTCAAAAGGAAAAGACAGAAATGTTTTCTGAAGTCTATTAAATCCATAAAATAAATCTAAAATGTCCTAGATGTCTTCCTTTACAATTTAAGGGATATTCATAAAATAATGCCAAAATGGAGCCAGAATTTACTTCAGTCTATTTACTTCAGTCTATATTGAAGTAATGTAATAGGAAAACAATTTTCAATTTGTATCAGAATGCATATACTTAGAAATAATTAGGAAATGTTGGATGTTCAAAGATAAGTCATATTAGGTCTGCAATGTCTAATAAATAGTTACTCTAGAAAATAATCCTAGTATTTTTTTTTAATGAAAAAGACCTTTTGCTTTGCAAACACTGAGTTTAAAAAAATCATTTGTTTCCAATATATTCCTTCAGTGCAAAAGATTTTCAGCTTTTTGGTAGCTTTGAGAATTATCAATATATTTAATTAAATTTTTGTTATCTTCTAACTACGGAAAATCTTTGATGCAACAAGTTCTAACATTCTTTAATGGGTTTGTGTTTTCTTCTTGTTTTCTGCCTTAAAATTTGAATTAAATACTGGTATTTTAACAGAACAAACTCAAAAGTAATATATATTATACTCTAGTTCATGCATTTCATATTCAATACCATAGAAATGCAAGACAGTCTATGTTCAACTCACAGGAGTGAACAACTGTCTCTGCTTCCACTATGGCCAAAAGTACCTAGACATAAGCAAAGCAGAATGGCAGAATTGCTGGACAGAGCACCAAAATAATTCAAAGATGTCTTAAATCCATTGAGGCATGCTCCTGCTTCTGTGGCAGGGAACTACACTTTGGATTTAAGAATAATTAAAATGAAAAATATTGCACAGCCATAAAATTTGTTCAACCACATTTAAAAAATCTCTAAAATATAAGAGGCACATTATGGTGCATGTAGTACCTGTAACTGAGCAAACACATTTTTTTTAAAAAAAAGGATTATTTCTTTAAGTATGCCTGTATTCCAGAAAGCAGAAAAAGCTCACACTGTCAGTTTTAGAGATAATAATCAGAAAATAACATAATTTGCAAGTGCTGGAAAGAGGTAGACAAAGGATGTCAGCAAACATTTGACAATGAAAAGCTCTCATGTAGTCCTTGGTAATAGTTTGACTTTAAAAATAGTTAATACATGTTCTAGAAATTTTGGTTTTCGTACACTGAAATAGTAGACCAAGTTTTCAGTACCCTTGATGACAACAAATAATGTACATGTTAGCATTTCTGGAATGTCATAAAAGAATTTTTTCCAACATTTTCTAACACTTCATAAATATCAATAATTCCATTTAGGGACATTTAAAATATTATTTGAATTGAAAATGTGAGGACTTCTGTCACAATCATTCAGACATTTTTTCATTTATTCTTCTTTTCAGCACTTACTATAAATAGTTACAAATCACTGTGATGTCTTAATGCTACATTCTCTTTTCTTCTATGGCTAAAACAGGATAGGATGGTGATCAGGGCTTTTATGCATTTAGAAATTGAAAAGAAAAAAATAATTGACATATAGATCTATGGGATGATGGTCCCTGATAAGCCTGGATGGGTTGAGGGAGACGCCTCAGGCACCCATGGAAGGGTGCTCCAGCAGAGAGCAAAAGCTTTCAAACTGATGAGATTAACAAAGGGTGGAATGTTAAGAAAGAGCAGGGCCTCCCTTTGTGATATCTTCTATGACTGCTCAAAGGCCCACCTCATCTCAGGCATCTGCATGACCCCCCTTCCCCAGTAGATTGACTATTAGTCATAAAAACCACACGAAAAAAAAAGGTACAAAAAGTGCCTGGAGTTTAAGCTTCAGCAGAGAGGAGAGGGGAAAATGCCACGTCTCTGTGAGGGCAAGTGCTGCAGCTTGTCCTGTCTCTTCCTATCTCCTGGAACAATGTAGGGGCGAGAAGACCATGTGCTTTCTATTTTTCTATACTTTACTTTCTTAACTTCACTTTCTTACAAAGCTTATTCCTTTATACATTCTATCTTACATCTTATGCTAACAGCTACTTTGATTCTTGCTTTATAAGCATCTTTTTTCCTGACTGTGTTGCTGCCTTAATACTAACTACAGCAACGTGCTTCACACTTTGCTACTTTATATTGGTTATTGCTTTTTACTATTCTTACTTTATAAGACCAGCTCTGTTTCGCAACTACAGTAACTTGCTTTACTTTCAAGGTGCAGTTTCTTTTTCAACATGTAAGCTGATAAGAAGCAGCTCTGTTTTTTCTTTTTGTTTTGTGTTACAGAGAGAGTGGCGTGCAAGATATTTCATTGGCCTATGTTATCGAGAGAGTGTCTAGATAAGTGTTTTAGGTGGCTGTGTTTTTAGTTAGTAGTTCTTTGTGGCTAGTTTCTGTCTGTTGTGAAAATGCTGTATTGTAACTTGAGTTTAGTGTGTTTGTCTCTGTAAAATGTGTTTTGTGCTGGTTTTCTTTTGGGGTCTTTTATTATCAATTAAATACAATCTTGCAGCTGAACGTTATCACCGGCAAAGCAGAACCCACAATAACTGTCACATATTTGTATTAATAAATGTTATTTCGGGAGCTGTTGTGGGAAAAGTTCTTTTCTAGCTATTAAGTGTGGTCCTCATACCAGGGTTTAGGATGCCTTCCAGCCTGTGTTCTGTCCTAGTTCGGCAGGCAGTGCTGGATTCATAAGGCTCTAATTTTTCTGGAGGCGTTTATTGCTAAAAATTTCTCCCTGGCTTATGTGTGGCTCTCATAGGGGGGTTAAAAATCTTTCCAGCCTGTGTTCTGTCCAGGGTTTGGCAGGCAGTGCTGGGTTCATAAAGCTTTAATTACTCCGAGGGCGCTTATAGCTAATAACTTTTATTAATACAGTTAAGACTAGAAATCTCTGCATTTCTGTCTCCCTCCTCCCTTTCACATGACACATATTCATTACTTCAAGCATGTTGAACAATTTTTAAAGAATACCAGATATTATGATCATTTCCATACCTCTCCACTCACCCAATACTCTCCTTGAAAAGTTAAGTCTTTTGAGCCAGAAGGAGCTCTGGATCTGAGTGGGAAAAAAAATCATATATATTTCCAGCCTTTTAGGTTCTGCTCTCTGCTAAGGTCTTAAGAAGATTTATGTAAAGCCTACAAGTTGTTCCCAGTTCAGGTCCTTGGCAGAATACTTTAATTTTAAAGCTGCTCATTTTTTTGGTTTATCAGCTGGACTGGGAGGGGGGGGAATGGTGACTCATTTCTTAAACTCCTGCTTCTGCCCTTCCCTGTCAGAATTATATGTAGCTCTGCAGTCTTCTTGAGAGT
Source organism: Myrmophylax atrothorax (assembly GCA_026770055.1). NCBI lineage: Eukaryota > Metazoa > Chordata > Aves > Passeriformes > Thamnophilidae > Myrmophylax > Myrmophylax atrothorax. The sequence continues at coordinate 8,545,954 of JAOXXN010000001.1, read as the reverse complement.
CATCTGCTTCATTACTTGACAAACCTTATCCTTCCATTCTCTCCAGCTAATCCCCTGTCTTTCTTCTTTCATGTATCCCTAATGCTCTTAGGAACCCTTCTCAACCTCTCAAATCCTGGTAAGAGATAAAAGTAGCCCATAGTAAGGACCCTATTTTCATATTCATCCTTATTGTCAAGGGTGCCAAACTTTGGAGATATCATTGCACTGACAGGGTTATTAAGAGTCTTTGAGTGGAATTTTAACTTGCAAAAAGTTTGTTAAAAAAATACTTTAATAAAAATATGAATGAGAACATTTTAAAACACAAACTAAGAGAAGCAGCCATAAAAAGGTAATTTTTTGATTCACTGCTTTCCACTTTTCAGTGTCTAAAGCATAACATTTTGGTAGTTTATCAGCCAAATTTTGGGTTGTTGTTTATTTTATTTTTGTTGGGGTTTTTTTTATACATTTCCTTTCCTTCACGTGCTCATTTTTTCTGTCTTTCTGCACTTACAAAATGCCAGCAGATCAAGTTTCCAGATGGACATCATATGCACTTAATGAGAGACTTAAGGTGACCTCATGTGGAAACTTGTGCTGCCACGTAATGAGCCCTACTTTTGATACTGCATGGTATTCTATTTTTTGGGCATTAATACCATCATCTCTGGATACAAGAGACACTTTCCAGATTCAAAAAACACTTGAAAAGGTTGGTGTTAAAGGAGTTATCAGAGGTTGCTTTTCCCTTGGTTTTACAGGGTATATTGCTTCCATAACCCTTGGCACAAAAAATGTCTGTGTTGACACTGTTTCTCAGATGACTTTCATGCAAGGCACATTTGAAAAATCAACACCTTTTCTTTTTTTTTTTTTTAAGTGATATAATAAACCTGGACCTTTTCTCTCACTCATTTTCCATAGTGGAGCAAGAAAGAATGGCAATGCCTCAGTCAGGGATGCAAGACTTTTCATATTGACTTTACTAATAGAGAAAGTGCTTCTAAATGATCTCACATGGTCTCGAAACAGAACTGGTCCTGTTGCTAGGACAGATATGAAAAACTGTATAATAAAATATTGTTTTACAACAAGTCATTAGTTAAAAACTACTTTTATAGTTATAATCTATCATGCCAGAAGCTAAAGGCTTTATGTTCTACTGGGCAACCCCTCCACAGTGTGATTCTGTGGGTTTCAGCATTCAGTCTCAGCAGTGAATAAATTCAGATGCAAAGAACACTTTAATTTTTAAGCTAATAGCTGCAATCTAAAAACATTCAGAAGACTCAACAAAACCTGATTTCCAGTCAGAATCCAAAATATTGAATATTTTGGATTAAGCTGGGTATCCTGAATGTGTGATGTGTTGCTTCAACATCATATGTACCTCTTGTATCTTGAAGGAGATGTGATGCAGCAATGTTCCGTTCCTTTTTACCTCAGTGTGTAGTCTCCCCCAGTCTGTCAGACTCTGTTCACTTACAGCCCATTTTTAAAAAATAATACTCAGGTTAGTGTGGTTTATTTCTTGCAGAATATCATGCAGTTTAGTAGTTTGTCAGTTTTTGAAAAGTAATTGTTCAATTGCCTGTAAACTAAGAGGGATTTTCTATCTGTCAACATGCTAGATTTACTGGATAGTGTGTTGACAATGTGCTTTTGAAGCAATGCATGTTCTCACATTTTTGTGTTTGTTCCTTCTACAGCATTTATTAACATACAAAGTTGCATATGCAGGACTGATGCAGAATTTTACCCCTTAAGAAATAGGCACAGAGGTGAGTACATAACACTGCCATTTTAAGAGATGAAAAATCTTACCCCATAGTTTTATTGTAATCATAGAATCATAGAATGGTTTGGATTAGAAGAGATCTTAAAGATCGCCTAGTTCTGATCCCCTTGCCATGGACAGGGACACATTTCACTTCACCAGGTTGCTTGGAGCCCCATCCAACCTGGCCTCGAACACTTCCAGAGATGGGGCATCCACAACTGCTCTGGGCAACCTGTTCCATAATTTATTGCTAGCTCACAATGCTGAATGGGGATTCCATAAGATATTATGCAGTCTGCCAGCCTGTTGGGCTGCATGAGCAGACTCCAAGGAACTCTAAACTTTTCCCCTCTAAGTGCCTAGCAATTTAGAAAACACTCATATTTATTTGTATAATAAAATAAATGCATATCTGCACATAGATATATACTTTTCTCTTTCCTCATAAAAAAAAATTGGCCAATGTATTTCAAGAGACATTAGTGTGCTTGTTTCTCCAGCTGCAAAAAACTTACTTCTCTCTTCCAGAATACTGCGTTTATTTATTTTTTAAAATGTGTATTTTCTTAAAAGAGTCCTATGATTTTCCTGTACTATGCTAGACTCCTCATCACTCTCCTTAAAGTCAGCAGCTAATACACCAGCAGCCTTATTAATATAAACAATCAATATTAGAAAGAACTTTTATCAGGCCATTTGAACACAAATGTTAATGCCCACATATTATTGCTAGCTCACATATTATTGAATGCCCACATATTATTGAATGCCCTATGATAAAACGCATATGATTGAAAATCAAAAAAATTATTCTAAAGTGCCAGTGAAATACTGTCACAGCAATATGCTTTTAGTAACCTGGGAATTTCAAAAAGAAAAAAAAAGTAATATTGATTTTTGCAAGTTTATCAGACAAAAACCTTGTATCAGCATATGTACAACAGATATTGGCACAGAACTCTAAAAAGTCATAGGAAGCTCACAGACCCACCTGGGTAGCAGACTCTCATTTGCATTTGAGTTATCTTATTTGTTTGGAAAAGATAAAGATACTGCACCAACCCCAAGCCTGACTGAGCAGAAATATGTACCCTACACACATCACATGGGACATAAGCTGCTTTGTTGTAGATAGAGGGAAATCAAGTAAGTTAGATGACTTGAGATGGTAGTGGATTATGAGTTTCACCTGTAACATTCTTTTACATGCTACAGAGGAAATATACTGTGCTTTCTTATACACTGTGACACCATTATGTATCTGGGTATATATATAACACTATAAATTATTTCATATGTTAAATACATAGTTAAAGGAGCTTTCAGTTTGATTCTACTTTAAATATACAAACACAGAGCTCAGAAACCTAAGCATTCAATCTGTAGCATACAGGAACAGGGATGCACACATGATGGCATCATGGAAGACATGAATTAAGAAACAGTGGCTGTTGCAGTCTTTGAAGTTTCTACTTGCTCAGCATCAACGTAGCAGATGATCAATAACAACCTATCTTTCATCAATAGCAACATCCTTCACCTTTGCCTCCAGAAAAAGAATTGTATCTGCTTAGCATTACAAAACCCATGGAGAAAGACTGCTTGTACCACTTTCGGGAAGACCAATGTTAGACGCCCAATTTGTCACATACCTTTCCATGTCAGATATCTTGGAGAAAGGACTGTGTTTTCCCTGATGTTTTGTACTGCAGCAAAGTGATAATGGATGAGAAATTAAAATATTAACAAACTTAGATGCAACTTTAAAGTACCTTTTTTCATCTGGTAAGGGTTTTGAAACCTGCTGGATTGGAAGGCATAAAAAATTATTTTAATTTGGATAGGTACACCCTCACCTAATTGGAACTGCCAGTAGGGATTAATTTGGGGGGGGGGGGGGAACAAAACAAGGAGGGAAAAGACAGATCTCCATACAGGGCTAAGAAGAAGTCACTTTCCAAGCATCAAAGAAAGAAAGGCTTGTTCAGTAGGAAACCTGAAGTAGCGGTAACTCCCCCTAAAATAACTGAGAAATAAGGGTGGAGAAGAGTGCTCTCTCTCTCTCTGCAGTAGCAGTCAGAGCTAATCTTACCACTGATTGCTCCACTCAGGGAAGCACAGAGCAGCACTAACCACCTTTCCTCTCTATGGGGAAATATAAAACTGTCACAGCAGGATTTCTCCTTATAGTCCTTGTGGTATGGTGAGATTCCACTCCCATTCCTACCCCATATGTCTTATAAATAAAAGAAAATCCACTCCAGATCAAAAATCATCCTCAGCTGCTCTTCCTGCACCCCCCCACTCCCCCAAAAGCTTCCATGGTCTTTCTAGTGTTTGGAAGGGTAGCTAGTATTCAGTACCACTTTAGAAGCACAAGAGTTTTCCATCTTGCTTCAACAGCCTATGGGGAACCAGTGTTGTGCCGTGCCACCATTGTGTTATGTTTGAAATAAGATCTACTCTAAGCATATTTCCTGGTAAGGCATTTCATCTAGCTGTATCTTGGTATAATCAAATAAGCATCTCTCTTTTCCTGGGGAGGACAAGAAGTGTCTTTTTTGAACTGTGAGTACATCTGCAGCCTGTGAACACTTTGCCATTTTGCTTGCACCCTGATGCAGTGCTTGTGGTGAGTGCATTGCCCTTCATCATGTTTTGGGAGAGGTTCATCACTCAGGTGCGCTCACTAATGTCTCTCTGGAGTTGATGACAAGCCCTGTGTGGTCAGACTTAATGAGTCAATTAGAGTATCTGAGCAGGCAGCACACTTCTGAGACGCAGGGACTTGGCCCTGTCTCCTTACAATTTGGTTGAAAATAGCCTCTGACGTAAAGTAATTTATTTTCAGATTCACGTAGCTGCACTACCTGACAGCTTTCTCATGCCTTCTTCTGAAATGGCTTGACGTAGAGGGACATATGCCACTTGATAAAGTAGTGAACTGTAGTTAATCAGTTGCCGTTTCTACAGAAACATTACCTCTTTCCTCTGATTTTCGTTACTGCTTTGGGTAAAGAAGGGTTGATCAAAGGTCTGGCACGGCAGTCATTGGCCTTGCAGACAGTCTGGGTAAGTCAGTACAAAGAAGTGTTGGAGGCAATCAAGATGTGGTTTGATAACAGAATTCTGAAAATATGACATTAATCACTGCAGCTTCCTTGACAGCAGCACAAGATCTTGGACACGCTCTGGTTTCTTTAGTGCTTGTGCTTACACTAAATACAAGAATGTATGTCTTTGTTTTTTACAGGGAAGCTTATTAATTGGAAAAGAAACTCAACACACATTGAAGTCAGAAACTATCAGTGGTGATTTACCTCTTTATCTAGTCTTCTTCATTTTAAAAGAGAATTCACTCTTTCATCTTTGGAAGCAAAAATTAAATTACTGAGTAAATTTAGGAGTTTTCATCTTTACTGACACCTCAAATCATGATGTATCAAAGATTTTGTGGCAAACTAAACTCTCAAATCATGATGTATCAAAGATTTTGTGGCAAACTAAACTAGCCTTTCATCAAGGCAAAGTCCAGACTACAGAGCTACACTTAAAGTTTTTGGCTGTCTACAAACCTTTATTAGGAGACACTTCTCACAATTCCAGCAGCACTGCGACAAGATCACAAATAGATTCAGAACTCCATTTACATTAGTGAGCTGTAATTTAGTTCTTATTTATTTATCTATATTAATAATTCATAATACCTTTTGAACCCCCCACGTACCAGAGACTGTTACAAGATAAGCCAGTTGCGTCCGAAAGACATTAAAAGCCTAGTTTATTTGAGACAAAAGCCGCTGTGTTTTAGGGTATTGGGGATGATTTATCTCCGATGCAGGCGGATGGCGATATCGGCCCGCAGCGACGCCGCTCATTCCCGGACGAGTTCGGAGCTACTTTTCCGTTCCGGAGCGGCCCTTCCCCGGCCCTGTGTCCTCGTGTCCCGCGGCGGCCGGAGCGGGCCCGGCGGAGCCGCTGAGCGCTCGCAGCCCGCGGCCATGGCGGCCTCGCTCCCTCAGCCCTGGGCCCGGCGGGCGCCGATCCAGCGGCAGCTCGGCCGGGAACACCGTCCTTAGGGCATTGCTGCACTCCAGGGGGTACATTGGAGGAATTGTCACCACCACAGCAAAACCATCCCAGTCTCAGGCATTCAAGAGACACCTGCCCCTTGCAAAGCAGTTCATTTGCAATGGCACTGGGGCCCTGTGGTGTCACGGGGGATGAAACGGGAAGGGACTCCGAGCTCTGCCCGGAGCTTTCCCTTCTCCAGGTGAACAGCCCCAGCTCTCCCAGCCCGTCCCGGAGCGGAGGAGCTCAGCTGATCCCTGTTTGATTCCCGTGCTCCCCCCGGCATCGCACACACCTGGGGCACAGCACAGCACCCACACACACCTGGGGCACAGCACAGCACCCACACACCTGGGGCACAGCACCCACACACACACCTGGGGCACAGCACAGCACCCACACCTGGGGCACAGCACAGCACCCACACACACCTGGGGCACAG
>JAOXXN010000001.1:8522963-8535757 GCA_026770055.1 Myrmophylax atrothorax | reverse complement strand
TGGAGCACCCTTCCAGGGGGCCCTGAGGCGTCTCCCTCAACTCATCCAGGCTTATCAGGGGCCATCACCCCACACTCTGAAAAAAATGAAAAGAGGGTAATGAGTTCCAATATGAAAAAAATTTAAAGTTTTTCAAATCTGATTTTGCTCTAGTACCAAGAATAGACACACACATACTCCAAACCCCCAATTTTGAAATTAGCTGAAGAACCCATTCACAGCTTTTTAAAAGCCAAAATAAAATCATTTTAGGTTGATTGAACCTTTTCACTTCCAATAAATCAAAATGTGCACTGATTTTTAACTGGTACTCTGTAAACTAAGTTGAAAGAAAGGTCAATTTGACCAAAATACTTATTTTTGTAGCACCTTTAAGATGAAGCCAAAACATAAATTTTCAAAACTATTGGGAAAAATATAGAAGGAATCATGAAGAATGGATTCATTGTACTCTATTAATATGTTTGTCAGCTGAAGAAGTAAAAAACATTACTAAGAAATAGAGTTTAGTATACTTTTTTAGTCATAAGTGTTCTTTTACTGTATAATTTTCTATTTATACTGAGTAGGGACTACTCTGAATTACTTTTTAGATAGCACCAGGTGTGTTAGAACAGCCTAGATACTTTTCAGTGTCTGCTTTGAGAGGGATCAGTCAGGGATGGTGAGCTCCAGCCTAGCTTATTTATTGTCAGGTCCTGCTTTTCTGATACAGGAATACTATTTCAAAATCAATCTTTCCTGAAGCTTTAAAATATCTTCACTGGTGAACTTATATTTGCTCCTCAGAGATAGCAACACATGTTGTAGAATGCTTCTGAGACCCGGCATATCTCTTTGCATGCGTAATACATCGTCCAGTTGATGATAGATCTTTGTTGACATTAGGTAACAAATTACCCTTAACTGAAAGTTTTAAAGAAGTTTGTATGTACATTTAATGACAGGAATATGACAACTTTCCTTTTGTCTGATGTCTTTATCACAATTTCTAGTGATCATGCATCAAGGCTTATTTTTAGAAGTTGCTGTTTAATTTCAGCCTGACAACATAATGGTGTTCACAGAACATCTCTCAGGGCTGCTGAACCAGCAGAGGCAACGCTTGATACGATATATTTGCTTAAGCCTGAGGGTGCATAATAAACATGAGAGCTTCATGCACTGAAAAATAATCATCGGGTACACAGTGCATAAAGTGCAAGCTAGAAACTGCAAGCTAGGAACATGTTTTCTTAAGGGCTATTTGCACAAATGAGGCATTAAACTATAACACAGAATATAGTGTAATAAAGTCATTATTACTTGAATTTTAGATTTAAGAATAAAATATTTACATTCATTTTCACGGTCTTTTTTTCCTTTCCTCCTCTCCTCCACATGACTTAATATAGTAGACTTGATTATGGTTGAAAAAATCCCCACTGCATTTTTCTCTTTGACAAGAATATCATTCTCTTTCTAGTGATGATTCTTTTCCTTATAGCACTTTCAGAGAAATTATGCACATGGGACACAAAATGCCCTGAAGTAGCAATGAAGTCCTTAAAAACGCAAGAGGAAAACTGTACAAGGTTACATCAGGACATGAGTGATTCCCAGTCCTTGTCCCAGCCTTCATGAAGGTGTGAAATTTCCTCCCTCACAACACTGCAGAGAACCTGTATGAGTGTGCTGAGGCTGCAGACATGCAGCCTGCTCGTGCTCCAAGCCTCTCTTGGGAGTGATGGCACTGCCTGAGTTACCTGCATGAGCATGAATCAGAAGGTGTCTGACAGAAACAAGTCATTCTGTCACCTATTTCTTTCAAGCCACAAATAGCTGAATTGTGTCTCTCTTCTATTTCCTTATTCTTACCAGTATTACCTGCTCCCCAACAAGGTTCTTGTAGCATCCATACCTGCAGTGTTCCTCTCCATGACTCAGTCTGCACACCTCTGCATTCCCTTCATGGTAACTTCCCATTCCTCTCTGATGAAGGATTTTGGTGTTTGCCTCTTCTTTGTTGTCCCTTGATTATTAAGAGCTTACATCTGGGGACTAACATCCCTTAATTACCATTCACTTACATCTACACTCAAAATCTAAATACAGACATATTACTTCTACACTCAAAATCTAAATACAGACATATTACTTCCTAGTAGTTGTCCCTAGTAACAATTTATCAGTTTATTGCTCTTCACAACAAGCATTTTATTGAAAAGAGGGTTGAGGAAAGGAAAAAAAAAATAATTATCTGTTAAACAACTCGAGTTAACTGATAGGACATAAAGGCAACAAATATGCGTTAGAGGCATTTCTAGGGAGGAAGAAAGAGAGCACAAACAATTCGAATAAGTCTTTTGTGTTCACTGGGCCATACCAACAAATGCTGTTCAATGACTAAGGGTGAATTCATTTCCTGGGCAAACTCGTGCTGCCAGGAGGAGCAGAAACACAGATTGCCTGACAACTGCAGGTGCTCTGCTAACAGACACAGCACAGAGAGGACAAGATCTCTTTTGCAAGTAAATTAAAAAAAAAAAAAGTTAACTGAATAAAAACTAGTGACATGATTGTACTGTTCACATTCACAACAACAAAACCCCCAGTAGAGTATAAATGTGTTCATTGGGCTTTTCTGACAGTGCTGGTCCTGTCCTCTGCATCTCTGTTTCACATAGCACACCATCATTTCTTCCATAGTGTGGCCATACTATGTCTAACACAAACATGGGGAAACAGAACCTTCCCTTCTCCTCCTCAGTTCACCTGATTCATTCTCTGCCTCCTCCACAGGTGTATTCAGTCTTTGGCATGTAGATGGCATCTGTCATGCATCCCAAGGCACAAAGAGTATTGATACCTTTGTCTTCAAAACAGAAATTTAATCACTGTGCCTCATCTTTTAAAATAAAAGAGGACAGCGCTGCACCATTTTTCTTGTAATCAATTCACTTTTAACTCAGTTGACTTCACAAACTGGTACTTGGTTATTTGACTTACCAAATCCCCAAAATGTACTGTTTCATTTGAGCATGAAGCTTTATGGACTGTCATAAATATTATGATCTCAGTCTAACTGCGTGTTCAATTAGTCATTGAAAATCTATCTACATAAATATTTGAAGATGTATTTCTAGTGAGCCTGAAGGAAAAGGCCTGGTCAGCTTCCCTCAGTCTGAAGTTCCTCAGAGAGGTTAATTATCAACATGTTTCACCTCAGCCAAAAGCCATTAATGAGCTGTCCCACTTATATGTTTGTACTTGGTTCTGTGAACTACAAGATTCAGGGTTTCACCCTCGATAACAAATCTGAGGCTCTTTACATTAAAAAATGCTCACCAAAGAGGGAGGAAGAGAGATAGTTGCTCTCTCTCACTGTAGAGAAACACAGGAAAGATTCTAACAGGGAAATACTGATACCATCAAAGGGAAATTAATAAATATGATAGCTCTATCTTTTCAATGAGAAAAACAAATGCATTTCAAGGTGAAATATTAAATCCATTTATAAAAGCTCAGTCACGGAGAGACAGCGTATAATAGGTGCCAAAATATACTGTCCACTATGTGATAAACAAGTAAGTTGCCTAAAAAGGAGAGGGAAAATTCCAGTTATTTGAATTCTCAGTTGACAGTTGATTATGCAACATCATCTTTTATAAAAAATACTTGTAACTGCTGTCTGTTTTGGATGTTGCAAATAAATTATGCCACTTGTATGTTACCTTAGTCTGGCTTCAGGTAAACAAAATTTCAAGGTAAACAAAATTTCAAGCTACCTGCGTAGCAACACATGACCTGCTATCCAAGACATCGATAAACCAACAACTGGGATGCCTTAAGCATTCTGGCTCCTCAGTACATTCTCCAGGGTATTCAAGAGGGGTATAATCAATTAATTTAGAAATAGCATGGCTGAAAAGAAAGTTAACTTTTTAAGGATCAGGAGGAGAGGGATCTTCCAGTTGCAGGCCTTTCAGCACGTGGTGAGATGCTGGGGAGCATGCTGGAAACCACCTGTCCCAAGGAGCATGGCCAGCATATCTCCCCAGTTTTTTCTGTTCATTTTCATGCCAGATACAGCACACAAACTGAAAAGGAGTCCATGATGTCCCTTGATGACACTTAGGAAAAAATAACATAAACAATGGCTGTCTAAACATAAAATTGTGAGTGTGCAACACCAAAGTATTTGTGAGATTTTTGTTGCAGAGGGCCTAGAAACAAATACAGTGGAGAACGAAGAGCAAAAAATGCCACTTGATTTTACCAGTGAAGATTGTTGTTAGTTCTAACTGCTGCAGGTCCAGGACTTTAAACTGAACTACTCTTTATTCCTGTAGTATATATACTGATATACATAAGATGAGCCTTGTGTTGTTATTAGAAGATGAAAGATTGAAAAAAAAAGTATGCTGTTTTCAAGTCACATGCTTAGACTGACTTGAAACAGATGTTGAAAAAGCAGAATAGCTGCAACCTGCAATGTTTGGGTGGTCAAATGCTTCCAAGACCTGAGACGAAAACTGCTGAATTCTCACGCTTTCTTGTTTTTTTGACCTTTATGAAACAGCCACACTGTGATCAGAGGCAGCCTCCTATCTTCTCAGACCAACAGTCTGAGATCAGCTTTATTTGCTCAAGAGAATATATTTACATGCCAGTAAAGAGCATTTGACAACAGCTGAACTAACACATGCAGCGAAGTTTGGCAGCTGAAGGGCAAATAATTCACTAGCAAAGATGACTGAAAAAATTTTACTTTTTTCTTGTTGTTACCAAATAATGCCAGCTGCTCATGAGAATACTGGTTATGAAATTGGAGATTTGTCTCTACTAATTCAATCTTTTTGTGTATTTTATTTAATGAGAAAGTTAGATGGGACAAAATCAAAATAATAAAGTTCCACATTATTTCCAATGTCAGCTCACACAATACTGATATTTATGTTATACCATGATATTAAAAAAATTTAAAAGGTACAAACAAACCAGCAGTAGTCTGTATCCCCCAGAGACTTCCCAGCAAGGAACACTGGAGCAGGCTTAAGGTATAGACTCTTCTTGAACCTAATGGTACTTTACTTGCCTTCACTTTGAAAGAATCAGTTCAGTGCAGAAACAAATCAGTGCCAGAGCCCTAAGATCATTGGAATTTCCACCCTATTTATTGCTACAGCTGCAAATACACTCAATATGAAGTTCAATACTTTTATTTCAAGGTAATCGGAACACAGTTGTTCCACTTTCAAAGTGTTAATAAATTGTCTGGCCATGTAAGGAAAATAAAACCTCACCTAGTTAAACTTCTCAGATAAAATTTCTAGTTGATTTGAGTGCTATGTTACAGGTAGTAGAGCTTGTTAAAATATAAAAGCTTTTGCTTGAAAGTGAGATCTGATGAAATATCCTTTCATCTTTGTGGTGTTTTGGCTTTAGTTTCAGCTATGCCTTAGCTAGGCCCAATTCAGCAGGCCCAAAGGATGTGACATAGATTAGAAGGGACACCTGACTTAAGCAACCAAAGAGGTATTTCATATCATCTGACATTATCAAGAAGTGTCAAGAAGTATAAAATAGAGGGAGGTGGAACTTCTGGCTCTTTTGGTCTTTGCCTCAGCCCCATCAGGATGCACTGCCTGCCTCTGCCGAGATTAGGCCTTGCTGCCATCTGCGCTGTGTTATCGAGGGAGGTGAACATTTCCTTGTTATTTTTCTCCTCTCTTGCTGGGAGTTTTCTCTGGAAGAATTTTGGGAGGTTTTGTGGGGTTTGGGTGGTTGCAATCTGTATTATTTGGTTGAGTGACTCGGTAGCTATTGTTGTTAGTTTGGATTTTTTCTCACATTTGTATATTTATGTATTATATTCTGTTTTTTAACTGTCTTTCTTTTGTATAATATAAGAAGCTTGCTACTTCGGGTTTTGGATTTTTTTCCTCTCCCTCCTTTTCCCTTGTTGAATTGGGGGACCCTTTCTCTCTCTGTTGGGCAGTTGGCATTTTGCCAGCTCAACCTAACACAATCTTCAAATCAAAAGTAAATTAAAAAAAAAAAAAAGTCATAGCTTTCCAGGAACAGAGTCATTACAAGTGAGGGTTTGTACAATGTAAGGTACCTATTGGAACAACAGCATTAAGAAATCTGAGTTCGCTAGGTAGGTTTGATAATTAACTTTTGTCACAACAGTCTAAAAATAACCTTCTCTTCTCATGTACCATTTAGATTTCGTTGAACTGACATTTTCTAGTGAAATACTGTTCTTTCAGGGGAATTTCTGAAATAGCTCTGTCTGACCCTGTACATGTTGGTTTACAAAGCAAAGCCTGCAGTGCTATTGTTCAACTCTCTTTCTTGTGAAGCAGCTGCTGAATTTTTCCTCTTATTAATACTGACATCTGTGCAAGGGAAGTTGAAGGATTTTGTAGTGCCTCCTTTAGCACAACTCATACGCCATTCCTGTTTTGCAGTGGGAGTGTCCTTGTTATTAAATGGCTGTAATATCCATGTAAGACAAGTAGAGTCACTATGGGAAGATATAATTGTACTCTTTTCCCAAGGCACTACACAATACTTCATTTTAGGTGCTGACTGTACCTGTGTATTCCAGTCACAAAGAAGGGGAACTCCCAGATGGTGGCTCAGAGCCAGACCCAAATGCAAGCACTTTGCTTGCTCTCCTCTCACTGTAGTGGGAATCAGGGGAAACAAGACAAATTACATCATCTGACTTGTTAGGTACCTAAATTTGGATAGTGTGAAAGTTAGTGTTCTAAAAAGCATAGTTAAGGGGCAATTACTCATTCCAAATGACTCTGGAGCTCCATACTTCAATTTCAGGACCAGCTCATGAAAGTCCAGGTTTTGTTCAGGATCATTTTCAGGAAGGCATGTTAGAGGGGCTAAAAAATTTTTTATGTTCCTTCTGTAATATAAAAAAATCTTATTCCCTTTGTTAGGAACAGAACAGTATTTTCATCCTTCCAAAAAGTCTCTCCACTTCTTTCTTCCCTGTCCTGATGACTAACTCTTGCTAGTAAGAGACTTTTCCCTTGTCTCATAGTGGCTGACCACTCCTTGCCACTCAGTAGAGCTTCATCCTTGAGATCTTTGGGGTCCAAGTTTGTGGTGGGGTGCTGGCACAGTGAAAACATACCAGCACACTTACATAGAAATAAATTGCTTCAAAAGTTCTGTGGATAACAGAGCTGTTGGGACACTAGTGAGACTGAAATAAATGAGTAAGACAAAACCAACATGGAAATCCCTCTTGTTCTCCTTTGACTTCACGTCAATTTCTTGATTCTGTTCAAACACCACATTTTCAAGACAAGTTGAATGTGGCGCATTTTCATACTGCCTGTTTGATTTTCTCACAAGTCATGGCCTTGGATTTTTGCTTCATTGAATGAAATTACATTTTGGGTGAAATTTGCTCTTATACTCCCCTTAAAAAGGTTTCTATTGAGTGTTAACTCATCTGGACAGGTATCAAGGCACAAAAACATTTCAAACTCATGTCTCATATCCTGTTTGCCCAGCTGAGTTTTCTCAACACAATCAAGTCAAACATAGTGCCAGAGATGTCTTGAGAATGCTCTTTTCTGGTTGTAAGGCTCATCCCTTTTCATTCACCTGACAGTGAACCAGCTTTTCATTCAGTGGGTGTAGCATTGAGTAGCATTCCTTCAGCCAGCAGCAAAGCCAGCTCACATGTTCCTGCTGCAGCTGCTCATTTCTAGCTGTGCACCACTGTTTCTTTCTGCTATGACTGCACAACAGGAGTTTTGCTGTTGGGAAGAATGCACTGAGCTATACTCACTGTAAAATCCACAGTGCCAGCCACTGTTTGATCCGGAAGTATGCAAACAGTTTACCTTCACTGAACATTCTTCTTCCAACTATCTGTTAAAAGGGACAGATTTCTGATATTTTTAAGTTAAAGCTCACTGTGCATTAGATAATATTTACAGTGAAAATTAGTTTTATGTAACACATACAAGGAAAACAACCAAAGTTGTTACTAACTCTGTTTAAAAGTTATTTCTACATGCAAAAAAATTTAGAGATGAAAAATCTGGAGGATGATACTCCAAATCCTGCTACCTTAGTAGACACTGTACCATTTGTGAATTTAATTATTAAAAAGAGTTAGGCTGATACATTCAAAGCTATGTTTGAGATTCAAAGGTTCAGTTCTCACCAAGATGAAAGTGGGATGCAGTAACACTTTATATGGCCACTGCAGCATGAGGAAAGAGGCCTATGAATGGGGTGAGCAAGGCAGTAAGGCAGTGGCAGGCAATGCAGTATGCCTGACAATACAATGACAACACTAATATTGGTATATTTGCTAATTTGCTGAAAAGTGTCAACATTTGATCCAACAAACAAGGATGCCTTATGAGGAGACTACACAACCATTCTTACTTGGATTCATGATTGACTTAATTGTCAAGAGAAGAATTTGCTTGGTAATTATTCTAAATTTGGAATTCAGCTGTATGTCAGGTTGCTTGAAGATTTATGATACACTTCTTCAGGTGGTAAGGCCTGAAATACTTTCATGAGGCTTGGATTATTAAATGGTGAAGTAACTGTTCCTATATAGTGAAGAAGTGTTTTTCGTAAAGTGACAGATATTTTCATTGTGGTTATTCATTAGAAAGATGATGCAATCCTTTAATGGATTGGATTGGGGGGTACCTTAAAGATGATCTAGTTCTAACTCCCTGCTATGGGCAGGGACATCTTCCACTAGACCAGGTTGCATAAAGTTCCATTCAACCTTCATATTTATTAATTTATATGTTATTATACACAGATTAGGAAGCAGTGTAGGTCAAAGTTGATATGTAGTTCCTTTTCTAATTCGTTGTTGTTGTTGTTGTTGTTTAATGTAAATAAGAGTAGGTCCAAGTCTTCCCATGAGGATGACTCTCTGCCTCTGGTGGGTCCGGTCTGGCGGGAGAGCTGTCACCCCGCGCTGCACACCACGGCTGCTTCTCAGCTCCCTATTTTCTCAGTAGAAATGATCTGATGCTTTTTTCATGAAACACACACAGGTTTTGGGTGCAGAAACTCTATTTGGCCACTGGATGGGGCTCTCCACACACAAGTGACATCCCCAAGCCCCGCCGTGCCTACGGCAGCGCTTCCCATGCCCTGGGGCCGCCTCGGGGACCGCGGGAGCGGGGGCGGCGCAATCCGGGTCTGCAAGAGGCAAAACCAGAGCGACAAGAGCTGCCCACCTTTAATCCTTCAAAATAGGGCTAATTTTTTACTGTTTGTTGTGGCCACACAGAAATGAATGAGGTGATAACAGTGACAGTATATATTGCATGTGTACGTGGCCCAAAGCAACACCTCATGCCTACTAATATTTAGGAATTCAACAAGAGGTCTCAACAGGCAGAAAAACAACAAACAGCTCAGAAGTAAAGGATGTTGTAATTCTGTTCCCTCACCACCTTCTTTTCTTTTTCTATTTTATTTTCTTTTTTCTTTTTCTTTTTCAAGTATATTTCATTTTAGGTGTTTGTATAGTACATAAAACCATAATACCCTAGACCCATATGGCTTTCATTTTTTTTCTCTAAAAGTAGGGAAATACGCTTATTCCCATTTTACACTTGCTTAACAGATGCACAAAGGGAGTCTTTTGGTAAAGGTCACAGAGAAAGTTCATAATAGAAAAGTAAACAGAGTGAGCCTTACAGGCACTGGGCTCATATTCGCATCATTGAAACACCCTCATCCCTAATGGTCGTCTAAGTATTCAACTCCCACTTAAAGAGAAGTCTTCTTTGCCCCTGCAGTTGAATGCCACTTATATTCACTGTTTATTAAAAATTAATAGGTTGTAATTGCAGTTTGACCATGTAATGCTGCATGTGGTATAACAAAGCTGCAAATGCTGAAAACATGCTGTTCAATACACTGAGCAGGCTGAAGCTTGTGAGGGAAGAATAAACACAGGAGGGAGCTGCATGGCCTCTGATGGTTTGCTCCGTAGAAGCAAACAGAAAGATAGCAGAAATAATTCTTCTCTGATGTACATTTTAGCTGTAGCACTTCTATTTTTCCTACTTTTGCTGTGAATTAATATGGAGGAGTTTATTTTAGTTTTTTTCTGATGAGGGTTAGGGATCAGGGCTCTGTGGTTCCTCACAGCCTCCTCCCCAAACAGGTTTGTTTTTTCATATGGTGATTCCAGAACCTTGATCTCCACTCATTTTCCTCGTATAGCCTTGTCCATTTCCTGATACAGCAAGTTTAACACTATTAGATAGGATGGCACATGCTCATTCTCTTTTATATTGATAAAATTTCACTTCTATCTGTTGTCTTCTCTGAAACATCTTCCTTTCTCAAGCCTCTGCCTTAAACTGCTGCCATTTTAGAAAAAAAAAATCAAAAGAAATCTGTCATAGGTTAACCCAAGCCAGCAATTAAATGCCATGAAGATACTCACTCATTCCCTTCCCCCCTGCGATGGTGGGATGGGGAGGAGAATCAGGAAAAAAAAAAGGTAGAACTCATATGCTGAGATAAGAACAGTTTAATGGTTGAAACAAAGCAAAATATAATACATCTAATAATACCAATTATAATAATAATTAGAACAGAAGATAGAGAAATAAAACCCAAAAGAAAAAAAGAATTGCACAATTTCTCACCACCCACTGACCAATGCCCAGCCCATCCCCAAGCAGTGGTCAGCCCCTCATCGTCAACTCTCCCCAGTTCGCTTACTGGGCATGATGTTTTGTGGTATAGAATACCCCTTTGGCCAACTCAAGTCAGCTGCTGTGGGTGTGGTCTCTCCCTGCTTCTTATACCTGCTCACTGCTAGAGCATGAGACACAGAAAAGTCCTTGACTTGTTGTAAGCACTGCTCAGCAACAACTAAAACATCAGTGTGTTATCAACAATATTCTCATACTGAATCCAAACTACAGCTCTGTATCAGATACTAAGAAAACTAGCTCTATCCCTGCCAAGACCAGGACAAAATCTCATTTCACTAAATGTAGAAATTAAATTTTGTTCCTGAAAACTTGGCTAATTAAAAACTGAAGTCAAATGGAAGACAGCTGTGTTTAAACTTTTTTCCAGCTCCCTCCATGGAGTTGATTTTACCTTGTGACTGCTCAGTAGGCTTCTGTTTTCCCATTCTGCATCCTCAAAATGAACTATCCCTTCATCACCAGAATTGTCTTCCTTTCTAAACTGTGCTCCCATAAGGAAACTTCCTGTGACAGACCTGTATACTTCGGGGATAGAAAACCAAACCCCCACAAATTGCAAATTCATGGTAATTAGGAACCTAAGAATAACCTGTCAGGAGAAAATTTTCCTGAAAGAAAAACTGAAGAGTAAAAGGTAATGGGTGCTGTGGAAGAATCAAGAGACCACCTCTCAGACTGGACAATCATAGAATGGTTTGGGTTGAAAGGGATCTTAAAGATTATCCAGGCCCAATCCTTCTGCCATGGGCAAGGACACCATGTATTTCCTTTACAGGGGGAAAAAAAAGAAAAAAGGAAACTAGCAAAGGTTCACCTTTCTGAAGTGGTTTAAATTTATTTATATCTTCCAGTAATTCAGCTTCAACAACCAAAACACATATGCTTTGGGAAAACACCATCATTCCAACTTATGGAAAGAGACTGCCCAAAACCTGAGTGCAGGCTGAGGCAGCCAGAGCCACACTATGGCAGAGCTGCCAGAATGGTGTGTTGCCTGTGGGCAAGCACAAGGACTGGGTCTTCTCAGCCTAGGAAAACACTTAGTAGCTGACCTGCAGTTAGCCAACAGTGATGATGAGCAGCAGCATCTCTTTACCAAATGAACCTTCAACATACTGAGTAATCACCAACCACTGTTAGGCACTCTCCTCCCAATTCTTGAGTGTTGCAGAAATTACTTTTGTGTTCAGAAACCCATTGCTTTAGGGAATGGTTAGTATAATTCCTTAAAATATAATCTCTTCCACAAGTTCGCTTAGCTCCTTCTAGAAGAAAGCCATTTTCTTCTGCTCTGGTTAAATTCTTCTCAGAAGCCTCATACAGAAGTCTTGCTATGGCTCGAAACTTATTTCTGTTGTTCAAATAGAACTCATGAATGGTCACTATAAGGGCAGTATCTTGTACCAACCTTTCCTCAGCATGAACACGTAATGATAAGTTACAATTAATTAAACAGCTGCTCTTCAGCCTAAACTTACTGCTTTTGTGCCTAGCCCAAGTTAATTACTCACTAATTTCTCTTCTAATCCCCGGGAGGTCCAAGTTGGTTAAAATTTTCCACACTACTGAAGTCTTTGATACATTACAGAGACTGTTTGAAACAGTCACTGCTGGATCACAGGTTATATGAAATTAGTTGCACAAAACCTACTTTTGGTCAATGCAATATTCTAATTAACACATTTCCAAAGATTTCTTTCTTTAGGTCTTTTTTTCCCTCAAAAGTGCTACATACGACTGATACCATACCTGGTATTTCAGGCCAGAATTATTTCCTCTTTCTTACAATTATCTACCATATTTGTTATTTTCCAGCAGTACAGTATAACTCTGACTCAGATTTGCTGAAAGCTCTCCTTCCAGCTTTATGTTCTAGCTCCTTCAGGTTTCTGTGGTAGAGGTTCCCTGGACATTCTTAATAAATGCAGTGCACAGCCTCTGAATTTTGCTTCTTCCTTAGGCTGATCATATCTGTGCCCACAGTCTCCTTTTAGCTTGCTGTCCTTCCTTATCAAAACATCCTCTAACTGAAAACCAAGCTGATGTTTCTGCTTGTTC
>JAOXXN010000001.1:8489617-8501777 GCA_026770055.1 Myrmophylax atrothorax | reverse complement strand
GTCTGCATGTTTTTTCATAGCTTTTGCTTAATTTTTATTTTTAAAAGCCTATTTCACAAATACACTGCATCTACAGTTATATATAAATTTAATATGGATAAAGGGATTTTACCCCTGTACTATGAGGCTAAAGTGGTCAAGAAAGATTGTTGATTCAGATCCTATTGTAGTGAGGGATGAGAAGAAGACAGGAAGGCTACATTCCACAAAGAGAGGTGTGCATGGATAGCTGTAAATATTTTAGTGTCTCACAGGCCAAGTAGTTTGACTCATCAAAGTACTTACAAAGTTTTCTTTCTTAAACTGAAGCTTTCAGGTGTCATCTGACCTTAAAAGTGTCCCTAATAGAGTCACACTACTCTTTTTGCACAACACCATTTTGCAGTTTCCCATCTCTCCTCAGCAACAGTGTTTATCTTTGAAGGGAATATACAGAGCTCCGCTTCTAACACTCCGCAATCCTCTTTCAGTCACCAATGTTTTCTGAGCAGAAATTAGGGTTCGCTCTTGTTTCTGACACCTTGACAGCCAACAGGGATGGTCACTGGCAAGGTGACAATGTGGCTTCCTGTGCCAGGAGCACACCTGGCTCTTGACTTCACCCCTGGTATGTTTGCTTCTTTCAAATTCTGGTTTACTCCTTGAGTTCAGCGTTACTATATGGAACCTTCTGTGTATGTGAATGACCTCTGAGAGGATAAACAGAGTGAGAACACCATAATAATTTCTGGATTTACATAGTCAAAGAATGAACCCTTTCATGTTTACAGCACTGAATGATTGATGCTCCCAAAATCTGTTTTAATAGCCTCCTTGGAGCATCTTTCTGTTATTTAATTCTTTGTTTTATTTTATTTTAGCAGCTGTGTGCATGTAATCAGCTGCCTTTCAGTGGTATTTGATAAAATAAATGTAGATCTATTAAAATGTGGTTCATTTAAAGTAGATTGTATCCTTCCATAAAGAATGCTTTGGCACTATGCTTTTCCATAAAGTGAGATGAGGTGTATAAAAGCCAGCATCACAATCAGAAACAAGCAGCACTGAGCTTGTCATATGTTAAATAAAAATATTCTAATACCAGTGTCTACTGACTCAGATGTGCTGAGTTCCTGCAGATAAAGTTTCATGCTACAGTGAAGCACTGAAGATTTGCAAGAAGATGTTTGGATTTAAATGCATTCGAAAGCAAAGGGCACAGTCAATGTTACAGAGCTTATACTATAATGACTGAGGGTATACCCACTGGTATACTTGGTGGGTATACTTGAGGCTCTGGGGTTTTGGCATGTGAATTGAACAATTTCAAAGAACATTTCCATCAGTAGAAACCAAGAATGCAAAATATCCAACAGAATTAGAATCATGTGATCACAAGGGTAATTGTCCTAGAGCTGAGATAACATTCTGGGGACATTTTTATTGAAACTGATATAATTTCTCAAAACAAAAAGAAACTGAGATTTTTTTTTTTTTATTTTAAAGTGTTTTCTCAAAGAATCTTGAACCAATGACTGATTTTTTGCTATTTTTTATTTTGGGAAGAAAATGTAAAGTCCTGCACTAAACCCCTTTTCGACAGTTTAGCAAAGGCTTCTGATATTAAAAACTAGATAGGAAGGTGTTGTGCAAAGTAACTAATGGTGAATCAAATCATACAGCCTATGGCACTACACATGTAATAATAGAATCATAGAATGGTTTGTGTTGTAAGGGACCTTGGAGATCACTTAGTTCCATCCCCCCTGCCATGGTCAGGGACACCTTCTACAGGTTGCTCAGAGCCCCATCCAGCCCAACCTTGAACTCTTCCAGGGATGGGGAATCCTCAGCTTCTCTGGGCAAAATGTCTCAGTGACTCACCACCCTCACAGTGAAGAATCTCTTCCCAATATCTAATCTAAACCTAAATACTCTTAATGACTCTTTGCTGGTTACTCATTTTTCATGTCAGAAGTCATTTAGTAGCACTATGGCTGTGTAAGCTGTAATAAAACTGTTCATAATCTTCCTACCTAAACACCACACCTCAGTAATACATTACAAGAAAAGAGTACAAAACATCTTGAGAGAAAGTTCTGAAGTTGCTAATAAGTTCATTGGATAGTGAAATGACCTCCTAAATCCAGAAGTTTTGTAAGACAACCAGGAATAAACAATTATAGATTGACTTTGTCAGCTGGAAGGGCTGTAATAAATATTTACAATCAAAACAAGCAATATTGTTAGTTATGTTTGAACTGATTTAGAAGGAACCAGGATGATCTCTGAGACAGAAAATAATTAATGTAAATAATGCATGGGAAGCTTTTACACTGATGCTTTCAGTTGAAGAAATGTGATTAGCATTTCACTCCTCAATTGGCAGTTTTAGGTCACTGGCCTAGTCTAGCATGAATAAAATCAGCAAATGAAAAATGGCAATCATGAAGCAAAAATTAAAGAAAGGCGATTTGGAAACGGAACTTTTGCTACATCAAATAAAGCAGATTAAATTTAATACCTCATTTAATGTCACCATTTATCTGTCATTGCGCCAGGTCAATATGTGCAGAGGCAAATGGAGACAAAGAGGACACTAAGGGTAATGGGGCTTATGTGCATTTCCTTCAGTTTAAAAGTTTGAGTCGGTGAAGATTAAATAGACAGAAAATTATTACTCCTGCCCTTTGCGGTGTCCTTGAGTTCTGGGGTCCTCTCTAAACAACCGAGTAATCACAGATTCTGACATAAGGCTCAAAGGCTCAGAAGCACAACCCTTGTAAAAGCAGTTCTCTAGTACAGGTAAACCCTCTTGCCAGTGTTTTTTTAGGTTCAGGTATAGCTGAGGATGAGGAGCAGCCCTTCAGGTGATATATTAATCTCTAACAAGAAACAGAAATAGTTTTTCAGTATCAATGACTTCAAGTGCTCTTAATTCATTCTCTACTTATCTCCCTGAAAGTCCACGTTTCATGTATAGATAGATATAAATAGGCACATACACATACATATGTGCATATGTATACACAAAAATATCCCCAATTATGAATAAATTTTTAAAAACCACATCTGCTGACCCAGGTTCAGGCATATGTGTGGATCACAAAGTCTTAGTGTGTACATTAAAGAAATTTCTAGAACTGGGCCATGTGGTGCCTTCCAACCCAATCCATTCTGTGATTCTATGATTCTATGCTACCCTGGGCTGTAGGTGTTGCTTAGTAGTTTCCAGTATTATTAATAGTATTTATAGTAATTATTTATTGTAAAACTAATCTGTTCTTACATCATTAGAATACTTTAATACCTTTAGTTCCTGAAAAGCAAGCAAATGTGGATATTACTTTCCACTGTTTTTCACAGGGAATGGCTATTTAAAGTTATAATTTGGGGTTTGGTCACACGTGTAAATGACTACACTAACAACACAAAATGTCAGCGTACATCCACATTTAAACAGGATTTTCTTAACATATGAGGGAGATAATCAGAATTTCCCTTCTACATGTAACTTCATATACAAAGAGAAAAAGCTTTTTTTGCAAGTCACTGCAATAAACTGAAGGTAATTGTGGGGAAATAGTGGTGGTAAGCAGTTTGTGAAATGGAACCCTCAGTAATTTTTACTGGCTTATTGCTGGAATTTTTGAGCATTGGCAAATATTGATAGCATGAATATGGTCTTGGTGATCCAGATGTGTTGGACTTTTTAGTGTCAGGACTAAGTTCTCCAGTGAAACAAAATTTGCTGTTTTTAAAAGAAGACTACATAATTCGTTCTCACTAGAAAGAGAAATTTTATTACCAATATGGGTTGTTACACTATTTTTCTACTATGAAAGGGCTTAGATAAATAGTAAGACTTATGCTCTACTAATAAAAATTTGAAAACGAGGGAAAATTCCTTTTTTTTTAATATTAGAGAGGTAGCATTGGTACAGAAACACACAAATGCAATACAGGAACCTAAAGGATGTTTGTTATATCCCCGTCCCTCAATTAAACCATCTTCCTGAAGCAAATTAAAAGGATATGTTTACAGAGTGTTAGAAGCTGTCAAATTTCATTAGTATCACTCACTGGTTTTCTGAAAACTGGCTGGAAAATTTTTAGAGTCAGTGTCTCCTGTCTTTGTTTATTACACAATAATACAAATTTGTTGGAGAATCTGAAGGCAAAAGAGTTAGGAACATGTGTTTTCATTTTATTTTTCAGAACAGAATGCTTTCCTGAGCACGGAAAAAGGTAATTGGAAATATCATGAGCAAAATAGACAAAAGATGATAAGAACCAGTGGTTACACACAAAGTTAGGCTTGACTGGGTAAAAAAAAGTTATTTTTACAGTACAAAATGTGGTTTCACTGATGTGTGTGTGGAGTACGGCAGAGATGAAGTATGTGACTTTCTAGATAACAATACTGAGTCTGCACCTTTGGCTTGACTTCACTTGAAAAATGCTCTTAAAGTCTTGATGGTTGGTTTCTAACACACAGAACTGAGAGGCAGAGACATTTACATCCTGCATTTCCCTTGTAGCTGAAAATAAACAAATACAGAATGAAAATGAGAACAAATACTCATTCTAGGCTTGTATTTCCAGGTGTTTACACTCATCAGACTTTCACCTGCTGTGCCAAAAACTATCAAGGCCTGCCTCTTGTGAAAAAACCTGCTTTTTTTGTTTCATAAGGATATAAAAATGTTTCAGCTATTATATTAAGAAATTGTTCTCTGTTGTTTGTTTTTCCTGCTACCTATTTTACCCCAGGTAGTGCCAAATGAGGTAAGAAATGGAGGCGAAAATTTGGGGCCTGACTGGCCTGTGCTGGTGTAGCAACTAGAGAGAGCATCATTTTGCTGAGCCACAGCAAGGGAGAACACTCAGTGAGGACAGGAAAGAGCAACTGTCTCCAACACCAGTGTCAGCTGTGTCAGTGGAGAGCATCGGGTTCACTGGAGCAGAGTTGGGACAGTCTATGCAATACTCCTAAGCCAATTTTAAATGAGAATTAATAATATATATTGCTATTTTGGGACAGAAAGAGCTACTTTCTCAGGAAAATAGTATTGGGACTGGACCTTTGCCATTTCTAAAAATTTAAGTGGTTAGCAAATTGATCAGATAGTCTTGCATTTTAAAAAGACACACCCCCCGCCAAAAAAAGAAAAAAGACAATTTTAAAAAAACCCAATATATCTTTGTGATTGCATGGTTCAAGTAAGTAGGAAATGCTAACAGTCATATCTTCTTAATTCAACTTTTTGTGCAAATGCATATCATTTACCAGATCCTATTTTATTGGCATGTTTTATGGGATATGAATAATTCACATGTTGCAATGCTTTTACCTGTGTGTTCAGGGAAAAGGCCGCCACAAGGCTAAGTGTCCACAATCCATCAGTCCCCCTAAGTCTGTCTTAGGCTGTGTACTAATGAAAGCTACATCTGTAATAAAATTTTGAGACCCTGCTGAAATACGTATCTTGACTCAAATATTCCTCCTGTGCTTAGCTGTGGCACAGAGAATGGCTCCAGCCTCCCACAAGGAGCCATGCAAACCCCCTCATAGCTGTTTTATCACTTTGGCCCCCAGTAGCTGAAGTTAATAATACAAGGATTGAGGAGTTTTGAATTCAAGTGCTTTAACTAAAAATTCGAACAAATGCCTGTTAGCTGCCTGTTATCCAAACAGCTGAGATACAGTCCTGGGGACTGCAGGCATGACAACAAATAGCAGAGAATATAACTGGTTTTGGTATTGAATCTGACTACAAGAAAACAATACTGGAAGATTCCTGTGGATTTAACAGCAACTTAATTCAAAGTCAATGTCTTTCCTGAAACTGAAAAAAAAGGTGAAATAAAGACAGGATAATCAGCTAAATGTCTATAGGATATAAACAGGTATTTAACACACACTTTGTGACTCTCAAATAACTGATTGATTGTTCTGAAAATGGACAGAAGAGGAGGAGCAATCCCAGGTAAATCTATTAAGAAGCTCAAAGAAACCTCTGGGGTACAAAAAAAAGAAAGGAATGTAGCAACAAATTAAAAAACAAAGATCAAAGAAGGGAACTTGCATCCTCTATTATTTTGTATTATTGTCAAACAGCAGAAATATTTCCAATTTAATTGCCACTGTTGCAAGAACTCAATTGTCTAATTCAAATATTAAGAGTGAAAAAAATAAACATAGCAAATGTGCTATGTTTTATCTGGTGTAGAACTGAAATTCAAAAAGGCTTTTAGGAGCATGAGTCTCATTTAATTCCTTGAGATTTGTGTTCCAAAATATCTTGTGATTTTGTGTGTCAGTTGTCTTGGACAATTGGCGTTTTGCCAGCTCAAACCAAGACAGGGCCATCTTCCACCGCTTCGTATTGTAGGCAATAGTCTGGCCCCCAAAACCTAAATTTAGGCCCACCTAGGTGAACCCATAACAGTCAGTATATCCTATCTTCTACAAAACATGATACCAAAATATGTAAGAAATTCAAGATCTTTTTAATAGTTCAGGTAAAAAAAAAATTCTTTATTCCCTTAATTCTCCTGGATATAAACCTTAAAATGTGATTTACTATTGGAAATGGGAATATATTTCAAAGTTTCTCCAGTAACAGTCTACCTTTCCCCAAATTAAGGACCAAGATGTATAAAAGATATTCTCTGTCAATTTTTCCATTTCAAGGACTCAAGAAGAATAAGAGATTATGAAGGAATATCCATTTGGTCTTGTCTGTGCTTCACAAAGTCCTCATTGTCCCGTTACTTTCTCTATGCTGAAAATCATAACTACTTTTCAACAACTGGTTTTTGTAAAAGAAAGAATGTAAAACATTAAATTATTGCTGTGAAGTTCATAGTTGGATTTATATATTTATAATGAGAGGCTCTGGGTCTGCCTGCACAGGCCTTTGCAGGTCTACCCAAGAACATTGTGCATGGCCCAGTGCAGTAAATCCTGTGAGAGCATGTACTGAGCAGGAAGGAACTTTATTATACATGTGAGAAAGGGTTGCAGTCCTGCCTCAGAGAACAGACTTGAGGAAAGGTCAAGTAAACACAGCAAGCTGCTTTGTAAATAATGTTGTTCATTGTCTTCGTAAATTTTGGAGCATTACAATGGAAATATGCCTTTGTTGTTAAGACCCTAAACAACCCCATTTTTCACAATTTCCATTTTCAAGTATCAACAGTCTCTGACAAGATGCTCTCCAACTTAGATTGCCTCATATACAGGGAAAATAAATTTTTGTGATTTTGCACCTGGTTCAAAAGGAAAGTAAATGTAAGATTTATAATGGAACTCCATTCATCTCAGCTGTAGCTGTATTGAGTGGCTCTGAGAAGGGACCTGAGTGAGAGGATGAAAGGATTAGTTCATGCATATGACCTTCTCTCTCCCACCTGCATCTTGGCTGCATGACCACAAAAACGAAATATGTGTTATCGTCTACAACCAAAGAGGAATTACACAATTAAAAACTTTACTCTCAAGCCTTCAGTTGTTTTTTTTTTATTTGATACTTTCCCTTTTCTTGTCCACAGAGATTTTCACTGCTTCAAATTAAACAAGAGTCATTTGTCCATTTGTTTATATCTTCACTACTATATTATTAACCACCACAGAAACACAGTAACATTCTCCCTTGATGACTTCCATAGGGCTACCCTGGTGTAGAGATGCAGAAAAATCACAATTCTTGTGTCTTCTGGCTTTTACACAACATCAGGACTACAAGATCAAATATAGTGGTGTATTCAGCAAAATTGATATCAAAAGAGACAGAAGCAATTTCACTTGTTCTACTGGCCAAATAAAGCAGAGACATTTCAGTGTCAGTGTTAAACTGTCTTCTGCATGCCTGCCTGGTCTGTCTCCAACACTCTATGGAGAAAAACCTCTGATTTTTTCTCAAATTATACTCAATAAACTTCAAGGTTTCCGAGATACACTGCCTAAATGCATAATGGTCCTTGGTATCTCTCAATGAGTCTCTCATAGTTCAGGTACTACAAGAGTTATGGCAGCTCACTTTTCCAGTAGGGGCCAATATTGCCCATTTCTCCGTATGTCTAAATATTCTTTTCAGAACAAGAGTTATCTCCTCTTTTGGAGTCTTAAGGCACCATCATAAAGCCATCTGGCCTTGGACCAGCTCTTGGGCTCTGAACAGCCTTTTCTACTTCAGTGCATATGAGTAATTCCTCTAGGGTCTCAGCCTCACTTGTGACAGACTTTGACAATGTTACATCTGTCAAGGAATTCTGTAATATGTTTTTCAATCACTTTATTGAGATAAATACAAGTTAGAACAGAATGCTTTGGGTGCTTTTTTAGTCTTTAGACTCTTGGGTCCCTATCTGCTGTTCCTACTGATGTTTGTGTTGACAGATGGCCTGCTTCTCAGTTCCTTTTCAAACATGGGATATCAATATTAGAGTAGCTGTATAACTTTCCTTCTCCCCTCATTCCTAGAATTCATTTTCAAGGGCTTGATCTGCAACCTGTTTTCCTCCGTTAAGTCTAAATAATTTTAATTTCTGCATTAGTTAATCTTTATACATATGTAATATTCCCTTTGTATTCATGGATACTGTTTTTCCTAATGATTCTTGACTGTAAATATTTCTAAACAGATGCAACAGCCTGACCTGTAAATACCATCCACATTACCCAGCCCACGGAGTTTGTTTTCACTAAGAAAGAAAAGAACATTAGAAATCAGTTCATAGTCTCTCTTCAGTCTTGTTTCTGGCATTCCTTCTTTGCTCTTCAGTCCATCCTCCTGTTCTTCATAAAAGGCATCCAACTTCTTTTTGCTTGAAAAAAACCAGCAAAATCCACACTTTTTTTTTTACCTTCTGCCTTACCAAGTAAATGGATTTAATCCCATGATTTCCCATTCATGCCACAGGTCCTTTGAACATGATGCTTCTTTGTTTTGTCACAGGCAGAACTTTCCACTTCTGCTGGAGTCCTTCTTGGATTCAAATTGCTAACACTTACCACCTATTTATACAAAAGTTATTGACATAGCAATAGTTTCAGTTATTTTATTCATCTCACACTGCCTTGTGCACTGCATTTACAATGCACTTGAAAATATACACTTGCATTTTCTACTAAAATGGTAATAGATTGCAGTGTAAAAGTCCATATCTTAAATCCCTTTTTAATGTGGTTCCTGGTAATATTTTTATTTCAAGGCACATATTTGAAAGCTTTCAGTCACGGTTCTGTGATCTCTCCCTGTGTCAGCACAAAGCAAATACACTGAAAACAACAGAATTACCCTGTTACAAAATAAATTTAGGAGAAGTAATAATTAGTCTTTGACTAATGGTGAGAGATAAAGAGATACCATTGAAGTTTGTTGATTCTATATTCATGAAGTAGCAAACAATATTAAGATTATTAGGCACAAAAATAAGCACTGTGTCTTGCAAACACATTTTACCCTGCTCTGTGCTACCTTCCATGTCAATGTACACCCTTCTTCTGTGTTGTCTGGTCCAGCAATACCTCTGTATCTGCACATTTACTCCCTCCTAACCTCAATTCCATGGAGCTGTTAAGAGTTTGTGTCTGTCCTGTGCTTTAAATCCCACAAGAGATCACACTGAATTATGAAGGAAGAAAGCCACATGCTGAAAAATAACCCAAGAAATGCTCATGAAAACAAATATCACATATTAATATTAAACCCAGACAGTTGATGAACTGTGGATGTGAGAAATTTGTGCTTCATTTCTAGAACATTGGCTCCATTAACATAGATATTGAAGTTAAAAAACAGATTCTGAAAACAACTAGCAGCAATTCTATCAGAAAATCAAGTAGTACAGTTACATGTGTACACAGAGATAGCTAAAAAACCAAAACCTTAATAAATTTTTCTGATGGAAGACGTTGTCATTGCATATTTTTTGACAAAATTGACTCCTGTGTGAGAGGCATTATTTTAATGTTTTTATCAGCCCTATTGAAATAATAGAAATGTGTACTACCTAACATAATTAGTACTTTTTCACTTATTTGCCTTGCTATTTATTCTTGATTATGGTGGC
The DNA here is from genome assembly GCA_026770055.1 of Myrmophylax atrothorax. Lineage (NCBI taxonomy): Eukaryota > Metazoa > Chordata > Aves > Passeriformes > Thamnophilidae > Myrmophylax > Myrmophylax atrothorax. The sequence goes on along the minus strand of JAOXXN010000001.1, from coordinate 8,491,718 downwards.
AAACTAAGGATTTACTGGTTGCACTGAAATTCTAGAGCACCATTAAATTTTAATATATGTTACTCAAGTTATTTGCACTATCCAGTGGAAAAAAATTCAAACCAAAACCAACAAAAAAAACCCCAATAAACAAATCAAGTTTCCTGAGTCTTCAAAGAGATGAGATGTAAATTAGAGTTTTGCTGCCTTTGTACAAGTATGGTAAATATTCCTGAAAGCATAATATTAAAATGAAGAAACTAAATGGTACCATCTGCCAAAGAACCATAACCTACACACTTCTCACTTTTTCTTCCCATCCTATCCAACTGCCTCTTTTCCTTCCTATACAGTTCTTTATGATTTTTTCAACTCCAAGATTGATTTCCAATACCAAAAAAATAAAGAAAACCAAAACCAAAACCAAAACCACCATGTTTGCAGTTAAATATGCAAGCAAAATCTAAATTATTCCTTCCCTTTTCAGTCCACAGGAGCAATTGGCTAGGAGTACCTTATGTCAGCAGGAGTACTTTTGACACTCCCCCCTATTAATTTCCTAACTTCCTGATGGAGGTCAATTGTGTCAGTACTGCCCTTTAGCCAATATTAGCAGAAAACAGCCCTCACTCGTGTTTTCATTTACTGCTTTGGTTTTTTCACTAATCATTGCTTCTCCCTCAGGTGGGCAAAAGTCTATTTTGCCTGCCTCTATATAGGTTTTTAGTTGAGGACTATATAAGAAATGAACAAAGTTCTGAATCTGTTATTGGTTTGGGATTTAGAGAGTCCAAATGAAATGGATAAAGTGTATTAATGCTGGGTAAAACATAATAAAAACACAAATTTTGTAATAGTCTAGCAGTGTTACTGATAACATTAAGCTTCCCTTAGGGAAAAAAAATATTCAGGGTGATGCCATGTCTCTGCACCAATGTGTTTAGGCCAACAGAAATGAAATACTGCTGGACTTGTATTGAAGGACAAAGGTATAATCCATGCTTTCAGAGGATAGATAATTTTCATTGAGTTATAGGGAATGAAGCTTCTGTTCCAGAATGTATTGTAGGAAAACAAACTATAGGAGACCCCCATACAATGAGTTTGCCTAATGATGATAGAGACATCATCATGTTAATGGTAATGACAGAAAAATACAATAGAAGTCAAAAAAAATGGCCAGTAATTTCTATAAGGATCTCAAAGCTTATAGAAAGTGATAGGCGTGTTCTATGGATAAAAGTGTGGTCTACTTATGGAAATTCAGAAATAAATTATGAATTCCCAAAATTCACAGCATGGAATCTTCATCATGAAATTTTACTAAAGGAAAACTGGGAGAGGATTTGCCTCAGAAATCTTAAAAATTGGGCAGGGAACAGGGGAAGAGAGAAAGTCAGGGAGAGAGAAAATGTTAAAGAGGAAGAGAAAAATATACAAAGACAATACGAAATATAAACTGAAAAATCTGCTTTTAACCTCTCTGAACATTTCAGAAAGGGAGAGAATGCACAGCTTTCGAATATAAAAGTCTGATTAATTTTTGCAGTTCTCTAATGATACTGTTCTGATACTATGGTCTGCCTATGTTCAAAGGACAACTGTCCAGAGAAGCTCTTTACATTGAGTATGAGCAGAGATACCTTGTGGAGATCTGAAAAGGTAATTTTGTATAAAACCAGAGTCTGTACTTGCAGGAGCAATATGTTTTTCCATGGAATTGCATTATTAATAAAATAACCCATTTCCTATTAGACTAGTGGCCTTTTCCCTTTGTCTTCTAGCTAGCCAACAAACTTTCTCAGCTCTCTAGTCACCCATTTTGAGTCCCATGGATTCCCTATAGGTAGTGACTAAGGTCCACCATTGCCAATTTTTCTCTCTCTTTTTTTGTTACTTGGTAGCTCCATTTTCTTCACAGTTGTTTGAATCATCTTTATTACTGGTTGTCTGACTGGAAGCTGTGGGTCACTTTTCTCAAGAGCTGCTGCTGTTGCTCAGCACTGACTTTATGCTCATTTTGGTAACATTGCCTCTTTACTTTTCAGCTTAGAGAGCATCCCTACTCAGCTACAAACTATAATGCCCTGGCTTTAGGAATGATTTCTACAGAGGGATGTAG
>JAOXXN010000001.1:8461798-8474249 GCA_026770055.1 Myrmophylax atrothorax | reverse complement strand
ATGTGCAACCAAAAGCTCTGATCTTGGAAAAGCTTAAAACTGTGTAATGAGACCACCCGGGTTAATGTGAGGTTAGTAAATATCTTTGCTGGTTCAGGGTTTCCTAGGGTTTCCTGGGTAAATGAACTGAGCCAAAGGGAATAGTAGAAAGTAATAATGAGTGAAAAATAAACACTAACCCAAGACTTAATTGCACTCTGGCATCATCAGAAACTCAGAAGGGCCCAGGAGGAGATACAGAATTTCTTTATGAGTGGAGATATTTTGTTATGCCACACCTGTTGAGGAATGATCAGACTGCATTTTATTCAATTTTTTTTTAAAGTTTAAACCACCCTCCTCCACCTCAAATCAGCTCTGACCATACACTTGGGTATTTTATTTACTTTGTTCATCAAATAATTTTAGAAAAATGGTTATGCAAAGAAGAAAAGAAACAGAAAGTAACAGAAAAGCAATTTCGATTTGTAATTTCCAAGCATAGAAATGGCAGTTACCTGCATTCATTAGAAAGAATCATGCACATCTGCTGAACAAAGTAGTAGGAAATATTTAATTTGGTAATACCAAAAATAGGTGCAGGACAAAACATTTTAGCAAGTCGTGTTCAAAGCTGCATATCCTTCCATTACATTTCTACAGAGGAGATTATCAAAATATGGTTATAATTTATATAATTCTGTATATATTATAAATAATCATTAACACTTTTCTATGTAGACTCAAGAAGACTGGACAAGGTGTTCTTTACCTCTAAATGACTGACCATTCTTTCCCATTATTATTAATTTTCACTTATTAAAACTTCCCAGTGGTGACAAGGCAAGTACAACAATCCAGAGATGCTTTTGCCCTGTAACTCTCCTTCTTTCTCATCTTCATGAGAAGATAGGAAACATTCGATTTAGGAATTTCTCAGTGCAGGCCCTCCAGATACAATTGGCTTTATCCAGTGTTTTGCCACAGCAAGAATAGTTCATCCAAGGCTATAACTTCTTTTTAAAGCACAATAGTCCCATGGAAAATTAAAATGAAACCTCTTTAGGCTAGCCCTTATTTTAGAGTTTTTCATACCTCTCTACACTCAACCACACATACCTAGGATCTGGACATCTGTGGGACTTTTCTAGGGCTGTTTTTAATCCTGACTTAAGAGTATACATATACAATTTCAACAATTTTAAAATGTGGCCTTATATATACAGCAGTGTTGGCACAGCAAAATAGAGGGTAACCTGAGGTGCAGGAGTTGCAATATGTGGCCAGTGCTGAAAACAATGGAACCCTCACAGAACAGCTTTCCCAAAGCAAAAATTGCTTGAAGCTACACTCTCACTCTGTACCATGTGGTTTTGTATCCTTATGTTTCAGAAATAGTTATGAACTGATGCCTATTTTGTCACCACTAACCTATTACAGCCATAAAAGTAGTTTCCAAACAACTTGCCAGGTGTATGTTAGACCTGAACGTGCTTTGAATTTTCAGATCTCCACACATACTTTGGAAACATTTTGGAGACAACATGTGCAGCAGGAGGTTTTTTCTATGGATAATCTCCTGGACTTTGTGAATATACAGAATCTTAACATTCACTAGATTACTTTCTCATGTAGCTACAAAGATGTACAAACAGACACTAACAGAAGTACCAAAGCCACAGGTGAAGCTATCTAGGTTGCAGAGTAGCTGGAAACCCCAGAACTCACTGAGCAGTGTTAGCACAAATCGAGATGTTAACAGACTCGAATGATAAGGCTCATTTGCTGCCCCTTCAGGTTCTCAGAGTTTCTCCTTGGTGAGAAGGAGATTGTGAAATGAGGCTTACACTTCTGAGGAAAATATATCCATAGGCTTCTGCACTGAGGAAAGCAGAAATTAACAGCTGTAGTGCTGTTTAGAATTGTGGGTACTGGAACGGTGTATGATGCTATTGGCACATGAATGGAGATTTTCGCACAGCAGTTTCAAAGCACCAGCCCTGTTCTGTGTGTATGAGCTTTTGCTTTGAATGGCTCAGAGATGCCAGTCACTCCAGTCACTGCAGAGACTTTCCTGGATACTGGTCCAGCCACACCATTACAGTGAGGAACTCTCATCTTCAGGTCTAGGCCTTCATTCCTGATCAACAACACCACTGCATGCTCTGGCTTCATTTTGGCACACCAATTAGCCCTCTGGGTGGAGGAAAAGGTAATGGGTATTTGATTCCAACTCCAGTTGCAATATTAATGCACCTACACTGTGCTAGTGTCCAGCTGCTTGGCTGTCCCACGGTACATGAGCAAGTTGCTGAACTAAAAAACGTCCTCATACTTACCTTGAGAACAAAGATGTTCAGCTCTCTGCCACCCGTGGCATCCTACCACAAGCCATACCTGAAACACTGAAAGTACCTAATTCATTTCATAAATTACTAACTATATCATATGTTTAGAGCAGAGTTAATGAAATATATATGACAAAACACTTTGCTGTGTAGTGCACATATCTGAAAAACTATTCAGACTGCTCTTTTGTATGACCAGATCCCTACCCAGCCCCACCAGTAACGTGTTGCCTCTCCCACAGCAGAAAAGACCAGCTTCTTCTCATTATACTGAAATGACAAAAAGTTTCTACTCTTCTCCACTAGTCTAGTCTGTGAGCTGGTCACATGGGTACATTTCAGAGCAATGTCATTTTTCAGAGTCCAGAACAACCAGAAATAGCTGATGTGTCATCTGTTTCCCAGCAGTGCTTTGGGAACTCATTTTACAAAATATTATTTCCATTTTTTTTAATTTAGCCTAGTTAAACCATGTTTTGAAACAGATCAAATAAAGATAATATTTAATTAACATTTTTGAGCCACTGAGTTTGCTTCTTGTCTCTTTTTTTGGAAGTCCTTAATACTTCCGTTTGCTTCTGATCAATTGTTGTGCCCGACTGCATTTCTTTCCTTCAGGCCTTGTGAAAAAATGGAAGGGAAATGTAGACATCACAAGGAAAATCACTAAACAGCACAAGGAAAGCTTTGAAACATATTTTGTCAAAGGCATACCGAATGCAGAGGACCAGTAGCCACCTGTCAGTGAGTGTTTCTGTTCCCAAGATTTTAGAGATCACTTCTCTGGCTTTAAATTAATTCATGTACTGTAGAAAAATTTGTAAGAAAGATGAGGAAGGGTCTTAACCAGGGCACTGTGAGTAATCCCCTACAGCTCTGACTCTCATAGCCCCTTACACGAGGACTCTGAACAGAGCCACATGGGATGCTCATGAACAGGAGGACTCAGATGAATCAGGAAGGGAATGGGTGGGTGGCATGTGGCAGAGGGAACAAGGGCCACTGTAATAACCACTGTACCAAGGTCTGTCCCTCCTAAAGTATATGCTGCCTGACTGATAAACTTCACATTAAGGTTGGTGCCAAGAGAAACAGTGACTTCACTGGTAAACTTCAAATTCAGCTTGGTGTCAAGAGAAGCAATGACTTAAGTTCATACATTTTATCACTGTAAAAGAGAATTTTAAAGGCTATTTAAATACAGAATATTTAATCACTGAGTTGGGGAAGTTATCTGAACTTTAATGGGAATATCAAAATATTTTTTCTACTTATTTTACACTTTCTCCATCTTCAACATTTCATCAAACTAGAAAGTATACTTAGAATGCTGGAAGTTGGCACAGAAAAGTGGTACAGGCAGTTTTGCTGCTAGGGCAGATCTCAATGAAATACGGTGCAATTTATTTGAGGGCAAAAAAAAAAAAGAAATCCTCACCAGGTACTATCTACCACTCTTCTTCAATTGCAGCTATGACATTGAGCAGAGAAAGGATAAAAGTCACCCCATTACTGTATCAAGGAGTTCCAACACACAAGGCACACACAAAAATATAAAGAAAATCTTTTCCTTGGCAATGTCTCGCTTGCTCATCTCCAGCTAACTGGTGCTTTTCACTCTATATGTTAGCATATATATATTAGCATTTTATATATATAAATATATGTGTTTATATATATGTATGTGTATATACATATATTTGTCCATCAGGCAACTTCCTTTACACCAGCATTTTCAGACGAGAAAAGTGAGAGTCACTTATCATCCAGAATATCTCTGCAGTGGCCTCTCAGTACTGCTAGCACTGCAGCTTGCTCTACTGTGCAGAGATTTGCTTGGTCACAGGCTTGCCAGAGTGGTCCAAATTGTTGCTAAAGTTCTCCATCTTAAAGTGAACAACTGTCTTAGTGCCTGGGTTGACGTTGCATTTACCTAAGGATGAAAAAAGCAAACCACAACTCACCCTTCTCCCCCTCAAAGAACATTCTCTACTTCATTGTCAGCCACTTTGCAGGCTGCTTCAGGTAGATGGAGCCCAGTGCTCATTGCCTGATCCCACGGGCACGATTTTCTTGGCACTACTTGTTCATAAGTTCCCCAGGTAGGGATGCCTTCTCCCTGGAGCAACCAACATGTTCAACAGAAGTAAGTTAATTTTCTTTTGCTAGTTAAATCTCTCTACCAGTAATGATTTCTTAGTCTTGGAGTACAGTGAGATTTATGTTGCAGTGCAGTTTTAACAGTATAGCTTCAAATTAACTCAGGAAATCTATATATACTACTGATGATGTATATTAGCTGCTGTTTACATTGGTACAAGCTAAACCCAAAGAAATTATATTAAAACTACTGCAAGAGTTTCCAAATGAATGTTTGCCTCAGTTTAGTCTTTTTAAACCAGTGCAAAAATATAAACCATTTAAACTGGTAGCATTCCTGTTTACACAAAGCATTTAAATATGTAAAGCAGATATCTATAGTCTATTGTCAACAAAAAAAGCGCAGATATCTGTAGTCTATTGTCAACAAAAATCAATTAAAATACCAAAAACTTTCTCAGTCTTTGATACAAGTTCACTTTTACTCAGGTTTTACCATGCCACCAGAATGTTACCTACTAAGAGATGAGGAAGACAACAGTTGGAAAAAAAAATAAAGTACAAAATAAAAGTGATACCAAAATAATACCAAAATAAAAAAATCAAGTAAAAACCAAGCAGGGTGATTCCAGAATTCCTAGAATATGCTAGCAGCCATCTTTTCTCTTGAACTGGACTGAAAATTGTTGTCAATACAACAATTGGGATATTTCACAAAATATTCAGGGGATATTTCAGGGGATATTTCACGAAATAGTCTAAAGCCTGGAAGAAAGACAGTCTTGATTCCCTTTAAGCAGTTCAAAAACCACATAATATTTTTTATAGGATACAATATATAATGATCTCATTCATGAGAAATTATCCATTGAACTCTCCTTACAGAACAAAGAGAAACTGCTTAATGTGGTATGAGGTTAAATTTTACCCCACACAATGTCAAGCTTTCAAATCAGTGTTTTTTTCCAAAAGTAGTGAAAACAAAAAAGCCCGGTTCTAAAGAGGATTATTTTTTGTTACAAGCCCAGTACTAATAATAAACAATTAGAATTCTGATAACTGCAGTTCTTTTACAGGATCTGTCCTTGACTTTTTTTGATCCATAACTCAGCACTGTGGAGTAGAGAGCCAGCTTCATATGGGACTGCAGTCTGACACTATGACCAGATAAAAACCAGTGCTCTGGATGCTGACACAGCATTCAAAAGGTTATCACAGGATAATTTACCACCAGAGGAATAGATACATGTTCCAGCCCTGTTAATAGAAAATCAACTTTCAGACTAGCTCAACCTCAAATAAAAAGTTAAAAAATTTGAGGTATGAATCATATTTTCAGCAAAGACACTGTTCATTAAAGTGTCGGTGCAAAAGCTTTCAAGTGGGTACGAATTATGTTTCTTACACTTTAAAAGCTTTTTATCTTGTCAAAATGGTATTCGGAACCTTCCATGGTTCCAATAACTTAACCACACACCCTACCTACCAGAATCACCTGATTTTCTTCCCAATCAAGTGATTCAAGAATTAGGAGGTCCAAATGGCTGCTATTTTGCCTCTAAAATTAATACTGTCAAGTGTTCTCCTTTTCTTTTTTTGTTTGTTTTTTGTTTGGTGGTGGTGGTTGTTGTTGTTGTTGTTGTTTTGCCATCCCTCTCTTTCCTGTGACAGAGGAGAGGGGGAAGGAGTGTGCCATGTGCTAGTGGGTTAAACGCTTGTTGCTGGAGCCACAGCAGCTATACTTCTTTTGCTCTTAATAAAGAGTCAAATTTCAATTTTGATTTCTTCATAATCAACCTAAGGAAACTGCTTTTAAAAACATTTAGCGAGAAACTGTTTCAATGAAATCTAAGAGTTGTCAGGACTGTCTTACTTGAGACTGTGTGGCATGATAAGACACAAAGGAGACAGGTCTTTTAAAGATCATGTCTGTGGGTTTTCTTAGGTAAGAGGCAGAAGTGGCTGTTGGGAGAGACCTGATTTCTAAGCACTGCTTAAGTAAAATTGCCAAGAAGAGCTACCGCCTTGGCACTGACATTTTTTAAAGGTAGAAAACTAGTGTGCACATTTTGCTGCCTGAACTTTAGAAAAAGGTTTATTTACCTTAAAAAGAACTAGAGCTTATGTCTACAAAGATTGAATCTCTACAAATACTTACATGCATACATATTTAAAATTGTGTTTGCAGTCAAACTGCTTTTATGTATACTGCTGAGTATGCTGAGGGTATATCTAAACATTTGCAGTTATACAAGCATTTATAAGTTGAGAGCAAGATATATATTTGAAAGTATTCTCATGAATCACATAGATCTGCTTAAGTTATTGTTTGGAAAAGACAGTATACTGTTTATTTCAGGATATTCTTCCTTCTAATTACAGTTCCAGGCACACTGCCCTTATTAGAAGAGCAGCAAATGGAAGTACTATCAAGACACGTAATTTTTGAAAGGTCACTTAAGTAACAAGAAGGAAAAACAATCCTCTGTTGTAGTAACTTATTATTCAGTTACCTCTTAAGCAAAAAAAAAAGAGCACAGTTTATCCTTTCATATCCCCAAAAATGCAAGCCTCATAATTCTCCTGAGGTTCAAAGACTTACTGATTATTTGTATTTCTAGTTCCCTACATTTCTTTGCTCTGGGGCACCTCATCACCAGAATGACTGTCAATCCCAACAGTGCTGCAGGGCAGTCAGTCTATTTTGTCTGCTAACCAGCGTAATTGGAACTAAAGCCATGTCACATCACCAGAGTATTAGGACAGAATCATATAATCATAGAGTATCCTGAGTTGGAAGGGACTCCTGGCTCCAAATCATACTGTGTGCGTGAGAGGATGTGTGAGATGGCAAGTGCAAAAAGGATAGAGTGAAAAATACCCTGCCAGAGGTACTCAGACTTAATTGAGAGGTGCTTGGTTTAGCCATGGCCCCTCTGCAGCAGCATCCTCTACACTTTTTCCAGGCTGAGACCAGCATCTGTAGACCCAGACGGAGAGAGGAAGAAAAGATGTGTCAGTTCCACATGTCCTTCTCCCACAGGAGTGGCAGGGTTAGCCAGATGTCTTAACTGGCCATAGGCAAAACAATATTTCAGAAAATTTCCTAATACACCATAATTTTATGTCCAAACCACCCAGAATATATTGTTTTTACCATGCCCAAAAGTTGTAAACAATGTGTGAAATGAGTATTTGGATTATATTCTCAGGCACATGGTGTGACTCTTGGGGATGGTTCTGTGAAGGACAAATGGTTGGATTCGAAGATCCTTGTTAGTCCCTTCCAATTTCCGTATTCTGTGATTCTGCAATATTTCTTGGAAGAGATTTGGGCAATTTGAAGTTTAGATTTCCCCACACCTGCAGAAACTAAAGACCATACATGCCTTTGTGTACATTCCCTTCCTATGGAAAACTCACATTTAGCTGCAAAACTAAAGCAGAATTTGGACCTACAATACTTGCAAGCTTTGCAAAATGCTGTTATGAGTTTAAAAGTTTAACACTAAGTTCAGCATTAAAGTTTATCACTATATGAAGTTTAGTGGGTTTGCCTATTTTTTGTCTGCAGTTGCAATAGTCATAGACTCTCATCACCATTTTGGATTAAGTTAAAATGCTGAGTACAGAAGACTGTTCTTTTCAGGAAGAAAAGGAAGGAGTTTGCAATATTCTGAAAAGCTAGTCACTGCTGATGACACACTGCATAAGCGTACATAAAACAAAACCAGGATTGGAGATAACAAGGTGCCTTCCACATAATCCCTAGCTGGCCATAACCATCCCACAACAGTGAAGCATTTCTTCACTACAAAACAAATAGGAGTTAATGGTATCGATTTTACAGAATATATCTTCAGAGATGCTGTTACTTGAGTGTCCAGAATGAAATATCCCACATAATTTCCTACATTGGGCTACTCTTGAAATGTTAATTTCCATATAACTACTAGTCTGTATCTCAGTGTAGCACATAGCAGGTAAATTTTTAGCATGCTGAATAGTCTAAATTCCTTTAGTAAGACTGTTGTCTTACTGCTTGCATAGCTTGATTACTAATTCAAGATACTAATACTAGTTTATATAACCTAGAAAGTATAGTTTATCTATATTTATTTTTGCTACAGCTACAAACAATTTTGCAGGAAACATGCACGCTGCAATTGCAGGATGGAAAGTGGCTTCATTAGCATACATTATAGAAATGCTATGAAAGAGCATAGAAAAATGGTGCAAAAATAGTGCTAATAGATGCCAATAAATGTTAAGGAATCAGCAGGGGGTTATCTGAGGGGTTAAGTTGCAGAATTATCACCAGAAGATCTTAATTTTCTAGGAAGTTCTTTAATATTTGAAATTATTCAGCTATTGAGAAACTACTTCTATGAATATGCCAAATTAATAATGCTGAAGATTTTGATACTCCAAAGAGAAAATGAGAATCTAAGGAGACTGGAAAGAACTGGTGATTCATCCAGGTAGAAAAAAAGGTAAATCATGGGGCAGAAATTCCCTTTGAAACAACTGAGAAAGGCAATTTAATTGTTTCATTGTTTGGGGTTTTGGTTTGTTGGTGTGGGGTTTTTTTGGTTGGTTTGTTGGGGTTTTTTTTCTCCACAAAAATGATCAGCTTTCATTTGTGGGTTTTGAAAGAAAAGTTTAACCTTGTTTCTTTCAGAAAACTAATATGCCATGTTGTTCCCCAAAAAGCAAAACAAAGCTATGTTTAATATGCACTAGTATCTGGAAGATTTGTAAACAAATGACAAGGAGATGGAAGAGCTTCCATTCTCAGGCTATTCATGTTTCCAAAACAATTTAAGGAAAAGTTACCACATGAAATCAGTACAATAATCCAAAAGTTTGTGTTCTGGAATTTTCAAAGCTTGAACAAACTGAGGAGTGAAATAATTTTTTTTTCCCAGTTTGATTGACCCAAGCCAAGAATTTGGCTTTTACAAAGCAAGTTTCTGTAAAGATCAGTTACTGAAGTTTTCTGCTGAGATTCACCTCTTAAGGAACTTTCATTGCTGGCCTTGCAGCTACACAAAATAGGTATCTCTTTAGTTGGAATTCATATTGAATGCATCTTCCTCGAGTTCCTATGAAAAAAAAAGATTGTGTTCTCTGTAAAATGTAGTTTACTTAGTTGCACTCTAACATTTAAAACAAAACCCCAACATTTTGGTGCTAATGAAGTCATAGGGAAAGTTCCATTGATTTAAATCAGAGGAAAATTTTGGAGGAATAATGAGATAGAAGGGGTTTTTTGTTTTTGTTGTTGTTGTTAAAGCTATTCACCTGTTGTCTTAACACTTTGAATTTGCATCTGTTTGATCTCATATACAAGATATCGGAAGAAATTAACATAGTATTATTACTGTCACAAGTTTTAATGTCATGTGAATTTTTTCCTTCCTTTTACTTTTGAGCCAGGGAGCATAAAATAATCATCTTTTCTGCATACCCAGAGAAAGTGGAATAGGGCAATGAGTAAAGTTATTTTTATAAAGCTTAGCTTCTTTTCTAAGGACACAGTAAATTGTTTAGAAAATCCTGCATGAACACAGTATCCACAACTTATGTAAAAAACGGAGACTTTTATCACTTTCTGCAATCAATGGTCAGTTATTTTTCATATTATTTACATTATTTTAGTTCACGGTGTGAAACTGACAAAAGAGCTGGAATGAGACAGAGAAAAAGGTATATATCTATGGCATAGTGTTATTGAGCTTTCTTACTCTTCTTCAAGGGTGAACTCTCTGCAGGACATTAAATCACAGAATATGCCAAGGTAGAAGGGACCCACAAGGATCATAAAGTCCAGCCCTTAGCACTGCACAGGACCATCTCCAAAAGTCATACCATGTGCCTGAGTATCATACAAATGCTGCTTGAGCGCTCTCAGGCTTGGTGCTGTAACCACTGCCCTGGGGAGCCTGTTCCAGCACCGAACCACCCTCTGGGTGAAGAACCTTTTCCTGATTTCCAACCTAAACCTCTCCTGACACAACTTCAGGCCATTCCCTTGGGTCCTGCCACTGGTCACCACAGAGAAGAGCTCAGTGCCTGCCCCTCCTTTGTCCCTCACAAGGAAGTTGTAACTGCAATGAGGTGTCCCCGCAGTCTTCTCTTCTCCAGGCTGAGCAGACCAAGTGTGCTTAGCATTATATTTCTACACATTCATTCTTGAAAGGACAATTAGAAACATTTTAATGATTCTTAAATCTCTGCATATGAAACAGTAAATGGTGAGAATGACCAGAAAAGGAAGCTACTGTCAAGCTTATCCATGTGTCCTCGTTTAATTCTTACTCTTAGCAGAAAAGTGGAGTAAGACTTAGGGAGCACGTGGTATGTGAAAGCTGATTAATATTTTCCAGTCATTGCTGAGTATCTGTCAGAAGACAGAAAAAGCAAAGGAGAATGAGGAATTATAGCCAGATTTTTTTTTTCTCCACAAGAGGTTCTTTTCAGTAGCTTTTGCCATGAAAGCATTAGATGTTCCTTTATCAACATGAGCATTTAGATTTGAGGACTGCCCACCTGTCTTATGCTTCTTTTGTTGTCAAGGTTAGGACTGGATGGTTTTCTTTCATCATACTACCTATTCCTACATTAATATATCATAACAAAAAACATAAGTCTATGACCAGTTCTAATTTTCCTGTGTGCAAAACAGTACCTTAAATATTGTGAAGGACCTGGTCATAGATGCCATAGGTGGAAGGCAAGATATTTTTATTATGAGCAAAATGTGGGCAGAAATTCCTAGTGCTTGCTACTGTTCCTAATAAAAAATGGGATTCCAAAGAGAGATTATTTGTATACTATTGCACGATTGATTTAAATTATGACAATGTGTTCATGCTACCTGTATTATATTTTTGTAAGACTTCAAAGCTATGAGCAAATCTTTGCATATTCAGAATTAAGAAGGATATTGAGGTGTAAGAACCTATATATGCCTCTCCTCTCAGCTCTTTCCTTGGATATTCTTTGAACAAGCTTTAACAAGAGTTTCAGAAGTAGATTCTTATGGCTTATTCCTTGTTTGCCAGGACAGGTGATGGGTTTTTCATAGTGATGACAAAGCAAGCAACAGAAGCTTCTCTTACATTTGGAGATGTATTTTTGAAATTTATTAATTTTCTGAATAGAGTTGAAAGAAGCAAGGAAAAAGAGGTGAAATTGGCTGAGGCCTGCTGCACAGTAAGCTCAGAACAGGTACTGCTTTTCGGAAGCTCTTAATAGTGAGAATACACATACATAGATTTTTAAAATTTATCATTATGTAACAGTGCATACTTTTTCATATTACAATCATAAATGTGTATTAATATTCCTGGCTATCAGAATTGGCATACACTAATTGTCTGCCTTCTGTTTTTAAAGATGGACAGGCAGTATTTAGAGGACTAGATGAGCAAGTAGGCTCCAGGCAGGGCTGGATGCCTCTTCTTTCATCAGCAGAACTGATATGCTAAGACATAAAAAATGTAATTTCCCTTATCTCTCAGTCAAGGTTACAAAGAAAAGTCTGCTTATTTCCTGATGCTCCTGAATGTCCCAACAGAAAAACTACTAAAACTACTGAAGAACCTGAGTTTGAAATCAAATTGCTTAAAGAATATGTAAACATACAATATATGTTAATGTTACTAAAGATAGGGTAGAGTTCCAATTTAAATATGCATTAATATCTTAAATTTTCTGACAACTTCATGTAATTAAATGTGTATAAGCCATGCAGGTAAACTACAGAAAAATATTTTTATTAAGATCTGTCTGTGCAGTAAAAATGATCATTGTTGCTTGTGCCACAGTTGTAAAAAGTCTTTCAAGAACTGCCCCAGGTAGACTTCTTTTATATGATTTTTGTGTGTCTATAAATCAAAGATATTATTTGAGTAAAAGCTGCATAAAGCAGACCTGGCTGGTAAGGATGAAATATCTTTAAGGGGAGGGGGGGGCTAAGCATCAAGGATGAAGATGTCTGCACACCACCGTTTTTTGAG
>JAOXXN010000001.1:8442587-8456077 GCA_026770055.1 Myrmophylax atrothorax | reverse complement strand
GAGCATAAAAACATTAACAATCATTCCTATTACAGGCCAAATAAGATGGTAAAATAATGTAATTGTCATAATTTAATTTGCAAATAATTCCAAATGTATGTGGCGTTTTAGCAAGTCTGACTTATCCTACATATTTTACACTTACATTATTAAATGTCATGCATTTATTTATTTATCACAATTTCCTAGGGGAAAGAAAAGTAAAAATAAGTAGTATGCATGTCTTGACTGCACTAGTGATACAGCAACTCAAATTTTCAGGAATTGATTTTCAAGTACTTTAATCAAGTTCAGAACTTTATTATTGTGCTAATGAGTGTTTCCCACTCTCAATTACTGGTACGTTCTCTGAGACAGAAAGTAAATCCAGGGATATTCAGTTTTCACTGTTTATAGAAAAGTTCATAGCTTCATGTTCATTTCAGATTTGTTTTGTCACTTTGCCGTCATGACTTCACTGGTTTTCTTTACATGAAAAATTCACTTTTGTATGCATGCAATGTACCTGAGAGAATCTATACATCTTTGAATTAAGTAGAGTGAATGAGAGTCAAACATGTCCTCTTTATCTGCAAAGTACAGGAAGTTGTTAACCAATTTGTTGCTATTTATACATTCAGAGCATCTCAATTCAAATCAATTCTAACACAAAATAATTTAAGGGATATTTCCCCTGCCTTGGGCTAAAAGCCTTGATTCACACATACTACTTCATGATTACTTGATGATGGCAAAGAATGGGAGAATTTATAAGTAAAAATAATTTCCTTTTGTAGGTTCCTATTTTGTTCACAGTTGCCTGTATCCAAGGACATGCAGAAAGATATGAAACAGAAAAATAAATGCACAGTGTAAGTAGTAGGTACCATCCCATTTTGCAGTATACAGCATGGGAGGCATTAACAAAAATTCCTTTGTGTGTTTCCTGAGCAACTATGAGTGAAACATTTGTGACATCCTTAAGCCACTTCCTGTTATCAGATACACCTAATTGATAGAAACTGTATCTGACACTCAAAATCCTGGCTACCTTATTATAGTCATGGCTACAACATTGCCAAAGATTTTTAACTGAAGGAATGACATTATTTTTGGTAATTTCTTACTTAGAATGACTTATTTAATTCAGATGAGGGCGGAAAAAATATTTTAGTTCAAAAATGCATCAGGCAGTTCTATGCTCTTGAACACAAAAAGAGAGTGGATAAGTGATGCTGTTTGGCAGCATTTAGTATTAAATATGGTGTTATGAAGGATATAAACTTTTTCACTTCACTCTTAATACTGTTCCCTTTTTGGATATAAGACACTATTGAAGCTACAGGAAAGATATATTCAGGGTATGTTGAGCATATAGACAAACACACAATGCCAGAAAGCAGCCACGACCTCTCTCTCCTGGGTCGCTGATGCAGCCAGGGCGGGCCAGTCATGACACTGCAGGTGGCGATGAGACTGGAATGGAGACTGGGACCCCAATGCTGAAACCAGGAGCAACAGCAGTGGCAGGGAAAACTGGCTTACTCCACAGTCACAGCAAAAGAGTAGCAGCAAAGCCTCTCTCCTACCTGCAGCACACACACACCACTCCTGCGTTCAGTCGAGCTAAAAGTGGAAAAAATGTCCCCAAAAACCAAGAGACAACCTGCCTCCCACCCAAGCGATCCAGAAGAAGACGGTAGCAGTTAACTACTTCCTTTGTTCACTAATGGCATGGGTAGTTAGTGTCAGGGGAGAGAATTTACATAATAATTCCAAACTACAACAATCTCTCAGTTCAATTTGTACCCATTGCCCCTTGTGTTCTCCATGTGGTTTATGGTGAAGGGAGAGCCTTAATCCTGCTTTTACATGATCTTAATGTACTGTAAAACTTTGATAAGGTCCCCCCTGAGCCTTATTTTCACTAGAATGAAAAGACCTAACTCCTTCGCTCTTTACTCACAGGGCAGATCCTTCAGCTCTCTGCAGTCTCTGGACCCTCTGCAGTCTGTTCACATCCCTCAGAGTTGTGGGGACCAGAACCAGACTCAGTACATGAGGTGCAGCCTGACAAGTGCTGTACAGAGGAGGATGACCACATCTCTATCTGAGCCAGCAGTGCACC
Organism: Myrmophylax atrothorax; assembly: GCA_026770055.1. Taxonomy (NCBI): domain Eukaryota; kingdom Metazoa; phylum Chordata; class Aves; order Passeriformes; family Thamnophilidae; genus Myrmophylax; species Myrmophylax atrothorax. The sequence goes on along the minus strand of JAOXXN010000001.1, from coordinate 8,453,970 downwards.
TGTAGGTGCAGCCCAGCATCCAATTTACCAGTGATGCTCTGCTGGGTCAGGTTCAGCTTGTGTGCCAGGACCCCCAGGCCCCTCTCAGGAAGGCTGCTCCCCAGGCACACAGATCCTGACCTGTGCTGGGTTCTTTGGTTATGTCACCTCAGTGCAGGAGCTTGCACTTGTCTTTGTTAAACTTGATACTATTATTGCTGTCCCACTTTTCCAGCCTGTCCAGACAATAGAAGGCTTAGCACTGAGAATAGAAAGGTTGCTCTGGCTTCCAGTACTAGAAGCATGGAGTTGAGCTGGAATTAAGCTGTCAGGGTAGGACAGCTTTTGGGAGTAGCTCTTGTTTACACTGAGGTCAAGCAGCAAGATGAACTATGGTGCCCTCCCTCGGTGAACCCCTACAGGAGTGTGGTATGTTTACAGCCTCAGTCCACATGACGGAAGAGATTAATTTATCAAGCAAATGGAGGCAGTGTAAATCAATGCCTCTATTATTTTAACTCCTTTCACACTCTGTGAGCTCCAAAGGGAGGGTCTTAAACTTCTGCACCTTATTGATCTCTCCCTGAAAGGAGATGTTTTGCAAGAAAGTTAAGGGTTATCTTGGCTCTGCATTATCTAAAGAATAAACTATATTATCTAAAAACCAAAATCTGACATAACTACTGCAAATAAAATAATCCAGTCACAACATTGCCCATCTTAAAACTTCTCTGCTCCTTCTAAATCATAGCAGGATTGAAAAAGAAGCAAGTTTCAGACTGTAAAATGAAATTCATGGCTTGTTTAATGCTGTATAAAATTTATCAGATTTATGCTTTAAGTCAGAGTTTAGAAAGAATAATGAATCTACAATGAGACACACCACCCTCAGAAACCAAACGATTCTTACTTGTCCTAAAAACTGGCAGGGTGTCATCTCATTTTTCCATTCTGGTAGAAACAGACAGAGGATTAAAACAAGGCAAAACCCAATCTGAAGTAAAACAGATATGGCTCAGGGCTCAAACCAGAGACAGATCAGTTATCTTGTGATACCATGCTCAAAAGGCTGGTAAATAGAAGCATGTTAAACCACTGTTTAGTGCAAGAACCTTGAACTTGCAAAAATACCTCAAAAAAAATCTGTTTCAGCCTTTTATTTTCCTTAGAATATAGTTTTTTCTATGCTTATCTTTTTTAGGCTTATGAAACTAAATATATAGCTAGAAAGAAAATTTATAGGGCATCAAGGTAATCAATATCCTTTATCATTGGTTTATGTACATGCACCCCCTTCACCTCCACTGAGAAGGCTAAACTCTTCACAGTTAGCCAAATATTTTGCAAGCACTGACATCCTGCTTACTGTTCCAATCAGTTCAGATGCAGCACTGAATTTTAGGATTAAATGTGCCAATTACAGAGGTTGCTGTGGCAACAGCTATGCTTTAAAACTCAAATGTTAGTTTCATTATAGACTCCCTTTTAATTTCCTGGTTGTAGCCAGTAACCATCTCATCACAACGGATGTTTGGAATATGCCCAGAAGACTGACTTAATTTTGGTAGTTTACATAGCATCCACCCACGCATTCCTGAATTCTGTGGTTTGTTTTGAACACAAGGCAATATATCACTGGCCTTTGCATACCAACCTCATTTGTATTATATATTTTGACACAATAGTTTGTGTAGAGTACAAAATTTAAGCTCAGCTTGTTGTATATATCTATATTCAAGCAGAAAGCTCAGAAAACTTTGAAAAAGAAGAACCAAACAGTTCTGAACCAATTTTTCTTCTGACTTCCAGCTGTTTCAGAGGCCTCTGAGAAAATCAGATAAGCAGCTACTGCTTGGACTTCAAACCCTGCTGATTACATCTGCATCCCATTTCAATGCTTTTGCTCCTTGACAATCTCTTTGTATTAGTGACACTGGTATCATCAACAGTTCTCCTTTCCCTCCCAAATCACTTGAACAAACAACTCTCTTTGGTTTTCAGCTGCTAAGTCAAGCAGTTTGTTTAGGGTGACCAACTGAGAAATATAACATTAAATAGAGTTTAGTAGCATTTAAAACTAGCAAAATCCTGACAAAGAAAACTGCAGCAACTCCATCAGACCTTCCAAGTAAAGGCTGGCACATGCAGTCCACAGCATACCAGCAGGACTCGGTTATAACTAATTGTCCTGTGTACATTTAGCCATTCCTATTCCCTCTTCCCTTTTCCTTCCCTCACTGTGCTACAGAAATCTGCCAAGTGCTGCAGCTTGCTGGCTGCCAGGAAGGCACTGGCTCAGGCCAGAAAGTCCCAGCCATCACAGCCAGCTCTGTCATCTGCTGCAGCTACCAGGAGCATTGCAGGGCCAATAGGGGTTTGTCAGCTACCCAACAGCAAAGAGGCAATGCCTCCAGCATCCCAAGAGCCAATACAGCTCCATGTGGGAGCTTCTGAGACCTCTCTGCCAGTATCTCTGCTGCCAGAACTCGTGTTGCTGAGACCCTAGAAGAGGGAAAGCCAATGACATTCAACAACGTGTCCCCCTGAGCAACATTAATGTCACTAATTCTTTGCCAATGAGGGGAACATTAATAAAAATCATCCCACTCATCTTAATTAATTTGCTAATCTTTGTATTAAATTATTAATCACTCTCATTCCAAGTGCCTTTTATTTCAGATTGTTATTTTAAAATGCTTGCATTCTGCTGATAAAAATATTATATTGTGTTTCTTCAAGATGACTGGCTACAGAAAATCTATTAATAACTTCTTAATGAAGTGAGAGATTTTTAATATATCTTAATCTAAGCTGTGCTAACATTTCAGTGAGAGTGGAATTAATTCAGGACATTCAGATATGGTTTTCATTTAAACAAGATTAAGTGAGTGGTCCAAGATTTGTGCATCAACACAGTTTTCTACCTAAAAAGGAATTTTACAATATCAGATTTCACAATAGCAGATTTCTATTTTATTGTTTATTTACCTCAAAGAAACAGAAGCTATCCATTAAGAAGATATATTCACATTTTTTGTCAGGAGCTTGAACACAATGTTCTCATTCTTCAGTTTCCTTCCCCCAAACAATGCTCTAGACTTTGCTGATACACAGCTACAGAATTCACAGGGATATTAAAGTTATTTACAAAATTGTTGGAGGCAGAGAAAGTCTGGAATACATGTCCTAGAACATATTGCCTTTAGAAACTAAAGTCATTTCCTCTAGTTTTATCAGAGCCCTGAAATGTTTCAAATGACACTGTATAAACAAAGCAAAATATTAAACAACATCCTCCCTGTTTTCCTCAGCAAGTGAATAACACTGTATTTCCCAAGGGATACAAAGTCCATAAGACCTGAAAGAAAATGAAATTCAAAGATTACAGTAGGACCTTAAGAGAATAACTGCAATCAGGGTATTGCCACATGGTAGTTGTTTCAATTAAAACCACCTTGAAAATAGAAAAAAAATGAAACTTGTAGCTCACAGCTGAGTGCTTCCAACTTAAAAATACTGCTGCATCCCATTTGGACCTGTTCAGTGGAAATATTATGAGCACAGTCTATTAATTCATATATCTGATCTGCTCTGTGAGAGGAAAAAACTGTTTCCTTTCTCCTTGTAAGATGGTTTTATCAGATGACAGAACAAATGTCAAGGGAAGAAAAGAAAACTCTACAGATATATAGAAAGAGCCTTCCAAGAAAGCTCATGTGTAAAAATAGTTTCAGGAAAAAGCAAACACCACAGGTTTCAGCTCTGTTCAATGAATCCAGCCTGAAACACACTCCTACATCAATTCAAACAAAAGAAAAAAATAATAAAAAGAGTGACGAGAAGCAAAAAATCTTTAGGTCAGGTGTCACCTCTGAGTTCAATTTATATGCAACCAGGATGGTTCCAAAGCCATTTTTCTCATTAAGGAAATCCTGAGTATGTTGCTTCTTGGACATAATTCAAATGTGTGTCAAAAATAGAAGTGAAATGGCCACATGGTGCAGCATAGCTGATGTTATTGCAACCTCTTAAAACTAACCTTTTTATTTTAAATTTTTTAAAAAATATTTTTATATTAATGGAAAATCTTCCAGAAGATTACAAGAAAAATTGTAAAGCAAATTTATTCTTTGCCTTATCCTTTGCCAAAATGTATCTCTTCTTGTGGCTGTGAATAAATTTGCAAGGGTGAAGTGGTAAAATAAAGGCAGATTATAAAATTACAATTCCTTGTTAATTTTGGGATTCCCTGCATTTCTTATTCATGGCAGAGATGATTCTCAATGTTTCTATATCAAAGGAAAATTAGGTCTTGTGTTAGAGAAGGGTAAATAAGTCAGTGCTAATAAAGCCCCAGGTTTAAGACCAGTCATCTCATTCAGTAAGATTTTGTTCTCACCAAAAGTCAGTGAGGAAGTTGCAGTACACATAAAAGATAAACAAGGTAGGATGTAAGACCAGAGTTTTCTGATGATACATAATTTTCACCCACAACAATTGCTGACTATAATTATTATTACTGCATGTCTCCTCAAAGGTGAGTTCTATATTTATGCTTTTACATCTTGCCTAAGGATGTGTAAATGTAATGCACGTATGCATATACTACCTTACGAAATGGTTTTTTGGGGTAAGAGTAAATGGTCACCTTTTACAGTACACTTTCACAGTACACCCTTATTTAGGATAGGGTAATTATGCTTTTCTCTTTAGGAAAAACTGCAAGTTCTGTAATCCAAGATGATCTGTATGTGAGGAAGTGTGGTGGTTTGTACAATTTCATTTACAGAGTACAATAGTATGAACCTACTTACTGCCTTCCTTAGAGCTGCTGAAAGGCCTCTATGGTGAAGATGTCCTATAATGTTTCTTAATTGTGTTCATGGTTGCCATTTATGCCTCAGGGGTTTTTGATTTTTTTCATATTTATAGATTTTAGAAGTACTTGTAACTGTAGTAAAAGGCAAATTTAGTGTGTTAATATTTCTAGCAGCTTAAGTTCAATGTTTATCTATTGTAACCTGTACCATATATCAATAGCTCAAATTCTTTTAGCTGCTCAGTCTTGTTTCCAAGGTAAAAAGCTGAAGAATAGCAGAAGGCCTGCAGCATGAGACATAAACATGAGCCAACAACCTTGAGTCTAAGAACACTGGAAAAGCTCCAAGGGCCCTATATGTGCTGTGGAAGACAAAATGATGAAGAGAGGGTCCAACTGTCCCCCAGACTCAAATCCTGATGGGGGTGTGCCCAGGGGCAGGACGGGGTTGGACCAAGAGAGTGTGAACTGGGGATTGAGTGGACAATATTAAAAAAACTATGGAAATCAGTGTTCAAAAAGAGGCACGTCATCATGTATTCCTGAAAGCCCTAAGCCTAGACATTAAAGAATCTACCTTTTTATCTTATCCCATACTAACTTGGCTCAGAGTCCATTTTTTGGGGTCTCTCAAGGCATTACCTTAAAGAAACAGAAAAGGATGGTCTGGCCTCACCTCAAGCACTGTGTGCAGTTTTGGGTGTCACAATGTAAGAAAGATATAAAATTGTTAGAGAGCAGCCAAGGGAGGGCTGCAAAGATGGTGAAGGGTCTAAAAGAGAAGGCATATGAGCAGCAGATGCAGGCATTTGGCTTATTCAGTCTGGAGAGAAAGAGAGGAGACCTAATCGCAGCCTACAACTTCCTCACAAGGATAAGTGGAGGGACAGGCACCAAACTCCTCTCCGGTGACTGGTGACCAAAGAAACAACATGAAATTGTGTCAGAGGAGGTTTAAGTTGGATATTAGGAAAAGGTTCACCCAGAGGGTGGTTGGGTACTGGAAGAGAAAAGTGATTGAGTACTGGAAGAGATAAGTGGTCACACCACCAAACCTGTCAGAGTTCAAGGATCACTTGGACAACACTTTCAGGTACGTAGTATGATTTTTGGGATTGTCTTGTGCAGGGTCAGGAGCTGGACACAACCTTGTGGATCCTTTCCAACTCAGGATATTCTATAATCCTATGATTCAGACATGCAAATTAGTTATTTTTTCAACAGTAACAACTCAGAATGGCTTCTTTGTGATTAAGCCCTCAAGAAACAGAAAGAGGAATCTGTGTTGCAGACTCCTTGCTCAGACCAGCCCGGAGAGCTGGGAGAGGGTAACTTATTTCAATGTGTTTGCACACATAAAAAGCCTTTTCTGTGCTGTCATGTCCCCAAAAGCTTCGTCCAGTGACAGTATTGTTCTAAGTCTTGTAGCGTGACTGCCTGCACATTCACGAACAGGTAGCAGAAAGCACCACTAAGTGGTGTTTACCCAGATAAACCTTTGTATATGGGTTTCAAGGAAACTTATTTTATGTATGGGAAAGCTGTCTACATCTTCACGGGGCTCAGAGCAGCAACAATTCAGACAGATGTGAGCAGGGCCCTTAGTATTAGTGAGCTGCCTTAGAAGTTGTACAGTGAGGAGTCACTCACTGTGTTCACAGGTGGGATGCATAAAATTAAATGTAGAGCTTTACAGCTGAGCTTTCAGGGTGTGAGTTCTCAAGTAAAAGCCTAAAGTAAAGGACAGCAATTGGTCCCCCAAAGTGTAATTTCTTTTCTTTCACTAGAAAGAGAATTTATTTTGTAAAGCTCTAAAATAAGTAAGGTGAGCCCTGGAGTGATTGCATAAGAATATATGGGAGTTTTGGAAGTCCCTGTCTTTTTTATCAACTCACATTTTACACTTGAAGATGACCTGAGTGTGATACTTGGCTGGCTCTGGATACTGTTGTTTGAGCACTGGAGACAGAGTATCTTCATTAGCCTTGCTGGCTACCAGAGATAATTATCTCAGGTAATTCAAACAGCATTTAGATTAGCAGTTTCAGTGGCTAGTTCAGAATTCCTCAGGCAACTACAAATTTCATAAATGTGGTATTGAAGATATTTTAAATCCTTCTGGTTACTGCTGGAGTCAAATATTAATTTTTAATATAGTTACGTGAAATGGGTGAGGGGAAGTAGTAGCTGCTTTTGGTAAAACACTAAGCAAGGAACTGATTTTTATTAATGTTTTGTCTGTGAAAATTATGATAGTGTTGAAATTATCTTCTTCCTGCCTTTGAGGATAATAAAAAGCACTACAGCAATTGCTGAGCACTTGAGATATTCTCTCTGCTCTGTGACTTTTCATTTCACAGACACTTATGAATTACTACCATTATTTCAAAGCTTCCCTACCTGTCCTCAACAGCATTGCAGAAGGAATATAATTTCTAACCCCTCTGCTATCATGGTGAATGTGCACTTAGAGGGAAGAGGATTCCAGGTATCCCTTCATATATTGGTACAGGGTTAACTTGACATACAAAAGAGTTTGAGAAGTTGTTGATATACAATAACAGCATAACAGTAGAGGATGTATTTTTCATCAGAAGTGGGCAAGCGTCAGACTGTAACACAGAAATAACAAGACAAAAAAGTGTCTTCTCAAATTACCCTGGACAACCAGGTCACTAATGTACGTCTTTCCTTGAAATTCTCAGCTGGAATAAATGGTCAGGGTTTACCACAATCTACTTCTGTTTTTCACCCTCAGCAGTGGGCTGGACTCTCACTTTGAGAGTAATGTTATGTGTGTAATCAAACCTATTACATGAGTTAAGCCTTTACCCAAAGGGAATGCATAAATCTCATAGTATACCACTGTCACAAGGAGAAAACAAATTTGTCCCATAACATCTCAAGTAGAATACCAGCATCCCTGCACTAAAACCAGGAGGGAGTTCAGAGAAGGGTAAAACACATAAAAAGGAGGAATATTGCTAGGATGAGATTTCTGCCAGGGATTCACTTCTGCTAGATGAATGTATTGTAGCAAAACAGAAAGATTCACCCATGTATTTACAGTAATTTCTTTTAGATCTGTGGCCAAGGATTCAATGGACAAGGACCTTTTCACTAGTTCACATAATGGCTTTTGGTAGCTCTGGAATTAGACACTCTCAGAGGTGAGAGAGGGGGAAGTCATCTCTTCACCAGTGCTGTTTAAATGAAGATCTGAGAGCATGCTCTAGCTCACATGATGGAGCTACATTGTGGAGCTACTCTTTTTTTATCTTGGATATCAATGAAACAACATGCATTCTGATTCAGAGGCCCCTCTAATGCTTGTGTAGCTGGTTTCTCAGATGAATCCAATATTCAAGAACACATACATTATGACAATATGGAATATGAAACTTCTAATTTCAAAATGCTTAAATGTTTTTTCTTTCTTCTAGTGGACCAGATTTACAGACATTTTCCTTTAGCTTCCCAACATTGTACTAGTTATCAGTAATGGAACAGATCTTTAGTTAAATCTTTTTAACAAAGTCTTTTCTTAGTCAATCTTCTGTTAAATTTAGAATAGGTGCATTAAAATAGTAATTTCCTTTGAAGTTAAACAAAAATATTTCTAAATCTTTATTTTCTCCGGAACTCACATTCATTTTATTGAAATATTTATTTGATGAGAAACAGTTGTGGGAATTTGATAACTTAGGGCACAGTCTTATGTCTTCATTTATCCAGCCCTGGTTACCGTAAATCTTGTTTCCACCACCACAGACAATCTTTGATTTCGGAGTTGCAATTGGCCACAAAAATGCCTGTGGAAACTGTTTGTAGACAACTGGTATTTTTCTAAGAGATACTGAAGTTTCACAGCTGTGTAAAAAGATAAAAGAAAACAAAAATATACACAGAAGTAAGTTAATCTTTCAGGAATATACAAATGTGCTAAATGAGCCTAGGTGCATAGAGCCAAAACAAGTGTTTTTCAGCTGCAATGTTTTCAAATATGTTTTACCTAAAAGTCATGAAGACAGAGATTACTAAATCATTAAAAGAATGATGTTTAAAAACTACAAAACCTAAGAAAAAGGCAAAAAGTACCTAAAGCAAACAGTAAAATTGATGGAGCAATTAAAGCTTTTTGCCTATGCCAAATTATAGGCCAAGTTGAGAGAATAAAATCTTGTTTGTAATATGGAAAAATGGGCACCCTGGAGCCAGACAATGTATTTTAGTCAGTTAATTGGAGCAATTCCCATGCCACATTTTTTATTTCCTGAGATTTCTTTATGAAAATATTCTGGAACTAAAAATTTTCATACAACATAAAAAATTCAAATTTAGTAAGTATTGCCTGAGAGAGAGCCCCTTGAGAAACATTTACTTCACATTTAAGTGAAACTTCTGAGAATTTTTGTTCATTAAAAGCTCAATTAATTTAGTAAAATATGACATTGTTTTAAAAGCACAACTACTTGCGCTGGAATCAACAAGTTGGCAATTAAATACCTTTGTCAATACAATGATAGATTACATTTTAGTTTTCTAACAAAAAATATTTTTAATAAACATGGAAAAACCATCCCAAGTGCTATAAGAACCTAATTCTAGAGAAGATTAGTTAACAAGTAATTATCAAAGCTAATATTCTTTCCCAAACATGAACTCCACACATACTTCTAGTTTCAAAAAGACAGCTGGTTTGTAGCAAAGTCTGTAAATTTTGAAAGCAAGTGTCTTTTGATGATGTAACATCTTTCCATACAAAGGCCTGATGATTTCCTATTGCAGAAGACTGAGTGCCCAAAACACTCTGTTTGAACTGGAGGTGTAGCAAATGTGAGGAATATTAAAACAAATACCGTGAAAAGAGGATGGAGGGAAGTACTCTTTCTCATCATCACCCTCCTCCACAACAACATCACTTTCTGAGCCTCTCAGAAAAAGAACACAGAAAAAACATCATCAGGGAAGCCACTGTGAACAACTGGCATAATAGAGAGCAAGAATTATATCAGTTATGAACTCTCTACCACCAACCATTAGAAGCCAAATAACTCCAACTGAGTAACAGATACAGAGAGGGAAAAATCAAAGTGCAGGCTGTTTTTTTGCTGGTTCTCCTAATAATGTGCATGTGTTAACCAACTTTTTATTAGTCTCATAAAATAGAACACCAAATTGTGTGCCATAGACTCCATGCCATATTTAGTCCATTTAAATTACAGAAGCAAAAAAGTCTGGGTTGCCCCTGGCTGATATTTTGTTCAACAGAAAGCTGAACACAAAGACATCTGCTGTCTAAAAATTGGCATTAGTCAGTGAACTTTGCAGACATGCAAAGACATGCAAATGATAGATAAAGCAAAGGGGGAGAAATTATGGTGGGAATTGGCACCACTTCGTGGCACTGACATTGCATGTTTTTGGGTAAGAAGCAGCTCTTGGCTGGAGCAGCCAAACAGACCCATTTTTCTCCTTTTGGATAAAGTCGAAATGACCACACTCCCATGGGAAACAGGTGATGTGCCAAAACAGGGAGAGATAAAGGGGAGACAAGTTTGACATTTTTTCCTGCAGACAGCCCAGGCAGACAAGAAGCACAGGGAATTGGAGAGGGACACCCTGGGACAGAGCAACAGCAGATCCCCGGGGTCAGCACATCACAGGAATGGCTGTCGGTGTCCTGCAGAAGTTGGCAGTCTCGGGCCAGTCACACAGTGTCACATGGTGCTCCTTTTGCTTTTCTTCACTATCTCATCAAACCAGATACAGTTAACATTACTACTGCTGTTATAGGAATGGCCAGAAGAAGGCTGTGTGCTCAGCAGGTGAGAACAAATCTTGTGATGAGTTCAAATCAGATATCAAATCAAAACAGACTCCTTGGTTTGGAATAATGTGTCATTTTGGAATAATCTATGTAATATGGCTCACTATGATTACGTGTCACCATCTAACTCATGATAGGCCAACTTTCAAAATTAACTAGTGATTTTTCAATTTTTATCATAAACCCAAGCTCTTTACCAAAACCAGCCAAAAGTAATTGTTTGAGAAAACAGATGCGGTGATTTGAGGAGAGTAAAACTGAAATGTCTCGTTACTAAATAATGAAACTTCACTTGTTATAATTTGAATAATTCAGTGCTGTGGCAGAAGTCTAATGTAAAAAGGAGAGGAAATTTGCTCTTTTCCTTCATCACGCTAGACTGGATTGCCAGTCTTGCTTTTGTTTTGTGACCCTAGTGACCTAAGAACTGCAGGTGAATAAAAGAGTGAAGCATCTGCAGCAAATAAAAGTTGGCTTATGGGGTGGTTTCAGGCCTAAGTGAATTATTTATCAGTGACTCAGCACATCTCTTCTCTGCAAAAGAATAGTGCAGCAATTACAACGAGTACTGGCTTTTTTTTGCATCCAGAAAGAAACCCTGATTAAGCTAATGTTCTGATTTTAGCTGGGATGGAGTTAATTTTCTTTACAGTAGCTAGTATGGGGCTATGTTTTGGATTTGTGCTGAAAACAGTGCTGATAATGCAGGGTTGTTTTCCTTATTGCAGAACTTAGACAGGGTCAAGGCTTTTTCT
>JAOXXN010000001.1:8421738-8442487 GCA_026770055.1 Myrmophylax atrothorax | reverse complement strand
ACAGGGTCAAGGCTTTTTCTCCCCCTCACTCCACTCCACCAGTGAGTGGACTGGGGGTGTACAGCAAGTTGGGAAGGGATGCTGCTGGAACAGCTGACCCCAAATGATCAGAGGGATATTCCATACCATAGGGCATCATGGTCAGCATATAACTGAGCATGGGGGTAATCTGTGGGAAGAAGAAGGAATGGGGGGGATATTTGGGGAGATGGTGTTTATCTTCCCAAGTCACTGTTATGTGTGATGGGGCCCTGCTGTCTTGGAGATGGCTGAACACCTGCCTGGCTGGGAAGCAGTGAATTAATTCCTTGTTTCCTTTGTTTGTCCATGTGGCTTTTGCTTTGCCTGTTAAACTCTCTTTAAACCCAGCGAGTTTTCTCACTTTCAGCCTTTCAGTTCTCTCCCCCATTCCACCGTGAGACAGTGAGCAAGCGGCTGTGTGGGATGCCAGCTGGGGCTAAACCATGATAAGCAAGTAAGAAACAAAGTTACTGCTTACCTCCAAAGCTATAAAGAACACCTGCAAATTGATATTTACTGACAATGTTCCTTGAAGATATTTTTAGATGGCTTACACAATGCCATTTAATCTGAAAAGTATCATACTGCAGTCAGGAATACAAAAGGGTCAATAGCACTAGCTTTCCTTGAACTTCCTGATGTCATATTTGTATGGGGTAAGAGTATGACAGGGTAGGAATATCCCACATAGTGTTTAATATGCTGTAGAAATGTCATGGATAATCTCAAAACAAAATTACTTTGAATTTTGCTTTGCTTTCCCACATAATACTGTGGCTGTTTGAAGACAGGGCAGCATAGAAATACACAGATACTCCAAGAAAGTAATTCCTTTTTCAAGTTAAAAGGGAATGTCTTTTTGCTAAGAATTATGGAGGCTTTCAACCATGGCTCATGCGTGCTTTTATCTTCTGTCACAAAGTACAATTATTCCCTTGGTACTCAGATACACTACTTGGCCTTCCAGACCTAGGATTTATAGGAGGGTTCCTTAAAAATGGGCAAAACTTCTTTTATAATATCATTTGCTTCAAGAGAAAAGCAAAAAAAGCTTAAAGCATTGGTTTTGCTTTTTTTAATTGTGTAACACAGTACAGGACAGTAAAATGAGAACTCAGAGAGTCTTTCCTGCTACAGAATGGCAGGTAAGGATCTTGCCTATGCTGAAGCCACTTTGCACTATGGTAGTCTTTTTCCATGGGTCAGGTAGTCAAGTAATAGCTAGGTGTGGCTAAGTATGAGAGCCTGTTTCTGCTATCTTACCTCAGAAGGTGTTCAGATTAATTCACACAGAGGTATAAAAAGAACTGGAACATATTTGGGAATGTTTTCTGGAGGGATCCCAAAGTTCTTTGAAATACTGATTAACTGATGGGCTACTTCAGAGCCAACTTCAGTCCCCTCAGTGGGACAGTGGGTGTAACTTACTACCATTGCAGCCATCACTGTATCTAACTAACACTGTGCTGGTCTCCTGCGAGTCCCAGTTACCTGGAGCTTGGCACCACCTGCTAAATCTGCTTGGAAACAACTGTGAAAAAAGGCAGCAGAAACCCCCTGTTGTCAGGGCAAAGACTATTACTATGTACAACCAACTCATTTAAACTTACTTTGGGCATATCCATTTTTGTGATTTCAATGTGCACATGCCCCTGCTTTTTAACCATGCTCAGCAATACAAGATCAAAAATTATGCAGTCAGGAGAAAGAAACTTCTAGCAGTGCTTTTGACCACACACTGCAATCCCAAGCTGACCATTTGACCAGCATAGACAGAAAACTCACCCTAAAGTGCTAGATGATAGGTGATGCTCTGAGCAAGACTTGGATAATTGATATTCCCACCTGGCCTCTGACACCAGCTGCAGACACACAGAAGAAGCTCCTGTTCACAGGGAACAAAATGACAAAGAGGAAAATGTAGCACTGGGAGGTGCCCACATCCTCTATCACCATTCAATAATAGCATTTCCTTGTGATAGGTTATACAAACATAGAGGAAAAGAACACATCTTTTTCCTGATAAACTTTTGACCTAGAAAACCAAGACAGAGACATGGAGAATAAAAAGATATGGAGAGAGGTCAAGTGATTTACACAAGTAAGCAGTAACAGTGTTGTTCCCAACATATTTTAAGCTCGCTGGTTTTGTTTCAGACCCAAGGAAACGCTTGTGTGCCCACAGTTTGCCCCTTTTCTGGTTTAATAAAATCGAGGCAGAATTTTCCACTTAAAACTTGCACTAACTAATTATATAAAACAATCCAGTAAGGTCAGGTAGGGATCAAAAACCTCTTTGGCTTACACTCTAAGATAGCATCAACAGCTTCCCACATTAACCATGTGTCTTTTTAAGACTGTGAACAGACACTATTGGGGGATGAATTTATGCTATTAGTCAGACTTCTTTTTCCAACAAAACTAACTGTTCAGGAGACTGGGTTTTGGGGTGGGCGAGGGCTGTATACATGTTTTAGTATATGAATTGTAGTGAATTGTATGCCTGAAGCTACTCAGAATAGAAGGATTTAATCGTGAACAGAAGAGAAAGCAGAGCTAACGTCTCACATGAGAAACCAATACATTAGTAGGGCAGGCTCAAAGCAGGCAGTGATTACATCTGTTTGCAGCCCAGGCTTTTTCACCTTGCTGTAGCTCATGGTGCTCCTGCAGCTACTGTAGTGATGGAGACCATGTAGGCACACTGTAAACCAATCTGGGCACTAGTTGGCATTGTAAGCACAGCAGTACCGAGCTCAGCATGAGCTGATCACCTTAGCACCTACCCAGTCTCTCAGGTGGGTGTTAGAACTAACCCTGCTCTGTGCTCCTGCGGCACAGAGCTATCAGCAGCTGGGAAACTAGTTTAAAGCTGGCTTAGTTATATCCCGTTGTACTGTTCTCTTTGCTTCTGAGAGGTAACGTGAGACAAGCTTGATGGCAAAAGGTGTTCAGCAAAGTACTGTGAAAATCAGAAACCTTTCAGGAGCTCCGAATCAGCTCTCAAATTCCTGGAGTGTTGCAAAAAAACCGAGATAGAGCCCCAGTAAAATTGCTGGTGGGATTTTGTGGAATTTTTTAAATTGCAACACCCCACATTGTCATGCAGGACAACAATAAATGGAAAGCCAAGCAAGAGTTGAAACTTCCAGACAGAAACTATGTCATACTACACAAAAGGCAAGGATTAAATCAATGAATCAGTAGCTTTATGAGTTACCTTGCAGACTTCAGAAAAATAGAACAAAAGGGGGAAATTACTACATTTACTTTTAGGTAATACTTGGGGATTGAGCTGGTGAGGCAGGTACCCATAGTTAGGCAAACTTTCTAAGTAAAAGCCCATTAAGCCTTGCAAAAGAAATACAAGATTGATAATTTAACACAGCGAATTTTGCAAGAATTTCTGGATAAAAATCAAATTAAGGCAATCAGTGGTGAAAAAGGGATTCCCGGGGAAAACACTTTTTTTTTAGAATTTTTTTTTCATTTTTGTTGTGTTTTAAGTGCAGAAAAACCAATACATATCACTGGGTGGGGGAAAAAAAGTCTATTAAATGATAAGTACCACTGGCTCAGAGGACAACACTGTGTTGATATGCTGTATATCACCTTCTGTTTCAAGTGCCAGTTTAAAAGAAGATTTTTACAGTATGCTTTAGAATATACACTGAATTAGGATTGATTTCTTCAATGACCACAGCCAAGCAACAAAAAAGAATGACTTGGACAAATGGAGGTCCATACAACCAGAATTCCCTTTTACAATACCACTTTGTATATGTAGAGTGCTCCAACCTGCAGACAAAGCCAATATTAGGTATCAAGTGATTTTTATATGCTGAAATACAGCTTAACTACCAAGGGCACCAGACTGGACTGTGTAGCAGACATATTCCTCTGTGTAGGATTTGAGACCCTCCCAACTAAGTGAATTTATTGAATTAATAGAAAACTTCTGAGAGATCATCACAAATCCCCCTTAAACTTACGTAGTATAGATGAAGATGATCCATTGTGGGACATTAAGTTACAACAAATCATAATTTTAGCATAATTAAGGAACAAACATTCAGTAAGGACAAAGAACTTACTTTGTCAGACAAACCACTCCAAAAGCTATACTATAATTCTGGAATGCATTTCCCCATCCTCTCCTAAGTCTCATTAAATATATAAGCTTTACAGGATAACTAGAAGATCAAAATATTCAAGCGCATGCAAGAAAATATTTATTTTTTAAAAGAGGGTGGTAGAAGACAACTTCTCCTTTAAAAAAAAAGTGGTAGAGAAAAAGGAAGCTGGACAAAGCTGAGTTTACTTTATTGTGTTCCACAGTCACTGGTTGCAGTCCTTTAGCATCATTTCCTCCATCTGGGAATTAAAAGGAAGGAAAAACAAGCAAGCACATTTCTTTCAGGCAAGTGATGTTTGTTCAGCATTTAGAAAGACCACATAGGATAGGATCTGGCTTCTACAGATCCAAATAAGGGTCTCAAGAATGAAATTTTATCCCAGCAATCTCATGGCAAAAGCAAAAAAACCCAAAACTAACCACCACCATCACCCCCACCCCCCAAAAAAAAGAAAGAAAAAAAAAGGAAACAAAAAACCTGTCAAAAGAGAAATGTTCCTTTAAAAACATAATCTGCTTGGGAATCTTGTTTGAGACAATGAAAGCTTTATCCAAATCACATTCTGAGTTGCCTTTAGAAAATCAGCAGCAAGTCTGGACTGTGTCAGGGAAGAAGTACTCTGTACTACTCTGAGAACGTACTAGAAGAATGCAGTCAACACATCTCCTTCAACTGAGATGATACCAAGCATGCTGGAGGGATTGTAATGACTACAATGGAGGAAAAAAAAAAAAGAGCTGGAGATTAGCCATTTAAATAAATTTACACTGAGTATTTCATCAAGTTGTCTCATAAGCAGCTATACAATTTTGGTTGTGGTTTTAATCTGATTGTCCTGACAACTCACATCCTTCTAGCAATGTATATAAGTATTCCTTATGCAGTTGTAATGTTTCAAAAAGGTCCCAGAATTCAATGTTAAAACACTGCAGAATCACCAGAAGACCTCTGCCACCAGCCACAAATATAATAAAACCTTGTAGCTATTGAGGCATCTGTGTAAAACTTGAAGTATAAAGAAACTCTTAATGAATAATGGCCAGGTGTTTTCATTTTCAGCTCGTTAGAGGAGCTTTCTACTCTAGAGCTTTGCTAATGGTTTGTCAAGCCTGAACCGTTATTCTTGGCTATTACATCAACAGCAGTGCTTCTATACATCACAGCTTCTATCAAATACTTTATATCAAAACAAAGAGTTTTTACTGGGACTAGTCCTAATATGCTTGTGCTATTTTTGATACTCGGCTTGAGATCAGTCAGAGTGTTTCACAGCAAACCATATATTACTTTCTAAAGAATGGTGTTTCTGTAGATCTCTGCAGGTGGACTTCTAAGCTTTTATATCCAGAGTCACTTATGAAAAATTGTCATCCCAAATTTTCAAGAATGGGTACCTACAGAAAGGATCTACCCATATTAACAGACCTAGACGAGCAGATCTAGGAACTATGTTGTTAGTTCCTTAGACACAAGAAAAAGTCACCCTCCTACAGAAGCAGACCATCACACCAGCTAACATAACTTAACTGCAAGCCAAGTAACACCACCTGGCCCTCTGATAGGAGGGTTCATGGTCCCCAGTCCCGGATTACTCTCTGAAATACCCCTTGCAGCTAAATTAAGGGAGGGAAAAACAAGGATTTGCAGTTCTGGTAACATTTAATATTTTAATACCTTTTCACTGGAAATTAGACAGCAGATGCATTCATTTTACTGAGGCTGCTGCATGGCCACCTGAATGTAAAGGGTTTTTTACCACCTCTAGCTTGTGTCTGGTGTAAATGGCTGGCCTAGACCTGAATGGCTACACTTTACATTAAGACACCTTTTCAACATACTGAAGCTTCATGCCTGCCTTTCCTTTCTCTAAGATTTTCTACCTGGAGATGCTCAGAGGGGTAGTAGCAGAGTTATTTTTACTTAAGAGAAATTCTAGAAATACATTGAGGAAAAAAAGAAGCAACGATCTAAAAAGAAAGTCATATTCCAATAATGAAAGGAGACAATTGCTCCCTAACTACACATGCTGTTTTCATGAAAGAATAGTGAGGCTGTTTGCTGCTATTTCCTAGGCAACAATCACATACACAGCAATAAATTCCACTGAATTCTTGTGAATTAGCCTTAAAAATAGATTAAATATGAATACAATCCATAGCATAAGTCATGCAGCACAAAAACTTAAAGAACTAATAAGATGTTCTTAGGACTTTTGATAAGGTGGAGCTGATGGCAGCCTGTACCTCCTTAGCGACTTAGAGGGAAAGGAAGGGGTTTTTTTTACACTCAGTCTCCTTCAAATAAACTTGCTGCTGAAAGGGGTATTTATTAACCTTATAATCCTAACATTTAAAAAGTACAGATATAAACAAGGTGAGAAAACCCTACTAAATTGGTTTAACTGGAATATTTGTAAGGTCTTTTTTTTTTTAAGAGCTAAATATGTGCTAGACAACTTTAATGAGGCAGCACAAACAGGAACTATCTCATAAGACATTCACCCAGAGATAACACAGTCCAATTTCTGTTTGGTTCAGAATTTAACTCACAGTAGCAAACACTTATCCTGTTTAATTAAAAGAAACATTCGTATCAGGAACATGAGGTTCTTGAATATGAATTTAAATACAGCAGCCTAAGAAAGCAGTTAAGATTAAGAATGGGCTATAATTACAAATTAAATTATCTGCAATCCCTACACTTCAGAAAGTTCAATAGCTGTACAACTATAATAAGCTTAGGTGGTCAGGCACTGGAATATAGGTCCAGAGAGGCTTCAGAACTCCAGACTTGCAGTTATTCCAATCTCAGCTGGGAAACCTCATCTAACTGGTTCTTTTATGAGTAGGGACCAGCTGGCCTCCAGAAGACCCTTCAAACCACATGATGACCATGATTCTTTGACTCTAGTTCTGGATTCAGCAAGCTAAAGAGGTAAACGAGGTACCTCTCAGTGTTCACCTTGGTGTTTCTACCTAAACAGTCTACAGAACTGTTTTGTAAAATTCTGATTCATTTTACCCTTAGAAATGGACTCTACTTGCTGAAATGATTGTTGGTCCCTCTTTAGTATGCTTATCTGATTATGTGGTGTGTA
This sequence comes from Myrmophylax atrothorax, assembly GCA_026770055.1. Classification (NCBI taxonomy): domain Eukaryota; kingdom Metazoa; phylum Chordata; class Aves; order Passeriformes; family Thamnophilidae; genus Myrmophylax; species Myrmophylax atrothorax. The sequence continues at coordinate 8,435,233 of JAOXXN010000001.1, read as the reverse complement.
TCTTCTTACTGATGCCTCTTAACCTAATTAACTAGAAAGGTACCAACCCATTATCATCAAGAATTAGGAAGACTTATACAAAAAGGTTCAGAGATGCTCACAGAACAACACAAGAAATTTTGGGGGGATCTTGGAATTCCCAAAATGCTCCCTGAATCTCCCAGTAACCTTAAACTTTAACTTGTTCTTTCTTCTTCGTATTGAAGGAGGTAGACATAAGTTTACAAAGGTAACGCAACTTCTGAAAACTCATAGCTCTCTCAAGAAGGTAATTTTCTGGCAGATTATTGTGTGTGACTGCCATGACAAGGGTGTAGGCCTAGAAAATGAAGGTAGGAATGAAAGTATTGCATGAGCAAAGGGGAGAAATACCATAGAACACTGTAAATATGGCAAGTCCCCATACTAAACTTCATAGAACCAGTTTTCAGAATCTTGTCTTATTTTAAGCTTTGTATGTTGAATCAGCCAACCAGTCAAGGGTGCCCATAGGCTGAGTGTAACAGTTTTAAAACAGAAGCCATGGGTATTGTTTCTGGCCTTCAAAGGACAGCTTGCTCAGCCAAATGCACATATAACCCCACGGGCAAGGCCACACGCCTTTCACTACACAAGGTGATGTGAAAAGCTCTTTAAGGTATAACACAATCAGCTTCTAACTCTTAACTAGCAATGATAAATGTTTTGAGTGCATTGCCTGGAATATATTATCCTCACCCTCTGATTCCCACAATAAATTAAAAAATGGATCTGGTTGAATTGTATGTGTGTGGAGAAAAAGTTTAAAATCAGCAAAGTGTGACTGTATTGTAAAGTTAAATTGGTAGGTAGTTCTCATTTAAAGTTTTATGAGCTTGCAAAGATTGGATAATATGTCAGAACAGTTAGGAGGGGATTGGGAATCCTATTTGCAGTTCTCCAGCAGGCTCACTTCTCAGGCTGATCTGCTAATAAAGGTAACCCCTAGACCATGGAAAGAGCTACTGAAGCAAAGCAAGGTGTAATGGCCAGATGCAGTACTAATACCAATTGTGAATTACATATTATTTAGGCCAAGCAGTGATATAAAAAAGGGTATTTCCAGTGCTGCCTAAATGAGGAGAGAGAGAGGAGGAAATTGTTGACTTTAATCATGGCTTGGTATGCTTGGTTTCTCTGTCAACAACAGGAAAAAAATACATTTCTTACTTAAACATACTGATATGAAAAAGTCAGACCAGCATCTCAATAAATATCAGGGTGATACATCAAAGACTGGTGAATTGTTTCAAAAAAGATGATGTACTACTAGGAATTCAATTAAAGCCAGACAGAGACAAAGAACGGTGGGAAGTGGAACCAGGACAATGAGGACAAAGCTTAAAGCTGTATTATTTAAATACATGTAGCATCTGTACACCCTACATAGCCAGTATGTGTGATGTTAAGGTTAGTCATCAGTGTGGGGGCTTCTCATGAATCCCTTGGCATTTATAGAGGGACATGACCTGTCCAGCTCAAGACTGGAAACAAAGAATACATCAAAAACCGAGGCAATTCCCCTTAGTATACCATACTCTAGTATTTCTCTTCACCCAGGAAACATAAGGCTCCCCTAAAGTGTATGGTCTTTGCACTATGTGGTACTAGTAAATTTGTAGGACTCTGCCTGTGTACAAACAGGAATTTGCTCCAGACTTTTATGAAAAAATATTTTCGGCTCTAAGCAAGTAAGATAGAAATGCTATGGATAAAGATTTGAAACAGTGCACAAAACACCAAAGCTATAAAATCCTAGTTAATATACATGAGAAAATAATTAGTATGCATTGAAGCCTTGGGAAGAAAGCAGATGCACTAGCATTTTTACTGTAGATAAACACAGTGTGGCTGCTGCTGAATGCAAAATACAGAAGACAACTTTTTTTCTTCCTATTCTTTGCCATGCTTGATGATCTTGTAGCAGTTTGAGATGATAATTAAGTAGCAAACTCATGGAAATTGATGTTTTACCTAGTCCATTTAATCTCATTTCCAGGATGTGACTGTATGGGGTGGAATCAAGTATCCCTGTGGTATCTCTGTTGTCTGAAAGATAGTGTTGTTATATCCTGAGAAAAGATGCAGACGTAACGATTCTCCACATTTAGGATATGAAGAAATTGTGTGAAGAGTGTGAAGAGGTACTGTACTAAAAACCAGTAACCAACCTTGGCGGCCTACATCATTGTTATAAAAGGCAGTAATGTAATAAAAAGGAAATAAGAATAATTTCCTTGGCTTTTCCTGCTTTTCTTGCTTTTATTCCATTGTTCATATTGTTCATTAGCACTCTTTTGAAGGTAGTTCAAGATCTCACAGAATTCTAGCCCTTTGAAAGAAAAGTGGATAAATCACTCTAGCACCATAAAAATCTATAGAAAAGATAATTTCCTTTAACTTTCTCAGAAAATTAATGTGCAGACTACACCAGGAATAGATATTCTGAGAAGCTGCTGATATCTTGGTATTTGAGCTTACTACAGATATTCACAATATATGGGGTCAAAACCAATCTTTCCCACTTTTCTTGACTGTAACTATTGGATCTAAAACTAAAAAGTGGTTAAGCCGTAATAGTCCTCTTCTCATCTGACATCTACAAATCATGCTAAGCAGAAGTAGGATTTGGCTTGTTTCAAGATTTGAAGTGCAAGAAATTCATTTCATATCATACTAGTGTGCAATTTTTACAGTAGATATAGATCCAAAGATGCAGCCTATGGCACATTGAAATATTCAAGAACTATTTAAGGCTGACTCTTCTTATATATAACATAAAAGGGAATTAAATGTTTGGTCTATTCTTTGTTGTTGTTGAAGAGACACCAAAGAGAAAGGAAATCTAGGGTCAGACTGTAGCTTACACTGACAATTTAGGTCATTGATTCTATGTTGTTTATAAATGCTCATGTTTGAAACCCAAATTAAGTCTTGAGGTGAGGAGCGTTCAGCAACTGTCTTCTTGTCTGATGAGGCTGCCCAGCATCAAGCACACCACAAGCTCAGCTCTCCCCATGCATGACTGATGGCAGTGCACCAGAAGAAATGTACAAGCCAGGAAAGAAAAAGGACTTTTTGTGGATAAAAGAAAGTGATAAAATGCGATTGTGTGACAGGTTCTATAAAATTGACCAACTCTAACTTCGTAGCAGCCCTGACAAGGGGAGCAGCATTGGAGTCTGAATAGAGGATATTTCCCAGTCTTCCTGTGAAAAGCTTTGCCAGTCCCACCCACAATCCCGCTGAAAACCAGCTCTGAAAAGAAATCACTTTCCTTGCCAAAAACATTCTTTTCTCCATAGTAGTCCAAACTTTCCTACACTCTCTCCTTGTCATTAAGTGAACATTACAAGCCCATTCAGCACTTTCTATTGTTGCCAGAAGTGCATTTCTGCTAGTGAATTATACAGCAGAAGAGGTACAAGTAGCCACATGTTCATCAACCACCTTAATTTACACTTCCTCTAAAAATAGCACATATCTGAAACCTCATCAGTTTCTAAAACAAATTACCCATCACTTCTGACATATCAAAACTGAAGCAAAGCTCAGCAGGACTTATCAATTCTCAGCAAAGACTAAATAGCACAGTGAGAGATTTCTAATGACTGTTTAAAAGAGGGTTTTAAATATTCATATGGATGCCTTTAACTAGAATATTTCATGAGTAACTAAAGGCAACTGCAGTTGTCCAAACTATAGAAAAAAAAATCTTTGCAATTTTCAGAGTTTTGTGATAAATTTGTCACTAGCACACAGAGTATTGTGCCTATCTTGTCTTACCAATATTTTAGGCCATATTACACCATATAGGATCTGAAATCCACTGTCATTCTTTGTGCCCCTTCGTGTATCAGGACCAATTTGTCCTGCTGCTCTGAGATACAAAGAATTTTCTGATACTTTGAAACAAAGTGAAAAAACAAGAAAGGGTGAAAAAGGAAAATACCTACTTCATGGTCTTTCTGTATATATACAAAGAATCAGTAATCTTGATTCAAGATGCTGCCTATCAGAATCAGATGCAATTGGAAGTTGAGTAGCTCTTCCAAACATTACTTATTGTGCATTTTCTCTTAAAAAACAACAAAAAACCCAAATAAAAAAAAAACACAAGAAAAAAACACCAACAAAAAAATTACCTCAAAAGTATACATTTTAGAACAGTGTCTCTGCATACAGCATCCATTCCCATTGTCTGCACTTTGTCATGGGAGGTCTCTATTTTCCTTCAGTTTTAAGCTTACCTTTAGAATCTTCAAACACTAAGGGAGGAGGCTGAGAAAAAATAATTTCTGCCTGTTGGAGATGTTGCAACCGGACTCAGTCACAGGGACAAAGGATACCCCTTCTGATGTAACTTATCCCTTTCCCAGTATCTGGTGATTGGCCTCCCAGAAAGGATGTTGTTTCTTCAGCTGTACTGCTGAGCTCTGCTACTCCAGGGCACAACTTTTTGGCAAAATTCAGATTAGCATTTAAGGTTATAGTAATTTTAGGGTTACACCTGTACCTGTGAAGTGTCATTCTAAGATGGAGGAAAAAAATTCCCATCTAGCATCTAACTGTTTCTGCCAAGAATTTAATTTTTAAGCCCATATTCTACAGGCAGCTATAAAAGTCAAGGTGGGAGGATATGTGCATGCATGTGCCTCTATGGGCAGACACAGACTGAATGTAACCTCACCTATCTGAGATGCTCTCTTAAATTAAAGATTGTAGTTTTGTTCTATGCAATTAGGATCACACAAGAAAAATCTAGGAAATAGGTACAGTTCATTTGGGCCACAGACAGAATATTCTTTACTTTGGTCCAGGATTGTGGAACCAATTTACATTGATTGCACAGGCTACACTTCACAGATGTTAGCTGCTCTGAAACCCCCAAAATAAAAAGAAATCTTTCCATTTACTTTAGTGGCTTTGAATCCAGTTCATACTCAACAGTACAATCTGTATTTTCCCCTCAGATCAATAAAACACAAAGCAAAATATTCACTGTGTAGTGTAATCCATCCTGCTCTAGCTCTGTAGCAGACAAATGAGATGTCCTTTACTGAAGCTCACAATGAATAAATGAGACTTTCTGCAAGTTTTATATGTTCATCAATGTCCATTACTTCTCAATTGATTTTCTAAGGTCTGAGATATTCCTCTACCTGCATTTAATATATGTCCTTACTTTAGTTTTTTTGACTGCACTTGAAAGTCTCCTGACTCTGACTCTAGGCTGAAAGTTCCCTATTTTTTTATGACTATAAGATAAAATAATACTAATTGCATCCTCCACTAAAGATGAGTGGATACCTTGTAACTCATCAAAATTTTATAGGCAAATAAATAAGTTTACTGAATAGAATATCTCTAGTTATAAAAAAAATCAGATTAATATTAGAGAATATTCACAGAAAACAAAATTTGAATCCAACCTTTTGGGTTGCAATTTAGAAATCCCCTTCTATTAATTTTGTGCATGGAATCAGGGAACAAAGAATGGTGGCACTATTAGTCACACAGATAATAAAAGTTACCTTGACATTTCAAAGCCCAACAGTCAGAATGTCTGCCTGATTTGCACCTTTCAGAACAACATTTAGTTGCAAGAACTACTAATTAATTATTTTGAAATATGAGATAGTTTCCATATTTTCATCCACTGTACAGTTTGTTGAGGCCACTGGTGCAATAGAATAACAGGTTTCCATACGAAGTATGTGAACCTTTTTGGAGAGTATGTAGTAGCCTGTTAGGTCACATTGTATCAGAATAAGAGTCTTGTTTCAGACTCTGATTTTTGCTTTTTAACATATTCCAGGGCTTCTGTTTCATCTGGCCTGGAAAGCAGAAATTATTTGTGTCTGGCAGCAGCAGCAGTGAAGGAATATCTATTCTCTTAAATAAGAAGTTACAACACAGAGGCTGAAGGTGTGACAACGTGGTGCGTTGGCTGCAGCAATTGCCCCTGTCTCTGCCTGGGGGAGCCCTCCTGGTCTGCTGCTGAAACACTCTGGGATGATAAGACTCACTTCCCAGCCACTTATTGTGTAGTGGATCACTAAAATTACTCCAATTTATCATGCAGTCCTGGAAAAATACTGTATTAGAACAGTGGAGGCTGTGGACATGGGTATGGTGAGCAGGAACAGGAAGCCAAAGCATCATACGTCATTACACCCTTGAAAAATGAAATCTGGCTCAAGAAATCAAGGAAGACCAGAAGCCCATTTGTCTATTTTCTCTTGTAGCCTGAAAAGAATTTTCCCCTGCAGTTGGTAACTAATTAATACCAAGTAAATGTCAATAAAGGTAGCTAAAACACTTTTGGGAGCAGCCATTCCTCACACAAGTCACCCTTTTCTCTTTGTCCAGCACTGTTCTACTTAGAAAGCAAATCTCACCATCATCTTAATTATGAATTTGACTTCAGAAAGTATAAAGAGAAATTTTCAGAGGCTTATCTTTGGTGTTAGTTTGCTGCTAGCACAACAGAGTCTTAGCCTCAGTTGGAATGCCTAGCTATGATGAATATACAAGTAACTATAAAAATAATAATTTCAGTAATAATAGTACCCTTATTCTGGTTGACCTCAATTCGAGAATACAAGTCCCAGAGATACCAGTGGAAAATTTAAACACTCTATTTTAAACAGTGCTGTTTTTTGTCCTGAAAATAGACTCACACGGACACTAAAAATACGTTCAGTATAAGGCTGTAGCATAATGGTCAAGAGTTTGTAGCACAGCTTTGTGAATAATCTTAGCTATGCTGCTGACTCCAAAAAGTCAAATTAATTTTAATTTTACTTCCTTTTGCTTGAAAATATTTGTCAGTATATGGTTTGGAGGGGTTCTTTTTGTTTTTCTTTTCTTTTTTTTTTTTTCCTAGCATTGCTGTTTCAGGTTTTGCTGGCAAATAGTGCTGAACTCATTCAGTCTGTTTGCCAGTTAAGGTCACTGCAGCTTTAGTTTTACAAAGAACACCATTTCTGTGTTTCTCTGTTAATCTTGGCCTGAAAAGACCACACAGTACCCTTCCCAATTGAACAGTTTAGCCTTTGTTCCTTTGTTTGGGTTATACTATTAATCTGCTAGGTCGATAGCAAAAACGTGTGAACTGCTAGTGTACCAGATGATTGGCAGGCAATTAGCAGCTTCTAGAGAGCCCTGCTTTGAATTCCGCAGATATGTGACTGTGTTGGGAGGCAGAGGCTGCTGATCTGACTTTTTTGTAAACTTTTGCTGCAATACTAAAAATGGGATCTTTGAAAGAACTAGTGTAACTATTTTCGGGAGCTTCAGCTGCATGAGCCCCGCAAAATTGAATCAGAGGTGTGAAGAGCTTAACTGTAAGCAAATAATTAACCTGTATCTATTCAGATTGCTCAGAAAATAAGGTTTGCAAACTAGCAATAAAGTCTGCCCAACAAGCAAGTAAAATTCCTCATTGAAATACAAATCTGAGAAAACATTCTTCTCTAATTGCCACTTTGAGGGAAAGGCGTGTAGCCCATGAATAATGAAACTTTCTCATTTACTAATTTGTGAAGTTCTCATTTTTTTCACCCTGTATCTAATTTCTTATTAAAATTGCCAGCTATTTTGTCTTCTGTTAGGCTCTGCTAAAAAGTAATACTGGGAATAACATTATAGAATGGTGTTCCTGTACTCTCCAGTGATATATATTTATACATTGGAAGCACGAGCATGTGTTTGATGACATTCCATTTCTCTGCATGTGTAAGTCTAAGAGTAAGTCTAAGACATGAGCATTACATATCCTTCCCTGTCAACATTATAAGACATTTTATTTTCTCAGAAGACTGTCCTGTGTAAAAAGCTCCATCAACAGAAGTGTATGAGTGTAGGTCATTTATTACAGATGTGTGCACTAGAGTATTGCCCAGTGACAACTTTACCATTTTTTAACATAGTCTGAACTTGGTCAGCCACCACCAGGGTAGCTGGTTACACCTTTACCTATTCACCTGTTATGCACACAAACGTGCACCGACACAAGCAGGGAAAAATCAGACACTCCTTAGACCAAAGCTCTCCAGCAGCAGCGGTGCTGGACCCCACACCCCTCTGGCATGAAGAGTTGTTGCCCACAGACAAGTACAGGCCTGCAAATAACTGCAGAGAGAGAGTGAGAATCTTCAAGAATATTGAAGTGCTGCACAGAACAGCCAAACTCTTGGGTGTTTAGCTTTTGTCCATGAGACTCAAGAATCACAAGCTACAAACAGCATCAAATCCACTTTGCCAAGATGGAGGGATGAGCTGAGTGCAATTTCAATTTGTATTTTGGTTCCCAAGAGAACTGGCATTTTAGAACCTGAGGCCTAAACCTGCATGTTATCACACTCTTACAGCTTTAAAAACAGCCATAAAAATAAGCATGTTAGAATTAGAAGATGTTTAGTATACAGTATATACTTTCTCAGGTAAAAGTTGTTTTCAAACAAAGGGAGCACAATCTGTTCACACTTAGGTTTCTCAGAATATCTTTGCTTCTTCCTTTTGCAAGTTGCGTGATATTTTACGTCAAAACATCCATGTGTTAGAACATTTAGATTAATTCAGTAGTGTTTCTTTTAATCCAACACCTGCAAAGCTTTGCAGATGTTCCACAATGAAAATAATTTTCTCCATCTAGGAATTCCTATTTCGTTAAATGAATCCCTTTTGGTTTCCCCTCAAGCAAATTTTATTGATGTAATAATTTGTTTCCAATTAGACCTTGAAAATTAGGTATTCTAAACATTTCCATTAGAAATTCCTGATATTAGTCCAACAACTACTTTGTTATACAGCTTTACGGGAAGCATACCTACTTCAAAGGATAAGCAGGATAAATCCTGAAATAAATGTTCCTTTTCTTGTAGCATCAAGGGAAGAAATGGAAACAGATAGAAACAAAGTGTATGTATGTTTAGGAAAGAGAGGCCTTATGCCTCAGTTGATATTCGTTTCACTTTTTTTCAGACACTTTCATGACAGGGCTATCTGTTCACAGAGCTGAAATTAGTCCTCCCACAGTGCTGTTACTCCAAGATAAGTATAAAGTTCAGCCTTGCCCTCCTATTCTTTTAACTTCCAATTGGTTCAAGTATTTTAGCTTTCTTTTTCCTATTGACGTGAAAAATAGATAAGCAGTAAAAAGGGAGAAGAAGAAATCAAAACCTAAAACAGATGTTCCAGCTAAGAAATTATTTCAAAAGAGTTGAAGCTTCACAACAAGAATACATTTATGTATTTTAAATAATTCTTACATTATTACATTTCCTGAGGAAAAAAATATTACTTATTCTCAAGGAAAAGAATTAAAGATTCTGCCTGAGGTGACAGCAACTTGGAGACAAAGGTAAGTATTTTAGGCCCACAGCAGCTCTGAGTCAGAAAATACTCCTCTTATTTAGGAGGGCATTTATGAAACCATTCATCATTGTTATATACCAAGGCTTGTCTGCTATTGCAGAAATTCTTTTGTACCCCACTGTACCATAATGATTTATCTCAGTTACAGCTAGTTTCATATTCACACCAAGACACAGCTGTCTGCATCCAGTCTTGATCTGTAGCAGGACTCAGGAGCATCCCAAATCCCTCCATGTCCTACCCAGCTTCAATGTCATTGCACAGTGGGCCACATCTCCCCCTAAGACAGGGTTTTAATTATGGTGCACAGTACAGTACAGAGAGATGCTCAGAAGGTGCATGTTGATTAACCGAACCTACCAGGGCAAAAGCACCACAGGAAGCTGACATTTGGGGGAATGAGTTCAGAGTTTAAGCTCCCAAGATGCTTTGCAATCCAGCATCTGTCAAGGAATTGAAACTGTACAGATCACTTGTGTGTCCTGTGGTATTTGTCACCCTTGAAGCTTGGCCCTGGGTTTGTTTTTTCTACAGGTCACTTACTTCTTTCAGGTGTCTCTCACCTTGACCCAAGACAGTGAACTCCCTGTTTAACACTCACTTGTGCCCTCTCCCTTTGTTAATTTTACCCTGAACTCCAAAGCCTTACCCATGACAAGCATGCTTGGTTAACTGCAGGGAAGGGCAGCCTCCTTTCGGTAGAGCATTAGATCCCCTCCAGAGTGCAAAAGATAAGCAGGCAACTCCCCTCCCTGCTGCCCTGTTGTACAGCCTCTTCAGTGTGACGTAACACACATGGAACCACTACAGCAACCATGGTAAGACACACAAGCCCATTCAGTTGCCTGTCCCAATACTCACACTCCAGGTGTTTGAATCATGTCACTAGTCAGCATCTGTGACAGAAAGGTGCTGAATTATTACATTCCCTCTCCTAAGAGAGAGTAAAGAGGCTGCAAGGCAGAAAGTCCAGTCAGGAACCAAACCCAACTCAGATGCCGCTCCTCAGACAAGGAAAGACTGAGGGAGCTGGGCCTGTTCAGCCTTGAGAAGAGACAATTGAGAGAGGTCATATACAAGTATCTGAAGGGAAGGTGTCAGGAGGATGGAGACAGGTTCTGCTCAGTGGTGCCAAGCAATAGGACAAGAAGCAAAGGGCAGAAAGTGATGCACAGGAAGTTTCCCCTGAACATGAGGAAGAACTTATTTTCTGTGTGGAAAAACATGGAACAGGCTGCCCAGAGAGGTTGTGGAGTTTCCCTCACTGGGGATATTCCAGAACTGTCTGGACGCAATCCTGTGGAATGTGCTTTAGGACAACACTGCTTGAGCAAGGAGGCTGGACCAGATGAACCACTGTGGTCCCTTCCAACTTTATCCATTCTGTGATTTTGTGTGACTCTAAAATAGTACAATATGGGTCTGGAAAAAAATAAAAGGAAATGGACCAGGAAAGGAAGGCAGGAGTAAAAAAAGCAATAGCTTTTGTGATTCTGCTATTGCAGTTCAGTGCCTAGTTAAATACTGGTATTTCATTTACTTACAATGTATATATTCCTCATAAAATTATGAGGTTTTCTATACACCAATCAGACCAATCACTCTGCCAAGAGTGGGCAATGGCCTACTGGATTGCAGAACCCATTGCTTTGTTGTGGGGGAACTAGGTACAGAGCATGCCCTTAATGACACACTGTTCACCTGGTCATCTGCATCCAGTGTTTCTTCTCACACATTAAAAAACTTGGTGTAAGTATTAACTAAAAAAAAAGAAAATAACAAAAGAGCCTTCATACAGGTTGCGGTGCTTGTTGCATCAAATTTCAAGCATTCAGCTGTCCTGAGTTTCTGGATACCTGGAAGATTTAGTCTTCTTCAAACCTACTGTCTGTTAGAAAAGCCCACTTCTTTCCATCAAGAGAATGCCAGGAAGTCACTAATACAACAGAAAAATCTTCCGTATCTCCAAAATGCCACTGTGCCAATACATTTAACAAAAAAATGTGGACTTGGGAAACACTCCTTCAAGGTACAGAAACAAGCAAGCATTACAACTCCCTCTTCACAGTCAAAACACCAAAATATCAAGTTAAAAGACTTTCTGAAGTCCCAAAAAGTCTTGCTTTGGCTATGTTTGCCTGAGATTGTACACCGGAATTTCCATCAACACTTGCAGACCTCAAACCACTTGCTTCCACCCTGTGGCTTGCTCCTGTTAAAACTTAATTTTAATAGGAACAAACTTGGGCTCATACACCATCTTTCACACATTTTTCTTTTTTTTACAACACGCTATGTGTCCAGAAACACTTAATCTGGTTCAGCAGCAGAGTGTAGATCTACTTTTGTGGTGGATACCAAACACATTGTGAAATGCCACTCAAGACTGCCAAGATTGCCAAGACATCTTTGGTGCACCGAGGGCTGGCCAGGTCTTGCCCAAACAGTGCTCCTATCATTGCATGTTTGGATAGACCAGGTCTGAGCAAGGCACTCTCACCCTATGCTTAATTTCTTTCGCTGGAGCCAGTGGGCCCCTCTGACCTTGTGCCAACATGTAGAAACACACATGACCTAAAATTTGGGCATTAAAATGAGGTCAAACCCTTGGGTAACGTACCCCCTAAAGCCACAACTACAAGAATTTAATGCAGATTTCAAGAAATAAGCCTTCTATCACCTCTGGCTTTCTCCCTCACTCCCAGTGACTGTGGATTCATAGTTCCCCTATGAAGTCCTTCCTCAACGCACTTGCAAGAAAACAAAGCTTCAGACACCTCCTATCCTTGTCCACACCCATCATGCTTGCTCCCTGCTCTGAATTCCTTTCCCATCTCTTAATTTCCACTCTGTGCACCCCACCCTTGTGCCTGTATTCGCTCAGCACTCACTGCTCACTGCAACAGTCCGCTTGAGCCAAGCAAAGCTTTCGACTCCCCTTCTCCTATTGCTTTTTGCTGGCAGCCTCAGGCTGCTGCCTGCCCACTTGAGAGGTATCCAGCCATGCAGGGGATGACAGTACATTACCCACCAGTAGAAAAAAACACAGTATCATGTCTTTAGTATTTTAAACACACTTTTCCATTTTTGCAAGTTTCAAGTTCAAAAATAATTTTTTTTCCAGGATGAAAAGTAAACAGCTTTTAGAAACAAAATAGAAAAAAGTATTAATTGTTGGAAATGTGAAGAAGAGACCTGTATAAAATGAATAAGTTCCCCCACTGGGACAAGGTGCTCAGTTTAGATGCCCATTTCAACACATGGTCTGAGGTTTTTTTACATTAAAAGCAATACGATTTTCTGATGTTACAATACTTACATTCTTATAAAGGCAGTATGGGATCTGTGACACCCAGAAAGACTTTGTGCTACTGGTTTACGGCCAGTTGAGACACAAGATCTTACCGATGAAACCCCTCCACCTCTTCCTCTCTCCCCCATGTATTTGGATAAGACTCCTTTAGCATGGAAAAACTGAACACCAGGCATATTCATTAGTCTAAGCAGACTGTTCCTTCTTTGTCTGTCCAACAGGAAACCACACCATTTCAGCTGGGTACATCTTCTACTCAGAGCAAAACAGGCACATTTTGTTAGTGTAACAATTTTTTTTTTATTTCAGTTACTTTTTCACATAAAACTTTTATGTAAGCTACAAAAATCGTGAAACACAGAAATGGTAATAAAACTGCAAACGTAAAAGTTTAGATACAAAAACATCCATCTTTCCCTGCTAACAATGACCATTTAAAACGAACCATATTGTGATGGATTCATTTAATAAACATACCATACACTTCTCAAAAATAAATAAAGAACAACATCAGAAAAACCAATACTATCAACAACATGAAGCATTTAGTAACTTTTTTTCTTGAAAGACATAAATGAAATTTCTAGGCACAGTTTTAGGCATTATAGAGGACACAGAGGCAATAGGTTAGTGTGCACTGCGCTGTACAAAAATACAGTCTGAATAAATTACATTGCTAGCCATAAGATTAGACTTCACTTACCAGTCAGTTCATTGCATGTTTAATAATATACAGTTACATGCTAATCCATATATATCATTTATATTTCAAACACATAGGTC
>JAOXXN010000001.1:8404365-8421638 GCA_026770055.1 Myrmophylax atrothorax | reverse complement strand
TCATTTATATTTCAAACACATAAGTCTCTCTATATTTGTTTTTTAAAATTTACAAAAGCTAAACGAAGTTGTGCAAGAAATCCAGAAGAGGTGCTAGGTACTTGTCAGCACCGGACGGTATACTTTAAGCTTAAAAAGTACAAATAACTAGCCCTGCTTGCAAGTTTGCTATATATATATTTATTCATATATATTTGGAAACAAAAAAAAATGGATTTGTCGTGGGAGAGAATCATTCTGCCAGTGAGATAGAGTCAAACAACTGAAATAATGGTGACATGACACAAGCACAACATACAAAATTATTGATTTGTCATACATACACTCAAGACACAGAATGCATCTTTTTTTGTGGCCAAAAAAAAAATATCAGCATATAATTGTATTTACTTTTAGTTCAATGCTGGGAAACAGAATGCTTGCCAAAATTTGCAATGGTAAAGGGGAAAAAAAGACACTGTAGTAGCAACCTAAGCTAAAGGTAAGTACCTATGTCCACTTACTGGATGCCCAAACATAAAGGGCCTGAGGAGTCTGAGAGGTGTATCCTAATAGATTGCATCACCTTCAAGAGAAAAAGCAGGTGTTGAGACTGAAAATCAGACCTCTGACTCAAATATAAATGAAGAACTTTGGGCATTCATGTTTGTCAATTGTTTTGTCTGAGTATCTTTCACATTAACAGCCGGTGACTTGCAGAGCACATGCTGTTCATCTGCATTTGCCTTAGGCCTGACAGCTGCTTTCACTCAAACTCTACATAAAGAAAAACAATTTGATAAATTAGTGGATTAGATATGGGTTCAGCATTTTAACTTCCCATCAGCATAGATGAAGTGCCATGCATTGTCTGCACCAGAATATTATCCTCTTAGAAAGGTACAGGCATCTTTTCACAGTGGGCTTCTCTAGGCTAACCTAATTGCCATGCCAAACTACAATGTTCTCCATGCTCCTAAATAAAAGCAGAATGAAACAGGTGTTCAGAAACATAGAGAGTTAACTATATACCGAATATTTGCCTTACGTAATCATTGTCAGGAAAAAAAAGCACAGTTACAATCGTTCTCTGGTGCCTGTGAAACAACTGGACATAATTTTTCCTCCCATTATTTTTTTCTCCAGGCATTGCCTTCCATGTCAAGCTATCATTTTGCTCCATCTAATTGAATTAATCACCACTGGTCCTGCAAAGACTGCCAATATGGAATATGCTGCCATGGTAGTAAATGACTGAACTCTAAAGAGCCTCAGAGTTTTATAAACATTCTTCATACATCAGCAATACTTGCACAACAACCTCTAAAAGGCAGCCCTGTGGTCCCATGATCACTGCAGAACCTCAGCACCCTATAAATGGTGGCACAGCATTAACACTATAGATGCAATCTCAACATCCAGTAATCCATGAGTCTTTTCTATGGAACCAACAAAACCATTTTTATAGAGGTCCCAGCATATCTGCTTGTGCAGAGGTCCACATAGAATATATTTTAAATTTCTCCATTAAAAAAAATAGTTATTTCTGAAGATTAAAATTGTATAAAAATATGCTCATAATTAATTGAAAATATCCAAATAAGCAAATATTAAACAAAAATAAAAGTGATGCGGATTAAATTCATGTGAAAGTTCTCCCTATTTTATTGTCAGTTTCATTTCACGAGTACAGTCTCTGGATGTTTTAAGTGGGAAACTTACTAAGCAAGGAATAATCAGATGTACATAATCATCAGACAGTCCATTATAAATTCAACTTTTAAAAACAAGAGATTACCTCCTGAACTGCTAATGTTTCCATATGGACATGATGGGATATCAGCTGCATTCTTGATGATCAGAGACATTCACAGCCTAACTAGATTTTTTAAAAATGGCAGTTTTGAAAATTTGTAACAGGCTTAGAAAAGAATTTTTAGGAAGTATTACATTACACATGGAATAGCAAGTAGTTATTTTGTCCAGTTCTACCTTAAGTAGATGTGAACTTCTAAGCATTTCCCGTAACACAGAGTCTGTACAAGGGCATATACAGAAGACAAACCATTTTATGTTTATTTTGGAACACCAATCAAAACTGAAGGTACCAATCCAAGACTTTCAAGAATGTGTAAAAGGTTAGTATTTTAACCACTGCATCACAGCTCATGTTATAATTGCAAGATGAATTGTCTCTCTCCCTCTGCATAAATATTTGCATTATATATATTCATTTATACTAACAAATACCTTTCAAAAATATAACTGAACTTGTTTCCTGTGCATTCTTTTCACGATGACGTTTGGAAGTTAAATAGGACAACTGCAATTCATTCATACATTTCAGACGCCTGAGGGACAGATCAGGTCTTTTCCTATCCCCCGTTACCTCCATCCCTCCAACAAAATACTCAGAGCTGAGATGACTTCCAGCTACACAGTCAGAAGCACATGTCTCTGGGTTTGGACTTCCTTCAACAATCTGCTACAGCTGGCACGGTGATGGTGATTATCAATTCATGAAATCCTGTGCGACTTGATGGTTTGTTTGGGTTTTTCTTTTTTTTTTATTATTCTCCCAGAAGACTGTTGAATGCCGATATTAGACAAGTCATTTACCAGCTACATTCACTGCCCTCAACACAGTCACTTGCAACTAATTCCTTAAGAGTGTTTTCGAGCAAGTAACAAGGGGCCAACCCAGCCTATCGTATGAGATGCCACTGCCTGCTTATCAGACCTCTGAATCCTCTATGATACAGGGAAACTTCTAAATGGAGCCTATACCAGCTGCTCCCCTGAAGGCAATAGCAGATGCTGGCATTGCATTCTCATTCCAGCTAGTTTCCCCACAATGATCGCTGTGTCACGTAGATCCTTTTGCTTGTTGTCAGGAAAAATGAAGCTTACGTATCAGCAGCTCGCAGCATCTGCCTATGTAAGATCAGCAATCCTAGTGTTTGCAGTTCTTTTAAATGGTTGTAAAAGCTGGTTATAGTGTTCACACCCAAAAGGTAAAGGCTATTTTATCAACAGAGCAGACTGCTTGGTGCTCCACGAGTGTTCTAAAAAAACTGTGGGCTAGAAAAGATGGGACAATCCTTTTTTTTTTTATTTTTCTTTTCATTAAATGATTCTAGTAATAGTCTTCATAGTTCTTAGGGTTCAGGCAATAAAGAATGGCACCCCCAAATGAAAATATAGTTGCACCCCACGCCAGGCCATAGCCCCAGTTGAATTCATGGTATATTTTCAAGCTGACCGTTTCAATGAACTTGATTGGGTAAAGGACTAAGCTGCAGACCTGGAGAACAACTGAAAGAGAAGAAAAATATAAATGTCAGAAGAAGCCTTAATTCGTTTCCCTAAAACAAGGAAAACATCACATATCTGAAATTAACATATAAAATGCTCCTGGTGAGTTTTTAGCTTGAAAGTACTGCTCTTTTTGAATCACCTTCATTTCACTCACAGGCAACAGAGCAGCTCTTCCATATTCCTTCATTGATGAACAAATGTTATTGCTACAGTATAATAATCCTTCGAATGCCTACAAAATAAACAGTGAAAGGAATACTTTCTATATTCTTTTCTGTCTCTCCTTTCTACTTTAGTTTGCAGTCATTATTGCTTCCATAACAGCAAAACTTGTTCTTATGTCATTATAAATAAGTCAAAATGAGAAGCCATAATAAACGAATATTAAGAAATATAGCTGAGAATCAAATCATTTACTTAGCCTAGAAATAATTCATTGTAGTAGGTGATACATATTTATGCTCAGTAGACACTCAATGAATTACGTATTTCATATGTATTATTGTGTAGTATAATCAGAATTAATGACATTGTCATAGAGAATACCAGGGAATCTATAAAGTTTGATCAGTCACTAAACTTCAAACTGGCAAAACATTGCCTTGTATCACAAATTTAGGGGGTTGGTCAGAAAAGCTTTGTGAAGAAAAAAGCTAATAAAATAGATGAAATCCAAGGCAATAAAAAGCTTCAAAATCATTACTTCCTACAGTACTGTCTCTGCAGCCAGATCTGCTGAAGCATGATCCACATGTCTACAGAGGAATTCAGCAAAGCTGTTAATTATTGTGCTACATTAAAAACCCACACACACAGCAGCCTGAAAAATACAGAGATGAAGAACCTCAATTTTCTCAAGATCATTTTATTTTCATGGACACCCATTCTCTTTTAAATTCAGACTCACTGTTAGCAGAGTATTGGGACAACAGTTCAGAAGGTATGCAGGTGAAAATCGCACTTAGTTTGAAGACAAGAACAAGCTGTATCATGTAGGGATTCTTCAGGCCTCTAGTTCTGCCACCCACAAAAGACCAAATATCACAGGACTATACAAATCATTCTTTTTATCCCTCATATGATATGTCTTTATTGCAATGCTCCCTCCCAGCACTTAACACTAGCAATTTTTAAAGACCCACACAACTAAGGATGTGCTTAGTTTGTGCAGCCCTGAGACATGCTCTGATGAAAGTTCAGTGGTATGTGATATAATGCCATTGTAACTACTTTCTTTAACATTCCCTGGATCATTTTTTACAGTTTATTAGGTGTTGTAAGAGGAACAGATGCTGTTTAGAGAAGTGTTACAAAGCCAGCATCAATATAAAATGCTAGTGGATAACAGGGAGGAAGACTTTGGACCACAGAAGCCCTTCTGAAATTACACTGAAAAATCACAGGAAAATAAAATAGCATTAATTTATACTCCCACTGCTTGAACACTTTGCACACTCAAAATCTGTCATTTGCTTTCTCATTTCCACACACACTCTTCAGTGTCATCAAACTGGCCCCTTTCCTTAGCCCTGGAGACTGAAGCTTGCCTGTCCTGTAGAAGGGACTGCTATTGGGAGACGATGTCCCATGTTCATTAGATCCCCAGCGGTAACACTTTATAGAATGCTTATTGGAAATTCCAACTCTCCCTGCCTTAGGCTATAGACTAGTTTTTGGACTCTTACTTGAGACTGACAATCTGAATAATGTTTGCATAGTGGATTTTCTGAATGTGGATATCAAAATCCACAGGATTTTTTTTTAATTCTACAGTTATTGAAGTGTTACTTTACGTTATTCCATTCTAATATAATTTTTTGTCTGTCAGTTAACAAAATACTGTGCAAAACTGGAAAAACTTTGGCAGGGCACACTAGAGAAGGCACCTACTCTTTTGAAAAGATTATGCATTCCAATTCTGTATAATGACAGCATCATTATACCCAAAAGCACCTCAACATATGCTCCACTTTCAACATATCTTTAGGACCATTCAAAGTCAACATGGATTTCCAAAGATATATGGAAATAAATGACTTTTTTTAGTGGCTTCCTGAACTGGAGATGCAGCATCTCTGCTGAGTCAATACAGAAACTGCTCTGTCTGTGTCAAGTGCAAACCAAGAAAACTCTCCACCTTCCCCAGTGTAACATATGAAGTATGCTTAATTTCAGTCTACAGATTGGACTTGTCAAAACACAATAAAAAAGTGATTATCTTGGAAGAGGAACATGTTGCTAAAGCAGCAACACTCAGAAAAGGTTTTTTTGAGTTTATAGTTCCTCCTTTTGCTACTACTGATCCAGCTACACTACTGTAAAACTCAAAGGAAGTGCTGGCAGCAACTGGCTGGTGGGAACAGCCACACTAAAGAGCACTGTCATCACTTTGCACTAGTTTTGCCTTCTGTCATTGTTTTTCCCTGTAGAGTGGGCAGGGAGCTGTGTAAGCTAGAAACAACACAAGTTATGACAAATGACCAGTATGACCTCAAAACATGTCGAAACCAATGCCTGCAACTTCTGATCTGCTTCCAAAGAACTTAGAGGAGCTCCATGTCATGTTGGCCTGCTTAAGGGAAGTGTGTACTACCTCTCGAGAAGAACTAGTCTTTTCCTGTAGAAAAAACAGGCTGCAAAGGAAATCTTAAAAAATTTGCTATTGAAGTGCTATTCAAAAAAGACTAATCTTCTCAAACTTGATTGTTCACTTCAAACGTAGACCCATTTTTATGACTAGCACTGCAATGCTTGCAATATGGAAACAGGAATACTGCTTTTATTCCATTTACATGAAATATAAGCAACTATATGTACTCACTATACCAAACATGCAGAAATCATAACAAATGCTTCAAAACCAGGAAAATACAATTTCAGTCATCTTTTTTTCCCCTTGTTCAAAAGTTTGAGTACAACAGTTTTGATGCCAACCCCCCCACACACACTTATGGTGTGGCTGTCTAATTGATCTGTAATTACAAACACAGGGGTGCTGGCTAGTAAGTTCTGTACTTCTGTTCTCTACCCCATTCCTCCTATTCATTTCATATGAGTAAAGCCCTTCATTAATAACCAATGGGTGTTGCAGTTTCAAAGATTACCTGAAAAGGTAGCTGCAATGATGATAGAGAAAAAAAATCCCTCTTCGTTTTAGTGCCAGGCAACCTGGCAATAATGATAATGGATACAATTCTGAGTTTCAGAGAGTCTGGGTGGACATCAGCAAAGAAAAAAATATAAGGAGAGTAGTCCAGGCCAAGGCCAACATGCTTTAAAAGGCTGTGGAATTTTCATGCTTGAATTTCTCTTTCTGCCCCTAAATTAAGCCTCGGTTAGCACTTGGTTATCTCGTAAGTGTATCATGCAACTCCTACACTGACAAGTTTGCGAGTCGGTACTTTGAGGATGCAGTTTTCAGGGCCAGTTTGGTTCACAGCACTAAGATATGCCAGCAAGTACCTAAGTTAGTGACCTCTACTAGACCAAATATCTGTATGAAACAAGGTGGCTCCACACAACAGTGTCCTGCAACAGCCTCTCCACATTATTCCATTACCTGAGGTATTCCTGTTTCTCTCACCATTTTAATGGTATTTTAATACGTACTGTCAGCTCTATGAAATTACATTCACAACTGTTCATTACTTGCTGGCTTATTTTCAGTATCTAGGTTCAATTTTATTATTTGTCCCTTTGCTTTCTCATCTTTTGCAGTCCTAGTCAGTCAATCTTCTCCCTCACCTACAGAGTTGCTAACTGAAATCTGAACCTGAGAAAAAAGAAAGGAAAAGGAAATCAAAACTCGAAGGAAGAAAAATATCCTGGAGCCAACTGTTTGGACACTAATGCACCTGGAACCACTTTTCCATTTTGTCCTTTCTTCCACATAGAGACATTTTCTACCTGATACCCACAAGGATCATTAAATGTCTCTGGGCAACTCATACTATGTCTTTTTTCCAGAGGCAGCTGGTTGACTCCTAACCAGTCATACAGAATATTTGGACTAAAAGGACCAATATATTTTCCTCTTAGATGCAAGTAAGCATTAAACCCCCCTAACACCAACCTTTTGCAGTGAAGACTAGAACTAATTTTATGCAGAGGAGAACAGATTAAACAAACAGCAGAATCTGGAGAAATCTTTTCTTAGGGTAAGTTATTTCTTTTTTCTAGTACAAACTTAACTACATAGTAAATGAGTGAGATGACAAGATAGGCAGTGTATGGCTGAATAATTACCAAGTTACTACACAATGTTATGAGAAATAAAGTCAAAAGCCAAATAAGAAAACACTACAGAAATTCAATAATCCCATTTTTTTCAAAGTTAACTGCCTAGCATGCTTTATAATCTCAGAATTAACACTAAATTTTAAAACAATGGTACCAGTACCATTATTCATTCAATGAAACCAATGCAACACAGAGAACAAAACCAGACAATTTCCGCTGAGCTAATCTAATCCAAGGTTGTTTTCATTTCCTAAAAGCAAAGGAAATGTAACCTACGAATATCTCTTGAGCACATCAAAGTGCATCTTGAAGGATCCTGTGGCTCCAGCAAGGTAACATTAACACCAGGGGGCAGCAGGAGCCTTCCCCAGAGTGCACTTCATCCCATACACCCTGCAATTCCACACTCTTTATCTTTTCATATCCTTCTAAGTGGCTTTTTTAAATACATCCCTAAGACTAGGTTCTGTCATCCTCTTTATTATCGGCTATCAGAAGGGGCTTAAGCTGCTGGCTCCAATGCTTATATGAGTGACAGGATGAAGGCAGACCATGCTTGGTGAATCTCAGGAGAAACTGAAACATCCATGTTGATGAAGCCCCAGAACACCAAAATGTACAAAAAGGAGATAATTTGATATTGTAATTATACCTCAATGGACCAGTCTTACAGACAATTCAGATTCTTAGGTCTCCTTTAAGATTTTGCGATAGTTTATATAAACTGTTCCATTTTTATGTTTTTAAAACCAAGCAGGGAGCACACTGTGACAGCTTGATAAATTAACAACTGAGCAAGATGACACAATGAAATTAATTCCTTATGGCACAGGGGCATATATAAACACCTTGCAAGATAATCCTATTTACAGCTTCCAGGGTTCACCTCTGGGCATTAATTTCCCTGTTTTAAAACTGTAAAAGGAAGAACATTAAAATAAAAGTGGCTTTGTACAAAGAATAAAAACAGGGACATCAAAGAGAACAAAGTCACTGAATAAAATTTAGTATTTTGAGATTTATTGTCTGTAGTTTCCCCCACTGCATGTACCTCACAAAGCAATAAATATAACGTAAATAAATGTTTATGGACTAATAATAATGCAACTGCAAAAATTATTAATGCTGTGCAGAACCTATATCCTGGAAAACTTTACTGGAGTTAACATAGAAATAAACCAAACACCTCTGAATTAGTCTGCAGAACAAGGCATATCTTCCTTCATAAAAGTCAAGCTGCTCTCATGAAATCTTTTTTCATGGTGCCAGTGCTTACCTGCAGCAAAGAGCATGACAGCAACCGGTCTGTAGAACCGTCTCCGCGATCCCACACAGATGGAGATCAGCCCAACCAGGAACGCTATGAGAATAATGGCAGCACCACCCAACAGCAAAGCCAGTGTAGCTATTTGCCAGTCTAGGGGGGAAAAAAAGAGAGGGGAAAAAATAATGATACAATTTCAGCAAAACAAGCCCACAGGCCTGAGAGAAAGAGCAGAATATAAGGAACACAGCGGCTGCATCAAGGCTCAGGTAAATAAACAGCTGTGCCTTGAATTTCTTTCCCCCTAATTAGTGAATCACCTTTATAAAACAGATCTAACTCAGAAGCAAAGTGCCACAACCTTCCACACTTACTCAGGGCTTAGTTGGCCTCATTGGGATTTTGTCTCCAGTAAAACTGAATAATTTAGTCCCCTGGTTTTTATCCAATTTAGAATGAGAAAGCAAGGCTGGATCAGGATTAGCCAATGTGTGTTAGCTGACCTTCAGAGTGTTGTAACTTTGTTACAAAAGAGAGTGAAAGTCAAACCTCTGCTTGAGCTGATTAGGATGACATAGCAAGGGAAATGCATAGAGCCTCATCACACACCTGTCATGTGGGAAGTACCA
Source organism: Myrmophylax atrothorax (assembly GCA_026770055.1). Lineage (NCBI taxonomy): Eukaryota > Metazoa > Chordata > Aves > Passeriformes > Thamnophilidae > Myrmophylax > Myrmophylax atrothorax. The sequence goes on along the minus strand of JAOXXN010000001.1, from coordinate 8,412,209 downwards.
AGACCACTTAATATGAATAACAAAACTGAGGTAAAGGAAGGAGATGCTCAAAGGAGTTTAAATATATATATATATATTATATTCAACAATTTAAAAAAGAGCTGGAAGTCAAGCCTTTATAAGGGCAGTAACAATCATTAGCTGCAGACCCAGTCAAACCTCAACCATCATTTTTTCTTCCCCCAAAAAGCAACTTCTGCATTTGGCCCAGTGTGTTTTCTAGTTATTCTCATACATAATGGATGTAGTTATAAACAACATTCTTGCAGTCTTCAATCACCTAAACCAAAATACATTTGTAACCTGATGGCTGTGATGGGTCTATACAACATCCAAGACCTAACTTAAGAGCTTCTGTGGGATTTTAGAAAGGCCCAGGCTTTGAGTGGTCTCTTTTTGCAGAGGAATATCCAAGACCTCACCTCTCTCCTGTAACAGGCACCAAGAAAAAGAATCAGATCATTACTTACTGCTTATCACTACTATTTACCAGTTCAAGGAATAAGACATAAAATCAGCTTGTAGGAAAAGGACCTATGGATCCTATGCATCTTATTAGTTTGAAAATATGGCACTCATGTGATACTCAGGATAAAAAGTCCAAATGCATGATATAGCTCAAAGAAAATTATATTAAGTACTTCCAGAATAAATCTAGAGATCTTAATATTACTAGAATAACAACAAAACCAAAACTGCACATTCTCTTTTGGAAAAAGAGTAAAAAGCACTGTTTTAAAAAACAGTGCATCCAGTTTCAAGAAGAATCTAATTTGCTGAAGGTACTGCTGAAGAGACAGCACAGTTGTTGAGTCTGGGAATGGAATGCTGACAGTTATCACCAAAAAGCCTTCATATAGTATACGAAGAAGGATAAAGGAGACTAAAAGAAAAAAGCAAATAAAAGAGTTATAAAGAATGTGATTTTAAAGGTGTCTTTGTGCAAGTACACACATTTATTTTCGTTCTTTTCAGAACTGCAGACATGCTGTTTACTAATACTTTAATTACTAAGTACTCAACCTTCCAAGCTATTTTACTCCTTGTTTTCTTACTGGACTAAAATCCAGGGCTGGGAACAATCTCTTATTCTCCTACTGTCAGCATGCAATCCCTAATGCCAGTTTGCTGTGTGTCCCACTGCTATACTGTTATTGTTGGGATGGGACTATGATTTTAGTACTGGAGAGAGATGTTATGGAGAGTGGTTTTTAATGTTGACATGATCCTTCAGAAACACCAAATGGTTAGTGTACTGGTGATTTAGAAAGGATTCTTCCAATATCAGAGTGCATCATAGATAAAAAGTAAGAAATAAATAAACAGAATTGAGCACTTTGGAACAATATGAAAGGCATCGTTGCACTAGAAAATTACACAGATACAAAGACTAGACACATAAATCCATATTGCATCAAAGTTAAAAGCCATACAAAATTGAAGAAATAAATCATAGTGCCAGATGGGAAAACTCGGAAACTAAGACTTTTGAAAGCCACTACAAATAATAAAATATTAAATGTTATCTTTGCATTGATCAGATGCCAAAGTCTAATGCAAAGGGAAGATGTGCAACACTGGAGTAGCAGCTAAGTGGAAAAAAAGTTGAGTACCCTATTACTTTCCAAAACCACATTGGTCAGATCACTGAAAATAACTTAGGCAAAGATGATATAAGCATGGGGCTAGAATATTGTGTAACTTTCAGGACAGACACACATATATGGATTTCATAAAGGTTAAAAATTAAACAAACTACCTTACTATAGTACTGGTGTGGGAGGTAGAAGGACAAATGAGTGTTGGAAGACACCTACACTCCTAACTAAAAAAGAAATGACTTGGATAAACAAAATTAATTTCTTGAGTAAGACAACCTACTCTGTGATGCTGACAGTAGCACAAAACCGAGGCTCTTACTGTTCTTCACTACCAGCTGAGGATCAGGTAGTGAATATTATGTTCTGTTGTGTCTGAAATTGCCTATTTATTTTAGCTCCAGCCTCCCTTCAGAGGAGCATAAAATGCCACCAGCTTTTGCCTTGAGCTGCAGGGGAGTGGGACTTCGGTTGAAGAACATCATGAAGGTCACACATTAGTGCCCAAAGAACACAGGACTAAACTTACCTATACTGCCTATAATGGCAGTTACATGTTTATATCTCCATGTCACCTTGGAAAAATCTTAACTTTCAACTCTGAAAGCCATTTGATCTGGTGACAAAATAAAGCTTATATGTTGGATTAAGGAATTAAAATTTTCTGCATGGGTCTTCTACTTAGCAACATTTTTTTTTTTGAGAAAAAAACCAGGCCATTGGATTTTAACACAAAATGAAAGAAAAACCCAAAGAAAATTGACTCACTACCCCTGAAGGCAGAATGCCCTGTGAGTTAGATAGCTACAACAATATAACCACATACAGCACACAGTTTTCTACAATAAAAATCAGTAGTGTTCCTCAGACTACCCAAGAGTGATTTACAACACACAGTATCAAAATGGGATCAGCAGAGTGCTCTGTTACATGGTGTTACTGGTACACAGAACATAAATATCATAAACCTACCTTAGAGTATCCAAAATATGCTTCTACCACTTCTAGGCATGCACCAGTCTTGCAAATAAGTTACTATACTCAGTTCAGGAGCCTCAGCAATTCAGTGAGACTGAATGTTCTCACAGAGATGGAAACATGCATAAACATGAGTGACATGGGACCTTAGAGATGATAATTATTAGTTTTCTGCATTCAAAACACAATGTGGTTATGCTTTAAGAGTATACATCAGTATTTTTCACTGTACATCACTGTTTTTCTACAATACATGTCTACTGCCTAAGAAAAATATTAGGAACCAGTAACATTTTTGTCATACAAATGTTAATAAACTTTTAGACTTTAAAAAGCACTATCATCTCATAGTCATGCCCAAATGAAGTTGCTTTGTTGGTTCATTACTGTAAAGTCTACAGAATGCATAACTTTAAATTTTTTCAGTGTTCCATCTTTTTAGCAATTTGTTAAGAATTACACTGATGCTGCCACCTATCCCAGCCAAACATCTAGAATTAAGACATTTTTGACAATTGGTAAGTAACTCTAGAGATTTCTTAAGAAAAGCCTCACTTAATGTATACTATTTTTAGGTCTGCATATCCCTAAGAAGCATCACAACGTCTATAACCATGAGAAATATATGCTGCAGTTCTGACAGTGATGATACTGTTTGCATATTTTTAATTGTAACAATCTGCCTGTTAGTTTAGGGATGTGGGTTTCAGTATTTGGAAATATATATATATAAATATGAACCTAAGTACTTAACACATATTTCCAAAACACATACGGTGTAAAATTTATTAAAATTAACATCTTCAGTAAAAAAAAAGCCCTCAAACATGGTGATATTGTCTCTTTTCAGTTAGTTCCTCATACATCAGTCAGTGTCTTTTTGTAAGGACAGCTTGGTCTCTTGATGTTTGGAAATTCTGCCTGTTTCTTAGTGATACAATTGCACACTGAAATGTATGATTCTCATCCCTTCTTTCCCCCAAAACAAACAACCTAAGACTTTAAGCTATACCATAATTTTTAATTAAGAGCAGCTCTACTTGCTCTATTACTTGAACAAAGTAATACTTCAGTACTAGGATAAAAATCAGAAAAAGCCATAAAAGAAGGAGAAAACATATCAAAGTTCTGAAATGTTTATTTTAATAACTAGGGGGTTTTTAACATGATGAAGAGCAATGCAAAAGGCCAGCATTGCCACAGATGTCCTGTTGGCAGCAAGGTACTCCAAAATTAAATACTTTATCTGCATGGTACTCTACAGTGAAAAAGTGGTGGGCATAAAAACATACTGTGGAATATATGAAACATTTGTGTGTAGGGCTCTTTCAGATAGTGCATGTGAATGGAATTAATTTCTTAAGAAAGAATCAAGTATTCCTTTCTTTCATACAATGGTTCTCCACCAAGTCTTCTCCTCATAGAGGCTGAAATAAGAAAATACATGCAACAGTTAAATGATGAAGGCAATGACTGACCTTCTTCTAGCACTAAGCAAAACCTTGGTAAGAATAAACCCACAACATTCAGATCAGTTTTTCTGATTCATTGCACAGCTTCTACTTTTCAAATACCTACCCTCAGCCAATAAATATTCTTAGAAATTGTAATATAGCATTTAAAATGAAGAATAATGAATTTAAAAGAATATGTCAAGCAGAGAAAGTTGAGGCACCCACACATAAGAAATTAAATATAACCCAGGAAATATCATAACAATCAACTTGGAAAAATAAGCTAGGTAGAGATATTCCTAATTGCTTCATATTCAAACTTAGCCATCAAATAGCCAACATAAGCTTAAAAAGTGTAGTGACTGTATTAAAACATAAAGGTAGACTATAGTTTCTAGAAGTGCACTGCCCTGTCTTCAGCACAATCAGATGTACAAAATTCTGTGGAAGGTAAAGCTCCATTGAAAATGGTGGAAATTATGAGGTAAAATAAGTACTAGCAGTGGCCAATAAGTTCTCACATCAAATGTCTCTACAGAGAATTCAGTCCTTTGGAGCCTTACCTGAGCCACAATTATGGTTTTTAAGTAGATGCTCAGATGAATTCTGCACTGGATGAGAGGGCTACTGGCTAAAGCTGGAAAGCCCAGTGTCCATAAGTTACTTAATCCATATTACTCTGCTCTTGTATAGCCAGCCCAGCAAGCAGAGTTTTTTGAGACTCCATAGTATACACTGCAGAGAGAAGCACTTTCTGGCAGGATCCATTCCAATTGTCCATAAGTTGCTCTAGCCACAGTTTTCCACAGTGGAGCCTCATACAAAAATCACAATAAGTAAGTATTTTCTGCTTGTTGTCGATCAGCATAGTATGCTTTCTACTGCTAGCTGCTGCACAGACATACTCTGGCTTTAACATTTTCTTTTTATTTTATGGATTCAGAATACGATTTTTCTAAAGTTTGAAAATTACTTGTGCATGTAGATACTCCAGTCACTCAGACACTTTAAAAGCATTACCAGAGCTATGGGAACTAGTCAGCTGTGGCTGAATGCATCATTTCCTTGAGAGAACTCAAACACTTTACACCAAGGCTTTCTTCTAAAAGCCATAAATTTGTACACATGAAATAGCTATGTGAGGTCACAAATATGTTAAAAATAAGCTTTTTGAAGTAATTTTCTGGTGTTTCAACAGCAAATTTATGTATGCTATTCCCTAAGAAATTGGTCTTCATCGACACACAGCAACACATGGGACAAAACCCTTAATAACCCAAGTCTCACACAACACCCATGAGCTTAACGTGAAGACTTTCCCACAGCTTTAAATCACCAGGACACTGACAACACCCAAAGAGAACTTTAAGCATTTTATGCTGGGTGCCAAAATCCCTAAGTGCCTCCTAAAGGATAATTCAGAGGCTCCACATAAGGCATCAGTCATTTTCCATTTACTGTACAAGACACTTGTGGGATGATTTAGTGCTCCTGATGCCCAGTGGAGACTCACTTAGAATCACTCAAACAAAAAGAGAACAAGCACAGAGATGCCCAAAAACCAGCTAACTGGGGCAGACCCAGATATGTCTCTGTGTCTTACAGACATGCAGAATGCTAATGGATATTGATGGCAGCTGACCAGTGAAGGAGAAGAGACAGACACCTCCTTGGCTGCCATATACCAGGGGCTAGGGAGCTTCTCAGAAGCTGCAAGGTCTTTGCTTCCCACCTCTGCCTCCAGACTCAAACCTCTGCTTCCATTTCCCAAGGGATTTTTAAACTGCTAGGGTAGATTATAACTGGTCCCCTCTTCTGGCTGCTAGACCCAAGCTGGAAAAAGAGTGTGACACTTATGAGGTCCATGAACAAATAGATAGGAGGGAACCCAAATCTGAGCCTCACTTCAGAGTGTCTCTTATCTAATTGCTCCTTTCCAAAATTCCATTGCTGTTTATGCACCTTTCCATTGACGTACAAGAATGCTGAACATTGTAAAGCAGCCCAGACTCAGGGCTCTCTTGCCTTTGAGGAGGAAAGTCCTTAGCAGCCACCTACAGAGCTGCATCCCTCTTTCTTGGGCTCCTCCTATGGCTTTCCTCTTCTCCACAGCAAGGTAACTGTGATAAGAGAGGAGGGAGCTGACTCTTTTCCAGACAAGATAACAGCCCACTGGCAGGATGCTCCAGGCAGTAGATGCTATGCCAGCTACCTACCTTCCTCAGCCTGGGAAGAACATCTTTGATAGTTTGGGCGAATAATTAGGCAGCTACTACGCAGACTCTGCTCACCTTTCAATGGAAAGCAGAGTCCCCACTGCCATCCACCCAAAGATGCCACTCAGAGTGTCAGGGGACAGTTTGCTTCCCAGAGAAGTGAGCAGCACACAAACAGAATGGTCTTAATTTCTTAGGATGGTCCTACAGCAGCTTTGCATAAATTACAGACTGCACTGACCCGCCTGATGTCTCCACCTCAGCTGCCATGTTCATCAGACTGCACGTAGCCCTGAGACTGCTGGACTGAAAACTTTCTGTGTACTTCAACACCACCCCAATTTTTATCTCTCCTCTCTACAGGAGATCAGACTGTACAACAAAAGCAATAAAGATATGGTAAACAACTCTACTGCTGTGTAAAAGAGACAGATTTTGCAAGACAACAAAATGGTCTAATGCCTGGGGGGTTACAGATGTAACAGCAGTTTGAAACATAGCAGGTGCTTGCTCATCTGCCCACGGACACGCATTTCTCTTGAAGACTAAAGATTGCATTCCTTATATATACAAAATACGTACTCTTTGCAGTGGAATGGGGTGTGTTGTACACCTGCTTTGAGCTGTGGTCTGCCTTTATTTCCAAAATCACAGAGTAAAGTCCTTTAAATGCAGCACAACTTCAAGTAAAGATTTAAGTGGTGCCATTATATAGATATTTATTTTATCATTTAAAGGCAACATGCATTGCACCTCACTTTTGCCAATAGAGGTCTTCAAGACAAGTACAGCATTACAGCAAATCATGTAATCTATAATTCATTCACAGAATAGTACAGCATGTACTCAAGCATTTCCTCTACTGGATATATGGCATTCTTCTGAGCTTAGCTTACTACTATGCCATTTTAATTACTGGATATTCATTCAATAAAAATAATAAAAATACCCAAACAACTGCACACACCCACAACTCCAAGAACTTCACAAAAACCTGGAATTCTCAGAATTATGTCATTAAAGAAAAAGTGTGGGAGATGTGTTATACAAGCTTTCATGAAAAGCCCTCTTTTTCTGACCTTTTCTATATATGCTACTACTTTTAAGCAATCTGAAGTAGTCTGCTTTGCAATTGAACAGGAATGTAATTATTTTCCACAGTTACCAATGTTCTTCAAGCAAACTGGCAATTCTCTGCAATTTTCAAAACTCATTCGATTGTTCCTTGAGAAAAAACAATTAGCATTTAAAAGAGTTCGAGAAGTACTTCCCATCAAAACGATGGCCTTTATACTACAGAACTGAAATAAGTGAAACACAGAAAGCAATACAGCTGGATGGACTTTACCCCTCCTCCTGCTTGTTACCTTGAATCTTATGTGGTCATCTTATGTGGCCACAAATCAGTAACACAGACAAGGTCACTCTATGCAATTTTAAATATAAAAATCTCATCAAATATTAAAACTACTTGTATTATTCCAAACACAAGCAACATCTTATGTAGAACACAAGGAACATCTTATTTAAAAAAACTTGACACAATGTGATACCTTACTGATTTTAAAACTGAAATGAAAAACAGGAGTAACACTAAC
>JAOXXN010000001.1:8378640-8395186 GCA_026770055.1 Myrmophylax atrothorax | reverse complement strand
AGCTTCATTTCCTTGGAGAAGCAGGAATCCTCTGGAAACATAGCTCACACTCCTATATTAATTAGCATGCCACCATTTACATTATTCAGAACATATGTAGAAACAGCTGAATTAAATCTTTCTAAATCTTGTCATTTCCAGAATTCTAAGTGCCAGACTTTGCAATAGCAATATCTTTTAAAGTACAATATATTATTCTACATATAGAATTGTTCCTAAAATACAACAATTCTAAATTAAAACCTTTTCAATGAGTAATATTCTTCCAAGATACTGAAAGATGTTATAAAAGTGAGCCTTGTAGTAGGTCATTTATGAAATGACATCCAATTTCTACACAAAGGTATTTTTTCTTAGGATAACACTACAGCATCAGCATTTACCCTTTCTCTGTTGTTTGTTTTTTATCTCTAGTTTGTGTTTTAACTATTATAACTTCTTTTTTTCCCTTCCTTTTTTTTTCTCCTTTCTGACTTCTCTATTTTTGTCACTCTCTCTGTCATCCATTGTATCACTACATCCATAGACCAAAGACTTAAAGAATAATTTAGTCTGAAAATGTACCTTCAGTGGTCATCTAGACCAAAACAGATCTAATGAGATCAAATTCATCAGGGCTGTGCTCACTGGAGGCTTGCGTGTTTCCAAGGATGGATATCCCACAGCCTCTCTGGTGCCCTGGTGCCACAGTGTTTGAATACACTTCTGGTAAGGGAAGCTTCTAATCTGTAGTCAGAATTTACTGTGTTCCAACTTTTCCCTACTGTCTCAGGTCCCATAACCATGCACCTCTATAAAGCTCCTGGTACCACCATTTTTGTGTCTTCTGGTCAGGAAGTAGTATACCTTCTTGATCCTTTACTTCTCTGGGCTCAACAATCCCTTCTGTCTCAGCTTCTTATATATAGAATGCTCAGACCACCTTTATTGCCCTATGCAGGTCTCACTCCAGTATGTCTGTACCTCTCCTTCACTGGGGAGCCAAAATTCTGGACAGAGCACTCCAGAAATGATGTCACAAATCCTGAAGAGAGGTGGCAGCTCACCCTCCTGGACCTGCTGGTTGTATTTTTGCTAAGGCAACCCTGGATGCTGTTGGCCTTTGCTGCCAGAGTGCATTCCTGGTGCTTTTTCAGCTTGCTGCCCATCTTGATCACCAGGTTGTTTTGTTCAGAGCTGCTCCCTAGGTGATCATACCCCAGCCTATACTGGTGCATGGGATAATACCCTTCAAGGTGCAAGGTTTGCATTTATATTCTTGACTTTTCAAGGTTCCTGCCAGACCATTACTTCAGTCTGACTAGGTCCTTCAGACTCGCAGACCCGCCCTCAGCACATTGGCTGCCCCCTCCACAGCTCAATGCCATTTGAAAACCTGTGGACAGTGCTCCTCATGCTGTCACGTCACAGCTGCAACACCCACATAACTAGTCAAGGATCCTTCTAAGTCAAAGAGCTGAAGAGATTGTCCTGAATATGATAGACACCAAGTCTCTTACATGAGAGCAGTAACAAGCAGTCAAAGCCCAGTACCACATGTACCAAGCTGCCAGCTACCTCTGTTGTCAGTTTTTTGCAGAGTCAATAGGAAAAGCTGTGTTACAGAGGTCCCCTGAGAAGGTTCCAGCCTTGTAACCTTTAAACAATGTCCAAGCAAGCAAGATGTTGCTTTCTGTGGGGCTTCTTCTATTGCAGTCTTAGGACTAGACTCCGTGATAATATCAGTAGCACTGAGGCAGCAGTTCAGGTCTTTCCCTGAAGTGGGGTAGGGTCTGAATTATGCATGGGCTGAGATCACTGCTGCTAGTGTGCTTGGTTTTAAATTAGATTCTAAAGCCAAATAATACACAAACTGGGAAGTACAGCCCCACCTAAGAGCAACTGCATTTCCCTTTCCCACGGTGAACCTGTCACTGTGCAGCAGGGGAAAACCTTTGGTGGTATAGTATTGGCTGTGATGCAAAGTGCACAGTCACTATGTGAAAAATGAGGCAGATACTGAAGAAGGATGTGAAAAGTTTATATTAGTAGGAATAGAAAATAGAAAATGTTTTCTGTCCTTACAAGAAAACAAAATGTGCTTTGAAAACTGTGATGAAACTGAAAATGACATATTAAAGAAAATGAAAAGTTAAGTAGAAACTACTCTTTGCAACAGGTGGTAGACACATACCAAGGGGAAATATATGGTTAAGTTAGTGACAAACAGAAAATTCGATGTGACTGATTCATCCAAAATGAAGAAAAGAAGCAACATTGCTACAAATTTTAATATCCTTTTTTTTTTTCCTGCAGATGCTGGGATTGCAGAAACATTATCTCCTGATATATCATCGCCTCATATGGCCAAATGAGCTACTGTGAAACCTCCCAGACATCATGTCTGAGAAAGTATATTTGTTCTGCTTGTTGATGCCTGTTGGAATTTCTTTCACAATGTTTTGAATCTTTCCCCAAATCGTTGTCATTTGTACATCTGACTGAGTGCATTTCCTCACTCATATATTTTAACACTTTTCATATGCCCTCGAGCATCAACAGAAATGTATTTTTCATTGGCTGAATTGATGTTGCTGTTTTTTCATTGCATTTGTAACGTGACATTCATTTTTGTTTTGTTTTGTGGGTATTTTTGCTCCTGGTACTCCACTTAAAATGGCAAAGTATTTAGATAGAGCAAGCTGATTAATTTTCTTCTGCTATATTAACAGAATGCTTGTAACTGCAATGTTAGAGCTAATCTAATTAAAATTAATTAAAAAACTCAGCATTTGAAAAAAAGGATATATGTGAATTTACAAAACACAAGAAGAAGTCAGGATTTGAACTATAGCTGTCTTCCTTGATTTACTTTGGTTAACTTGAAGGTCACCTAGAAAATCATTTCTACCCAGTATCCATACTGTGGTTCTAGCTCTCCTGCTAGTGGGAAGAACAGCCAAGCTGGTAAATTTTGCTGCTGCTCCAGGTGTGACTAATCCCAGCTCTGTGATTCCTCAGGCTTTTACCTTCCCGTGGTCCATTTGGCATCTGACAAATGCACCAGGTCTGCCACCCAGCAGCTGTCTTGCAGTTCCCTCTTCTTAAGCTCCAGCCCTTTTGTCTCCTTACATTTCCTCTCTTTCAATATTGCCCTTAAGTAGAAATGCAGATGAGGAAGGGGAAGGCTGATGAGCACAATCCTATTAGTAGTCTAGCAAGGCTATTGTATTATAATATGAGAGAATTGCAGCCATAGTCTTTGTGCTGCAATTGTTCAGATCTTTCTCCTAAATGAAAGAAAGGACAGTCACCTGTTGGGTTTTTGTTTTGTTTTTGTTTTTGATTTTCTGAAACCTTGGCTGGCATTTTTTTAACACCCTGAGAATCTATCATGAGAATCTACACCCTGAGAATCTATAACACACTTTTTAGGCCTATCCTATATCTTGTAATCTCCTCTTCTGTCAGATTAACTTCATGCATGTTTAACATTTAAGAAAAAGAAAATTGAGACCTAGCAGTTCCCTTTCCTCCTGCTCCCTCCTCCACATTGTACACTCACCACTTGTTTTTAGCCAAGAAGTGGTGTTTTACAGCTCCAGTTGCTTTGCTGTTCATATTAAGACTGCCAGTAAAAGAGTTTCATTTGGCTTCTGTCAGTCATACAGAAGTAGTGAAAATAAAAGCGAAGGGAAGCTTGCAGTCAGAAACACAGCCAAGAAAGATTTGCAGTAAAAAGTCTTAAAAAATTTAATTCTTGATAGAATAGAATATAAAGCTTTGGCAAGTAAGGGTTCTTTTTTTTTTTTTTAAGAAGACTAAGAAAATACATTAATCAGAAACTTTCTCTAGTTCTATTTTTAAGAGTTTTGTTCCTCAAAATGCTTTGTTTTCATAGAGGAAAAAATATACATAAAATCAAGTTTCAAAATGACAGCAGAAAAAATATTTTAAGTTTGATTAAAGAAATCTGTTTGAGACCAAAAACACCTCTAGTGGAAGATGACTGCTAATTTTCCTTTAGCATGTGCTTCTCTCTGCTTGCTGGTTAGGTAAATTGTTCAATCTCCTAGTCCACTTAACCTGAGCAATGAAAATCCACTGTTAATATCACTGAAAAAATGGTGAGTCACATTTCCTAAGTCTGTTTACCACAGTCCTGTGTTTCTTCCTTCACTGGATGTCTCCACATTAAGAAATATGGAGAATGAAAGAGGCTGTCATGGTCTATTGAGAGACGTCAAGGCACCTTTGATGTTTTCAGGATCCTTGTTCACTTGAAGTAAAACATTAGTTACAAAATGATGGACCAAAGAGCTGGTGAAGAATGTGAAATTAGTAGAAACAATGGTACAATACAGCTTGCAAAAATTAGATTTGTCATTCAAAAGACAAAAATAGCTCATTCCAATGGCCAGTGTATTAAATCTCCCTTTGCTGGAGTACAAAGTATGTACCAGCCAATTACTGATTGAGGGAAAAGCCATATGTCAAATACAGTATATGACAGATTGAAGAAAAATCACTTTGACTAGCATGAAAATTAAACCCAGTCCCCAAATCTTTGCATACTCCAATTTCTTGTTGAATTGAATAGAGGAATACCTTAGGAATGCAGACTAGTTTAGAACAAGCACTGGTAATAAATAACCCATATCTTTTTGCAATATCATTTAATTACCCTTTCTCCCCTTCACAGTCCCTTGAAACATTCGTGTTTTAGTGTAGCTTTTTAGAAATCAATAAATTGTAAAAATTCAAATCTCTTCTCAATTTTGAAAGTGCAGGGGTGCACTGAAGTTTTCCCTTTTCTTTTATCACTTGCAGAAACATTATATAATCCTCAGAGGTTTATGTCCTTATGGGACCACAGTGGGATGACAGCCAGCTGCTGGCAGCAGTGTGGCTGGTGTTACCCTGCTGCTGAAGTCTTGGCTGTGAGCTGTGCATGCAGAGGCACACACAGAACAGATGTCTGGGGTGTGCTGCTCATTTTGAGATGCACCGTTATAGACCTTTAGCACTGTGCATCCTTCCATCTCCAAACTGTGGGTTAGAAATTGCCTTTCTGTTTTGAATAGGATTCATCTGTTTGAAGAGCCCCATTGGTGTGAAGAATGAAGGAGCCCATTTACAAGCAGATGCAGCCTGAATGTACAAGGAGCATTCGGAAGCAGGGGAGCCAAATGCTGGGTGCTTGCCTCTGCATGAAGACAGCTACAGCTTGGCAGTGCAGTCTGGGGTCTGAGAGGAACAGATTCCTTGGCCCTGGCACATCTTATGTCTGGCTTTCTAAAAACAGCATTTGGGATCCAAAAACTGACTAGAAACAGTGACACTATACTGAAAACAAATTAATTCTCAGCACTATCAAAGAAGTGTGGGAGATGGGAGTCAATTGGAAGAGTTTGATCTTCTTTTCAGCCTACATCAACCCTCATCCCACTACCCTGCCTCCCCACTGAAACAGTGTGACTGACAGAAAAGTGCTCTGTGTGAGTGCTGATGATTTTACATCAGTGTTAGGTCACCCTCTCATCTATAACAATTCACTTTACATTGTTTTGTTAGAAAAGAAAACACTGTTTAGTCTCCTTTGTGCTTTATAGTACCAGTTCCCACTCTGGAAGAAGTATTCACATACTTTAAGTTAGTCGTGTCTTCAGTGCCCTGGCAGACAGAGGCAGCTGTTTCCTTCCTTGTACTCCATCTGGCAGAGAACAGGGCTGGAACCAGCCTCACAGACTGCCAGAAGAAAGTTAGAGAGCAGAAACTTTTCAAAACTGCTGATTTTGGCCAGACTAATACCAAAGAAAACAGAAATTAATTTCAAAATATTTGCCCATAATTTTCCATTCCTTGCTATTTTAAGTGAGTTATTCTGTTTTGTTGTCAATGACCACCCAACGTTTTAAATTTATGGAGGTTTTTTTTTTTTAATAAGTTTCAGCTTTATGGAAATTATGTGGCATCCTTAAAGGTTGAGATCAGATCCAAACTGTCTGTGCCATAATTATTTTCAAAACTTGCTGAATTTTGTGTCAACTTCAACTTAACATCAATATTTCTGTTTAGCACAAAAGCATCAGATGGTGCCGTGTATGAACAAGTGTATGTGGACATGATAAACTACCATCTCCATAATGACTTGGAGTGACTACATGTCCCTGGCTTCAAAACTATGCAAATTTAGTTTTGTCATAGTGAATTTTTCTCCTCTTCCCACTGCAAGAAAGAAACAAGAATAATGTGAATTTTGAAATTTAGAAGCAAAATGTGGGTGTTTTTTTCAAATTCACTTAATCGTTAAAACTGAAGAATTCTATAGCAAGAATAGTACTTTCTCATGTGGGGAGAACACAGAGGACTATTGTGCAAATTAGAAATAGCCTACAATTGTGAGACAATAATTTCTGTCCAATATTCCGCAGTCTTCCAATCTCCATTCCTTTGAAATGATGACTATGACTTTAGCTGTATTCATTGGCTTATTTCTCATATTAATGAGCCATATGGGTTTGTTCTTGCTTTTGGTAGCTGTTATATTTGCATTTGGGAAATTTAAAAGACAATCTAATGTGTAGCAGGGTTTTAATAATGTTTTCTGGAAGATCCTGGATCAGGCTGACCTTTCATACTTAAGTGTCTGGGAACTCTGCCTTTTTTGTGATTTGGAACTACATGTTTTTTCTTTGTAAAGACAGTACAGACAGAGAAATGAAAAGAAAATACAACAGCCTTCCAAATCCCTTTGCACTTCTTCATATGAGGAAAGCTGATGAAATGTTGGGGAGGTAATAGGGACAAATGCAATGGAAAGTTAAGAAGCCTGGAGTGGAAGCTGAAGATGGGTGGGGACAAAATGTCAAGGATACTGGGCAGAAATTGTAAAAAAAACCCTCAAAAAAATAGGGTACCAGGAATACCTATAAAGTGATGAAAAGAATTATTATGTTCTAGGAGGCATTCAGAATGTGCAAGAAGCAGCAGCAAGGTTGAAGTGCTAACATGAAACTGTGGAAATGTCACTGCAATACAATGGGATTTGTAATCCCTGTCACTATGGTAAGAGTAGTCAGTCACGGAAACTCAGACACATTCAGGTATTTTACTGAATTCAAAGGTGTGGATACCTCATAGTCTATGTGCTATCTATGATGGACATGGAAAAAAAGGATTACACATAAAGATGTAAAAATTTGTGCTCATTTAATAGGCATATCATATTAAAAATGTAACATTCAAAGGAAAATGAAATGAGCAAAAGAAAATACGTGTAGGTTTTTTGTGGTGCAGTTCATAGTGGGATTGAACTGTGAGTAAAGGGCTTTAGGAAAAATATAGGCTAGGATAGATGATAGATGCAAAGCATTCTAAGTTGTCAGAGTAAAGTTTAATACTAGTGAAAGCTGTAATTCAATTCAAAGCATAAAATAAACCAAAACAACATAAAAAATATAGCACTAGAGTTTATATGCTAGCATCAGAGGAGATAACCACATCTGATAACACCAATACTGTAAATATGAGAATGACAGAACTGAGAGAAGCAATGGGACTAAGCTCATACTATGGCAATGAAAACCCATAAAGTGGGAGGGCAAAGAATATTTATGGGTGAAAAGACATCGAAAACTGCAAAAGATATGGGAAGACACCAGTCTACATTTTAAATAATATATATGTCTTGCAAAAGAGCCAGAATGAAGGAGATGAAATATCATGCAATAGCACATCCGGGTCACCTAAAAAGCCACCGAACAGTCATGAATAAAATGCTGTTACTGGGGGATTATTCCATATTTCTTGATGTGGTATCAGCAAGAAAGAAGAATGACAAAATTGAGTCTGCGTTTAGGTAAAGGTGATTAAATTTGATTTAAAATATAAAATTGCAATTTGAACACCTGCTAACCACTATTAAATATGCCAGCACACAAGGAAGAAAATATGTAAAACCCCAGTGTGACTATTCACTTGCCCATTAACATATTAAATTTTTTGTCAAGCTTTCAGAATAGTAGGTAATGTGACATTGTCTATAAGATTATCAGCCGTATAAATTCTTCACATATCCCCAAAAGAATCTACAAGACACTACAAAGGAAAATATCCAAGTGATATATGTGCAAATCTTTCAAGGCTTTGAAAGAAAAAGTACAAAACAGAGGTGATGATACCAGCATTGTCTTTACTTTAAACTTCCTTGATGTTTATAATAAAGGTGCTTCAAATAGCAGTTGAATACTAAGAAATTAAATATAATTTAAAATGTTTTATTTAAATTTGAAAACTTATTTATTGCATTTGCATAATGGAGAACTTTAGAAAAAGTTAAAAATGTTCATAGGATTAAACTGAAATTATAAAATTAAAGGGTCTTCAGGTCCTTGGAAGGTAATTTAGTGTTGATAGACATTGATTGAATGAGGGACCGGAAGAACCCTTTACAAAAATAAGAAATTTCTTTTTCAGGGGAACAACAGCTACAGACTGTTTCCAAGAACTTCTTATCTTACAAGAATCAGGCCAAAAAATAAGGACTAACCTCTTACCAGAGTACCCATCTCACTGTTTGAAGCAGTCAAAGAAGACAAAAAGGGAGCAAAACAATAGGAAGGAAGGAATTTAAGTATTGCTGTTCTGTATGTTGCACATGCCAAATTTCTGCAAGGCACATTTAGGCTGCCTGTCTATATGCTGAAGAGATCAATGTAATGAATACCTGATTTCCTTTCACAGGGACTATGAAGTCTAAATGACATTTTTAGCCGTCTTACATCTCAAGCTCATAAAGTTTCTGACAATAACCATCTAGAAGATGATGAATTGATAGATTCCAAAATATTTTACTTGAAACAGTGTACATCTTATACAGTCAGAGAAAAGAATAATGCAGCAGAAGCTTTTAATTAGAATTGGTTTACATTATATTAATAACATGGTTGAAGAAGTATGAGTTCTTATGTTTCATAAAATTAAATCACTATATTATCTATATTCAGCTATGTTATGCAGTGATAATACAGGGACCATAACCAATGCTGACTTGTTTGTCCAAAGCCTTTCCACAGCAGATAATGATGTACTCTCCCTAAGAGCTGGATGTTGACTCTGCTCTGAAAACAGACTTGCAAAAATCCTCAGTAAATAGGTATTTCTTCTACTGACTGTATGCTCTAAAAAGCTTGTGTTTGTTATTTACTGCTACCTGAATACTGAATAATTACACTCAATAAATTCTTTCCTGCTATGCCTTTCTCAGATGGTTGGATAAGATTAGTCACAGTAGAAGGTACCTTCATCCTTTAAAAAGCCAACCTACTTTTTTCTGAAACATAGGCATTCATTTAAATGAGGGAACTGCCTGATAATCTATTTTAAATTAAAGTGGGTTTTTAATCACCTTTTCACATACTTACTGCTTGTGGAAAACAGTGTAAATGAAGGGAAAATTTCATATTTCATGGTTTTACTTTATCTTCTAATATATGTATGCACATGCATACAAAATACAATATATGAGTATTATGTTTATAATCTGTCTATAAATACATATGTATACCACACATTTTAAGTGGAAGAAGAAAAGAGTAATTGTCAGAAATTCATGTCCTTCTGTCTTGGTTAAAGCTCCAGATGTATGCATAATTTAGAAATAATATGAATTACACTGATCCCCCGTATTCTCTTCAATTTATTGTGGTTCAGAATTAAGCATTTAATTTAAGCACTGGTAAAAATGAATGCCTGCACTTCAGCCAGGAGGTCCTAATATAGCCACATGTATGCAATAGCAGGATCTGCTAAAAGGTCCTGTTTAACTGCATGTCAAATTTTTAGTAATTGCTTTCACAGGCAATGAGATTTACTATAACTCTATTAACCTTGATATAGTTCAAGATAAATAAATCAGAAGATATGGGCCTGTATATAAATGGCAAAACTTTTCACAATTGACTATAAATTGTGTAGCTTTGTGTACCGTTATGGAACTCCTAAAACAACTGAGATCAGACATCTTGGGTACTCTAAAAATGCTCACTTTAAAAGAAAGTAAACTTTGTTTTGCTTGTAAGTGGGATTATCATTAGGTTGCTACTACCCCTGCGCATTTTTAAAGGTGTGGGTTGGAAAGTACATCCCATGGGACAAACTGAGAGGAACTTTGGTGCCCTAAATGAATAGTTATTAGTATATCCTCTTGTGACTACCTTGGTATGCTAGTCCTACTCAGGTAAGTTTAGCCACAGGGAGTATAACTATTAGCAGGAATCCTGGGATTGTTATCTTCTATCAGACTTTGTCTTTCAGCCAAACTTATTTTGTAATAGTTGAACTAATAATTTTAGACTTGAACATCATGCATATATTGCTATCAAATGGTTGCAATAAATAGATTGCAGAGCTTAACTATGATATTTGGCTTAGAAAAAATGAATTGTCATTTTTGTTAGCATTAGTCTCTCTAAAGCTGTCACGTCTCTCAGACCAAAGTAATTTCTAAGTGCTTTTCCCCATGTTAGAATTCAATAAGCCAGAGATATAACAAAAATTTGATCACAGGTAAAAAAGATCACAACATTGCTTTACCAGGACTTGGGGTTTTTTAAAGACAGTAATTTTGTGCAGGTAATTGGGTATACATATATTTTTATGTACTGGTGGTTGTTATATATAGTATCAATGGTAGGGTTATGATTATATATCTTTTCACGATTTGTAATGTTCTAAATCTTTTTGCAGCTTCACACATCTGCTATTTAATCAAAACCAACAACTTAGCAGAGGCTTGGGAGGACTCTGGGTACCTCACTTCAAAATCATTTGATTGGGTGTTAGATAGTCATTTATATAGTTGAAGAGGCTTAAAAATATGACTTATTTAAATGCTGTCTTGTAGATATATATGATTAGACTCACCGTAATTAGGGATCTAAGTCTGCTCAAGCTCATTTTAATGGCAAACCCTCAATTGACATCACTGGAAAGAATACCAAGTCCTGGTGGCTTTGCTAGAGCTTATGTATACACACACACAGAAATTGCTTCATCCATCAGTGATGCTCAGCTGTCACTGTCTTTCTAGAATTCGCATCATCACCAGGAAAAGAATCTATTATTATTTGTCTTTAAGAACAATCCTCAAACTTCTTGCTGGATTAGTGGTTGCTGTTTTATTTCCAGGGTTATAATGTCCTTAAGTGTACATCTTCCAATTTGAGATGCTTTCTCTCAAAAAACAAAGAAAAACAGAATTAATCTCTTCTGGAAAAAGAATGCTATTTTCTTTCACTGGATTAAAGCAAATTCAAAGAAAGTAACCATGTCTGATTATGTGAATACTACTGCTGGCAGACAAGAGCTCTATTTAGTTCCCTATAGAATGAGAATAAGTGTCATCAAAGAATTTGCTCTAAGGATCATCTACATGTTGGCATTCTTCTTGAAGCATGAAAGAAACAATTCTCCACCACCCCTCTGGGCAGATTTACAATTATGGGTTAGGCTTGTGTTGAAGAGAAAGAGGAAAACAACAATACTGTGAGGTGAAGATGTCCCCATCCATCCATGCAGACTGGTGTTGCTCACAGGAGATGCAGGTGCTGGTTATCAAGCTGGTGGCTATGACTGCAGCCTCTGGTGAGGCTCAGGGTGCCACACGTATGAGGGAAGCATAAATCCGCTTTGTCCTTGCTAAAGGCAGCTTTTTGTTGGAGGGACAGAGAATTTCCAACAGCAGAGCGAGGAGATGTGCCTCTTAGGTGCAAGCCCCAATGCAGGGCTCTCATGAAAGTAGACACACCAGCACCAAGAAGGTGGCTCTTGGGGAGGCATCCAGCAGCACAGAGGTTGGAGGACTGAACCCCTCACAGCAGCAGACACGACTTTCACTGCTTGGAAAGGAAGATACATTTTTAAAAAATTTAACCTCGACCAAAATGAAACAGCTGTTTCTCTGTCATCACTTGTCTGTTTGCTCAGTTCTCATGTTGCAGCTTTTACTGTGTTGGGTTTTTGTTTGTTTGGTTTTGTTTTTGTTTTTCTGTTTTTTAATTTAAACCTTGCTGTGCAATAATTATCCTTAATCTGAAAATTAGAAACAAGAGTTTTGAGTTCTCAACCTCAGCTCCACAGGGTTAGGTATTATCCCTTACCATTCTGACAACTATTTCAAATGCTTCTTTTTTTCATTTAGGCTTTTCTTCTTTGAAACCAAAGGACACAGTCTTGACTTCAGTTTCTTCTCCACTAAATGAAGAGCAATACATTTAAGATTAGCTGCATGTGAGGTCAGGCAGAGCAGCCAACATACCCATGACTTTGGATACCACATGGTCTCTAGGAAAATGTTATGACTTATCGGCACATTTTAGTCCCTACTATAATGAGTTTAGGAAAAAATACTGCGATATAAGTCTTGGACTTAAAAGTAGAGCTGAGCAGAGTATAAACAACAACACTGGCTGTTGACAATGCTCCTAATCACTCACTGAGATGGGAATTTTCAATGTTCTCCTGCAGAAAACCTTCATTTCCTGCCTATCATTTGTAAAGTTTCCTGCAAAAGTCTGAACTTGCGTCACAATGGAAATCAGTCATAAAAGATAGTTACTATTTCCTAATTTGATATCATCTTTAATTTGCTATTTACAACACATATTTCAAAGGCACAGTTCAGGACTTGAATTAAAGGTTGATTATACACTTTCTAATTCCTGCTTTTGTGAATTGTAACAGTTATAGGGAGAATTCAAATGAATTTGAGGGCTTATATTGGGATTTTGTGCTAAATAAATCTAATTCAGTTAATGTGTTCTTCAGTGCAAATACATAATTAAGATTTCCAATATTTTTTCTGCCAGAGTATTTTGAAAGTACTCACTCAGATCTGGCTAAAACTAGATCCTCACTTCAGTAGAAAATACATTCTTTATAAAAGGTTGGGTTTGGTTCCTGTGTCTAATATTTTCATTTTAACTACTTGGGAGATCTTTTTTAGAGTATATACCTACCCAGCCTGCTTTTTTTCCCTCTCATTTAAAATTCAGACATGGCAAAGGTGATTATCATATATCATCGAGCAATAAGTTGGCATTATTAATTGTCTTTGACACTATTTACCAGCTGCTTACATCTGAAGAGAAAGCCAAAGGAATCACTGCTTGCTTTCTTTTTAGAAATCAAATCAGAAATAAGGGTGTAAAAATAAAAATTCAGAATTAGATAAAAGGCAATATTTCTTTGCAGGCAAGCAATTGGATAATGGGAAAATAACTTTCTACTTATGAACCTGAGTTGCCTTCATTAATGGTGTTCAAAATAAGCTAGGTACATTTCTTATTGGCTTACTGTTCAGGAATATCATGCTCCATGCAGGAGGTCATACTGCATGATCTGAGAGATCTTCTTCAGCTTAATAATCAAAGGTTTTGCAAGAAACAGAAATCATTACAGATCAGTGAGCTTTCTTTATTTTTGTTCAACTGGAATAGAGTGATTTGCCACAAATACTACTTGAAATAATCTCAGCATCTCTCTTTTGGCTAATTAAAAACTTTTGCAGTCCTTCTACATGAATTCACTGCTTTCACCTACATTCCTGACATAAATTAAGGGGTTATAAACTGTGCTATGTGTATACTACTGGTACAGAGCTGATTCAGAAATGGAATATGGCCTAACATGAAAATCCTCCACATGATGTACACTGCCAGCTACCATCGCTACTTCTAATGGTGAGAGTCTGCAAAAAAGGTCTGAAAAAGTTGCATCTGACATCTCTTAACTTATAAAATGTGCTCTATCTGCTAATATCCCATGCATTTACAATTTGGAAAAAATGGAGTGTTGGAGACTCAAGAAGTTTTCCTATTCCCTTTGTTAACTTGCATTCTACATTAGTCACTTAAAGCCTATCTGTTAGAAAGACTACTAAAATTACACTAAATAATGAGATTTCCTTGTGATAATACTGTCACGGGGAGAGAATTTTTTTGTGTTACAGTAATACAACAGAGTTACATTTCTAAAATCTTAGAAATCTTGCTTTTCTTTCCTTAAGTTTTTGTGTCTATAAATTTTACAGCCTTGTACCATGCTTACAAAAATGAATTGGTGTGTGCTAGTAGTAGATTTGTAGTAGCCTGATTATTTACTCTTTTCTGCTACTTGGTAAGCAAGAATTCAAACTTGGACTCCATGCAGTTTTTGTCTTCACACCAGGGAGAATCATTTTTAAACACTTTTGTCTGTGACTGTGTGTTTATACAACAGACATATTCGCAAAACTATGAATTTTTTCCCTCAGTATTTTAAAAGTATTAGTTATGTGATTTTGCATGAAAACATGATTTTCTTGTCCTCATTTGTTATATGTGATAAATTGTAACTTCATGAATTTTTACAATACACACAACATGAGCACACAGAAAAATAAGAGATGTTAACAGAGCTAGGTTTGCACTGTAAACATGGCTACATATATTTAGCAGCTCGAGAAAAGAGAGTAGCCTTCCTCAGTTTTGATTTTTAAATGAAAGATCGTCTTCCGGGTTCTACCTGCTGAAAGATTTTCTTCCAGGTTTTATCTGCCTTTGTGACTTATAGGAGAAATAGGATATATGTATATATATGTTCAGTTCTGCATAATTACGGACTGGAAGACTTGTCCAATTTGAAGATTGAGAAAGTGCCCTGCCCTTGTCCCAATTCCATTGGTTAATGAACCTTAGACCCTGCCCCTTCCTAAGTTTTCACCCAATCCAGCCCCAGATCTGGTATCTTCCCCCTGAGATCTTAGAAAACCTGGTGGATTGTCCTATTAAACTCTCTCTTGCCTGGACTGGTTGGACTCCTGGTCTCTGTATCCCTTCTCTGCACCCCGTCGGACAAGGGGAAAGCAGAGACCCCTCTCTCTTCCCTCCAACACTGCACAGTGAAGGACTAAATTTACCCAGCAAGAAAATCAACTCTGGGGAAATCAGGAAATAATTTGATCTCAGCCACAAAAGCAGACTGGGAACCTCCTCACACTGGCTGCTGGCACCGGTGGGAGATGGGGATCTGTTGCAGTTACCTGTTGAACTCATTCCTCTGTCAAGTCCTACATCCCCCACTTAGGCTTCAGGTTCACCATTTCCTTTTGCAGCACAATCACTGCTACTTACTGGAGGAAGACTGTTGCCCCAGGCCATGGTGTGGCAGAAGAAGCCTCTTTCCTTTTTCTAGATCAGCCTCAGGTTAAGAAGTTGCTCAAAGCAATTAAACACCCCATCTGACAGATATTCTGTGTCTCCTGTGCAGATACCTGCAGTTTGCTTGCCCTTATATTTGTGCAGCATAGGAAACCGCACCAGGACACAAAATCAGTGTTGTTCAGTTGCTCATAAAATGTGGCTCCTTCTTAATGCACATTTAACATTTTTATTGGCAAATGTATTATTTATGTCAGTCTGAGAGTGAACTACATTATTTGATCTATACCATATACATTGTCTTGCAATACCTAGAGATGCAGACACTTTGGCAGCTCTGCTGAATCTATACTTGAACATAGTTTCTTCTGCTTTTTTTCAATCTGAGGATGGTTTTAGGATAGGAGTTGCATATGATTTCTTCAGCTGGAGTAACAATCCATCCAAGTCAGCCCCAGACAACAGAACCAAACAGCTCAGCCTTTAAGGACAAAAGCTTGAAACAGAATAGCTCAACAGGGGAGCATTTCAAATGAATACAAAAATTAAACAAAACAAAGCAAAGAAACAAAAACCTACCAAAATAACAGCAACAAAACAACAAACTAACCAAATCAGTCTGAACAGTATGTGCTGGGTTTTTTGCTGGAATAGGGTTAATTTCTTCACAATATCTGGTATGGAGCTGGGTCTTTTATTTGTTCTGGGAATACTGTTGATAATTCAGTGATGTTTTAGTTATTGCTGTTTTAGTTACTGACCAATAAAGTCGAGGCAGTTAAATGCCACCCTGACACCCAATCCCATCTCATCTCGGAAGCTAAGCAGGGTCAGGGTACTTGGATGGGAGACCTCCTTGGAATACCAGGACAGTAGGTTCTAGCCCTGAGGACTTCACTGTCACCGTCCAAGCTTGCTTGGCCGTGGCAGATGAACCTTAGGAGTTAAAGGATGGGGCCAGTTTCACTCACACTGTGCCTCACCTAAAAATTTCAGTTCACAGGCTTGAAGGACACACCCACTTGGGTAGAGCCCTTCCCAAATTTTTGTTCGGGAAGCCTAGCCATGATGATGACGATGATGAATAGAGTCAAGACTGCTTCTGCTTGTCACACCACCTCACCAGCACCAGGGGTTGCACAAGGAGCTGAGAGGGGACATAGCTGATCCCAACTAATCAAAGGGATGGATATTCCATATCATATGGTTTATGCTCAGCATATAAAGTAAGAAATTTGAACAGGGGCTGCAGGATGGGGACTGGTTGGGCAGTGGTCACTTGTTGGAGAGCAATGGTTTTTCATTTGCATCACTTGTCTTTCTTGGAGTTTATTCATCTCTTTTTTTTTAATATTACATGTAATCAC
>JAOXXN010000001.1:8287716-8317094 GCA_026770055.1 Myrmophylax atrothorax | reverse complement strand
TACTCCGAACAAAAGCATTCTTTGGAATCTAAATTTTCTATAGATAACAGAGTCATTTTCTTGCAACACATCCTGTTATACATCCTTGAAATACACCATGAACTATATCCCTTAGTTCAATGAGGAAAAAAATGTTCTGTAAGTACAAATTTATATTTATTATAAGAGTTCTACAAGTAGGCTATTTTATATATGGAGTGATATAATCAGCTCACCATTTCCCACCTTTGCCAGCCTGTTCTCTCCTCGGGCTGCAGGCAAAGGGGGCAGGTGAGTCTTTACTGTGTTGGCGGCTGAGAGGCAGAGCCATTATGCAGCTCTCTTGGATCATTAATGGGGAATATTATCTGAAATTGACCTTGTTTAGACATAAAGTGCCTTTGGCCTCACTTCAAGATTCTTAACATGAACAAGTATCTGACAATATGTGCTTTTAAAAGACTTTATTTCTTAAGCAATATCTCATTGCAAGAAGCTCTAGTGTTCACCAGGATCTTCCTTTCAAAAGGCTGTATGAAGGATAACTTCAAGTCATGTATATCACATTTGTCAGATCGATGAGACTTTAGGCCTGGGCATTTAGTCCCCACCAGTGCATTGTAAACTACTACAGAAAGAGCCACTCAGTGTCTCTGTTTCACAATATTGCCCAAATTTCTTAGCACATAAGGAAGTTTTGACTTTTTAGAAGACATGCTGTGCTGAAATTTTAGACTATGCAAAGGTTTGGATAAAAATAGAGAAGGGATCACAGGAGAAGGTTGCTCCCTGTCCCAGGTATATTTTCTATTTTATTCTAGAGGCACAAGTGTCTTCTGTCAACTATATGCTCTCATGGGGCTCCATTTTTTAGACACAGGAATTACCAAACAAGCTGTTTGAACAGCTTGTTTCAGGACTAATAGATATCTAAATAAAGTTATTCTTTGAAAATACCCATGACAAAATAGAGGATGATAATAGTTTTGTATATTTTAATTTTTCTCACCTGCCTCAACTAAACAAAGCTGTATCAGGGCTGTCAGTAACTGGGATACAATGAGCTGCTAGAAGTTATTACTTTTTTAAAAAAAACATATGCAAAAAATAGATTATAATGTCTCTACAGTGTGTAATTATCAATGGTGGCAGGTGACATGGTGCTAAGTATGTGAAAGTACGTGCATTTAGAACACTGATGGAAAAGCAGGAATCTGAATATTCTTCATAGCTGAACCAAAGAGAGCAGAGCAATCCCAGCTTTCTCTTATTGTGATATTGAGCTCCCCATAGAACATAGTTACAGTATAAATCAAGAGCCCAAAACATGTTATTCTAAGAGTCAAAACAAAAAGAGCACCTTTCAGTTTACCAAATGAAGATTTCAGTTTGGTTTTTGTTTTGTTTTGTTTTTCTTTTAGATGTGCATATAATCATGCTTGAGTTCCTCTACTCTAGGGAAAAGCAAAGCACATGAAGCCCATGTTCTTCAACCAGCGTGCTTCACCTGGGATAAGATACAAGTCTTAGCTGCCCCATCACTGTTTTCTGCCAGGCCTTTCCTTGTCCCTCTGCACTTTTTTGGTGTTAATCTCAAGCCATATGGATTAATTTAACTGTACTTTTCCTGTAACATAGCTTACTTAGGCTTAGCAGTCTTTCTGGCTCTTACCTGAACATGACTGATCTAGGGTAACATAACCCTGAGAACCTCCTTTACTCAGTTTAAAAGCCCAGCATATCTCATTGCAGAAACCGTCACATCTTCCTAATCATTAATGATTTTTTAAATAATAATTTATTCACCTTTATGGGCTATTACAACTACAGTTCATAAAGTCTCCAATAAAGAATTTCCATTTTGCTAACCACATTCAGTATTTGACTGCAGGATGGTCAGAATCTAAGTAATAAGAAAAATATTGGGTGGAAGAAATGTCCATCATGCCTGGTAGACCAGGAGCTAAAGGAAGATAAATGGTTCAATCAAAAAGAGTATGGCAAAACTGATAATTAAAAGTGGACTTTCCAAATCCCAGGCCAGTGCCTTAAACAAAATTGCTGCCTTCTTCCAAAATATCAGTGCTTCATTTCAGTTTTACTTTAGGATTCCATATCACAAAGGTGAAGCAGCTTTCAGATACTTGTACTGAAAGCAAATATACCACAGAGCAAGATTTTATTTGTTTCATCAAATTTTTAAAATAATTAATTTGTCTGATTATGTCACTCATCAGTTAAACACTTATTAACAGTGCCCTTCTACTCATGTGCTGTGCTAAAGCATATGCAAAAGAGATATGACACAATGCTACAAGCAGACCTAGCAAAGAGCCACAACTGTGGTCTGTACCAGGCATTTAAAAGGGAGTGAAAAAGGGGGGAAATTCTGACTTATTAACTCAACTGCATTTACAACGTCACGAGCTCTAGTAGATGAAGAATTGCAATCATTACTAGGAACCTAACAGCCCATGAAACCAAGAGCCAAGGTTAAACAGGCTGTCTAAACAACAGGGGTTTATTGTCTAGTACATCAGATTTGCTCAAAGAGTAGGAATATAGTTTATGTGAATTATGTGTTCATCAAAAGGCAGTTGCTGGCAGAGCATAGGGTGCACAGCTCCCAGTGCAACCCATATGGATACACATGTAGTCCACCTTTTGGGGAAGTTTAAATGTCTCCTGAAGCACACAGCCACCGGGGAGACCAAATTATTCCAATTCATTTCACAAGTTCCACCAACAGCAATTTTATTTCATTAAGAGTGTGGACAGGCCCTAGAGATCTGGAATGAACTTCAGTTGTAGCTCAAGGTGTTCTTCAAAACTTCCACATAAAAGGGGACACCAAAAGAAAAAGAAAAAATTAAGAACAAGGAAGAAATAAGGTTAAAGAAAGAAACAATATTTTCAACAATGATACCCACACCAGAAGGAATTTGTGCAGAATGTTAGAAAATTGTCACATGCCTATAATATGTATACTGGGGAAGGGATTAAGGGCTCATTTTGCAAGGTACCACACAGATTTTAATGGCCAGTTCCTCCCTGGAGCATTTTTATCTGGATTCGTCTGTTTTTTCTCTCTCCATCTATACTCTAATCTCTGAGGGCCAGACTGCCATCTGTCTGATGCTCTGCCCTTGATGGGACTCCCAGGGTAACATTCTTTTAAATGCAGGTTAGTTTTGGATAAGGAGGTGAACCCAGGTAACAATGTAACCTCCTGAAAAGTGAGTCAGAAAAATGCTTATGTCCTTGGTTTAGCTGAAAGCTCCAGGCTACCTGGCTAGTCTCTGCAAAAGACTGAGTTTCACCCTGAGAGAAGAACTAGAGTAGCAGGATGCACCACTACTAGGACATGGGGCTAAGTCCATCTGTTTGCATTTCTACCTAAAATATCTGAAATCTATCATCAGTTGGCAAAAAACTGCTATGATTTCATTACTTCCAAATGAAAACATACACCTGAGCTTAAAAGGAAGAGACAAATTGATATTAAGCTGAACCCTGAGTTTGTAAGGCTTGCAAGTCAAGATGAGAGATTTTGTGAAATATGTATGTGGCTGGTCATTCTGTAGCATCTGTTCCCTATGACTGCCTCTGCATTTTCAATATTGTTTCGGCTGCTTCCCGTTGGAGAAAAAAGAAATCTGTGCCAATGTAGAAGAATTACCATGGGCAATTCTTTATTTCTGTGAGTGACATGATCTAAATACTACCTAAAAAGTAGTTAGAGAAGCAGGAAACCTCTTACTTTTTGGCATGGCAACAGAAGTTGAAAGATACTTTTAATATATCAGAAATAGCTGACAAAAATCAAATTATGATGACAGATCTCAACTGCCTCATCCAGTGGGCTAATGCCAACTTACAGCAGTTTAAAAAACAGGCCAATGATACATGAACAGAATATTTGCAAACCTGGATAGAATTCTCCATCTACTTAGTGAGTATACTTATTTTAATATTAAAATAAATAAATCCAGTTCAAAGGATTTTTTTATAGGAGATCCTGTGACTCACTAAGAAGACAGCATAGTGATTGCTGTTCTTAAAATCATGAAAAAACCTTGATTTAATGTGTTGATGCACAAATAAAAGGAAAATCATGACACTTTCAGTAAATGAGTCCAGCCCAGAGCCCAAGATTTTGAGGATTTCTCTGAGATCACTAATTGTGAAATTCCTCACAGGCCTTCCTATGCTTGACAGGAGAGTACAGTGATCTGCTAAGCAAGTGTTATTAAAGATCATTGTCTCACAGAAAAGTATTCACATAAAATAACAGGTTCAGAAAAAAATAGCGAAGAATTTAAGCAAGCAATATCATTATAAGCAACCAGCTACCATCAAAAACAAATACAAATGAATCACCCTCTTGTGATTTCCCTTTCAGAAATGCAGGCAAATTGTTACGGTTATTGTGTTTGTTTCTGTAATTGATCTACTCAAGATTGTATAGTGGAATGTATATATGAGTTTAAATCAGCTGCTAAGGAGGTCTGATTAACCTATTGGATTTGTTGAAGCAATTTAGAAGGCTGGAGGGAGCAAGTTTACCAAGAGACTGCCATGACATAGAGTTGTTTTGCCTCTTGTTCTTGGAAAGGGACAGAGCTGACACAACTCCCAAATGCATGCAATACCAAGGCAACAGGAAATAAGGGAATTGCTAATGAAGGATCTAATGGTTTATCCCTCCTCGAGCAGTGTCCTAGCTGCCCCTCTGTAGTGGGACCTCACCCAAAAGGCCTCAGAGACAGTGGACACTGAGGAGAAAAAGCTCTATTCCATGTGTTCTCCATCTGGCTTTCTGCCTCCATAACTAGGAGCTGAAAATTTCCTTCAAGATTCACAACCAAGGCCCGTGTAATTCCGTATTTTGCAGAAAAGGCTTTGAGAATACGAGGAACGGGCATGGGTGCAATTTGTCACTTTTGTATCTTATTTCTCCAATTTCTGCTTAACAGAATTGCAAATAAAGGACTGCATATCTAAGTCCCTGGTCTAATCAGGTCCATCCTGATTACTCCACCATCTAATCTTTTTGTCATGTGGAAAAATATTCGATTCTTTATTGCAAAGTTTTCCAACATCTTCCTGTGTGGAAAGTCTCCTTTTTATGCTGCGGTAGAGGAAAATCCAAGTTCTCAGAAATCCTGTTCTCTTTGATTTTCCTCACTAATTCATGAAGAAGTTTTCACATATCTATCTTATTTGTCTCCTCATTTCCACAGAAAAATACTTCACACTTTGAATCTCTTTTTAAGAAGAGTTTCCCGTAACACCAGTCATCTTCGCAGTCATTGTGCCTGTGTTAGTCTGAATCCAGAGTAAGAGGCATTAATAACATCCACACATTCATTATTATATTCCAATTCTATGCTTTGTTTCATTAGCCATTTGTCTTGCAGCTCAGCAAATCTTAATCTGTGTTCAATGAGTCCTTTAAGTCTCAGTAACTCTCAGAACTTAGTTTCTTATGTTAACTGTATTAATTCTTGGTTTAGTCACCAAAGTATCACCTTTGTTCATCGACTGCAAGTTTGACACAGTGAGTGCTGAAGTTCCTCTTCTGCCCTCAGAGACTGCAGAACAAAGGCATTTGTCCCATCTGCTTAGAGCTAATTAAGATGGCTAAAGGACAGTTCAGAATGTCAGAGTTTAATATTCGTGTATCTTCCACGTAGGCAGGAAAGAAAAATTCTCACCTAGTGGTTATTAAGGCAGACCAATAAAATGTCTTAAGCATAATTATTTCCCATCATGAATAACTTTATCAGATGCATAATGTGCTGATTTCTTACTTCCAGATTATCACCTACTCTACATAGAGAAATTAATATAGAAATACTTCAATCTTTCAGTGGGGTTTTTAAACACAAATTTTATTTTATTTTTCTGTTGCTTGTGGTTGATTTCCTGTTGCAATTTTGTTTCAAAGAAACCCTGAGAAAGGTTCTTGGGTGCCCTAAATATAGTATTTACAGTTATATTCTCTTTTTCAAAAGGGATGCTCAAAGAATCACAGAAAGGTTTGGGCTGGAAAGGGCCTTAAAGATCATCTGGTTCCAACCCCCCTGCACCTTCCATTAGACCAGCCTTCAGCTTTCAGACACAGGGCATCCACAACTTCTCTGGGTAACATGCTCCAGTGGCTCAACACCCCCAAAGTAAAGAACTTTTTCCTAATAGCTAAGCAAAATCTACCCACTTTCAGTTCAAAGTACTATACTTACAAGCCCTTGTCAAAAGTCTCTTTCCAGCTTTCTTGTAGGCCCCCTTGAGCTACTGGGAGACTGCTGCAAATGTCTCCCAGGTGGATGAATTCAAACACTGAAAATATTCAAAGTTTAGCCATTACTTTGGAAAATATTAGAGGAAATGGTTGATTTGAGAGTAACACAGTGATGCTTTCAGATAAAAAGCATCACTGTTTGGTATTTTGGTAGAGAGGTTTGCTTTCACTGAAACTCTCATTTAGACAGGCAGAACAAACAACATTTTCAACGAGTGATTTGCACTGTTCACTGTGCATGGGATTGGAAGGGAAGGAAGG
This sequence comes from Myrmophylax atrothorax, assembly GCA_026770055.1. Classification (NCBI taxonomy): domain Eukaryota; kingdom Metazoa; phylum Chordata; class Aves; order Passeriformes; family Thamnophilidae; genus Myrmophylax; species Myrmophylax atrothorax. The sequence continues at coordinate 8,310,550 of JAOXXN010000001.1, read as the reverse complement.
ACAGTGTCAGTTCCTGAAGGGAAAATTTGGGAAGGAAATTGATTGAGTTGCTGTATGTGGACCAGGTGGCATGCTGTGCTGAGGCAGACCTGCAAAACAACCATTTAATCAGCCAGTCCATGCCATGAGAATGAGCCTGTGAGGACACATTTCATTATTTCACAACAATTGAAATATTGTTTGAAAGCTGTTGGGAACTTCAGGAAAATAAATGGGAACAGCACAGAGGTCTGTTTGTAGAGGATGCAAAAGCAGTTGTTAAATTTTTTTCTTCTTGGTTTAATTGAATTGATTATTCTGTTAGCTCAGTTATAACTCTATTGCCGATCAAGAAACCTGAAAGTCTCTCAAAATTTTGTAAGCATGGCTATCAGTGATGCGTATAATGATGACTAAAATGAAAGCTTTGTTGTACTAGTTTTCACTTTTCTTTAGTGCTTGCAAGGATATAAAATTATATCACATATATAGATTTTTTTGTCTAACCAAGGCCACAAACACTGCACTTAGGTAGCAGGCATCCCGAGATTCAGTGCACAATCATGTTCAAAGCCTTCAGTCCTACCCTGAGACTAGATAGGAATGAAAGTTTTTGTGCACCTGATACATTCAATGGCCATAAACCCAGGGAATTAAACTCTTGTATGTCTTCTTGGTGGTACTTTTTTCGACAGAAGAATGGCTATCATTACTTTCAGGTTATTAAGATAGTTATTTCTGGAAGTAACTCCAGTATATTAAATGATACGAAACATAAACCAGTCTCATTATATTCCAGGAGCAGCCAATTTATATAACAGCTAGAATGAGATCAAAGCCATCTTTTCTACCTGACCAACCAATAAGAAAATTTGCACATCATATGCTGGCTGCTGACACAACATTCTGTATCAAACAGCAATACAAGTAGATAAAACTATTACAATGCACATATTTTGGGAAGGGTTGTGCTCATAATGCAGCACAGACGTGTTTGCTCACTGCAGGCTGAACGAGTGAAAAGACTGACGAATGAGTGGAAAGACTGACAATGCTGCATTGCAGTGACAAATTTGCACCTGAGCACTGCCACAATCTGAGTACTTCGACAGTGTGAGGATGTGACTGGTGATGCTCCCACAGTCACTGCTCTAGAGAAGAGGATGTCTGAGGCTGCACATTTGGCAGTGCTTTCCAATGCCAGTGATAACGGAGTTATGAAAATTACATGTTTCAGCTTCTTGGTTTGGAATGTTCACCCTGGACATTTTGGATATTTATTTATGTTCTGCATATTTCAAAAGCTAGTCTGCCATGTAAAACTCCTGATTCTCTCAAAAGCCTTGTTCAAAATGACAAGGAGACCATAAAGAAACATTCAAGTCCGAGCAGTTGCAATTTCCTTTCTTTTAGCGAGACCAAGAAGTGTAGTTGTAGTTATTAATAAAACACATAACATTGTACAGAGCACTGTAATCTGCTTTCCTATGTGTAGTCCCTTTTCTTTTACTGGGAGTGCCTGCAAAGGACGGATATCATCAAGAGGTGTAAAGGGTATAGATTTGATCCCAAATTTCCCAAACTGAAAAAACTGTCAACACCTAATTTCTTCACATTACTGCACTAAAAGACAGGTAGGCGAGATTATTGTCCTTATTGCCTGGGTGCAAAGTTGAACTGGAGGTTTATTACATTTCCCTTGAGGCACAGAGGGAAACAGAGAGGAATTCTTGTCTTACAGCTCTGTGCTGTTTTGTAAGCCCATGAAATAAGAAGGAAAAAAGCACTGCAATTAAATTTGTTTGAGTTGGCAAGCTCTTAAGTAGCAAACTCTTGGGGAGGCAGGGAGAAGGCGGCTACAGAACCTTTGCCTCCTTTCCTGCAAAGAAAAAAAGACTGAGTTGCATTAACAGTTACACCTACAACAGTTCTAAAATAATTACCATGTGAAATTCATTGGTGTTTAGAAGCCATTATTTAATAATCCTGGAAGAAAACTTGTGACTTAATTGGGAGTTTTGACAGATAAAATAGTGACCCTGTACATATATTCTCTCTACTTAAATGTTTCTCAGCCTTTCCTTAAACACAGAGTGGTTATAAGCTAAAACTATTGCTCAAGTTTATATCTAGTCATTAGATGATAACACTGAAGCCCAGCACAAACCTTTTGTATTGTCCTCATGTCCGTTTCTGCTCCTCCGTTACCCAGTTCTTTTAGTTGGGTTGGTAATGCCAGTCACACTGTGCTGGCAACACCAGGACACCCACTCCTCCCTTGCAGCAGTGGTTTTGGTTCCATGTCAACTCAATAAAGGAGAGAGGCTATTCTGGGAAAGCATGGGACATTTTATCATCCAGCCTCATTCAGAATTCATGGCATGGGCATTATGAACATGTGAAATGAGGAAAAGGCACCAGTGAGGCTGAGAGAGTGGAGAAGTGACCACATAGGGGGAAAAAAGTTAAGTACAAACACATTCCATACTAAAATGCTTAGAATTTTTAAGAGGTCCATAACTACAGTATTTAAGCACTTAAATTGAAACATTGTTTTCTATTAAAAGCACATTTCATCCCTTCTTTGGAATCAAGGCTTTGAAATAAATGGTTTCTTTTATTATCAAGTTGGCTTCGTGTTATACCAAATTAACTTTCAGTGGTTTAATTACCCATAATATATTCAGCTTAAAAGAAAACGGCATCCATTTTGCCTAGCACAGCACATCAAAAGTTCTCATAGGAAAGGACTGCTTAATGCAGAGGGAATTCATAATTTTCTACTAGTGAAACCAGTTATCCATGGTAGTAATACAGAGAATAATTCTGGCAGTATGGGACCAGATGAAATGGACCAGATTAAATGCACCTGATTCTAGCAATTTCTGTGAAGCACTGAAGATAGGAGATTAATCCCATTCCTAATCCTCCCACCACAGGGGAGAATCATTCTTATCTATTTTCCGTCTTTCTGTTCACTGAATATTTAGGATGCCTACAGTGACTCTACTCCCCTTATTTCAGTTAATTGTAAGGCTTTGGTCATCAAATCTTAATATGCTCAAGACAAAATTAAATTGTGAATGATGTCTCCACAGAATGCCTTTTCTTCCAGTTTTCTTTGGAGAAGGCAAGTTTTAAAATCCTAACAGTAAAAGCCCTTCCCATATTGTGAAGGGGCAAAAAAATCCCCAAACAATAAAAAATCCCCCACAAAGATTGAAATAAAAATTATTCTGGGAACAGTTGTTAAAAAAAAAGAAAAGAGATAAAGTAGGGCACCATGGATCCCTGATATTATTTTGTATAAAGAACTTAACATAGTGGGGAAGGAAAACAGACATCACAAAGACCCCGACCTGTCAACCCTCTTTCTGTGAATATGATGAAGAGGACACTTATTTGTAACCCCACAGTGTAAATTAAGAAGAAAGATATGGGGAAGTGCTGTTTTTAAGTTCTTTATCAGAAACAAAACATTTGTGGTGAAGACACAAATGATCTCAGGATTGCATAGAAGTGTCTGAATTACTTTGGTCTGACTTCAAATGGTGCCATAAAACAGCACACTACTCAAACTGTAAACAGATAGTGAAATAGATATAAAAAGTGCTTTTACTTTAAAATAAATCAAAAGGTTTTCAATTTAAACTGGAACTTAGTTCTTCATTGTTTCTTCCGCAGCTGATCATTAGATTCCCAGAATATTTTGCACATACATCCAGGAAATAGTTTATTTAAATTGAATAGATTGGACAGTCACTGGTATGAAATATACAGAGATACTTATGGCTTCTTTCTCGCAATTAGTGTGGGTAAATACAGTTCAAGTGACATAAAAATCTTCGCAGGTTTCTCCTGAGACAAGTGAGCTCATGTAGCAAGTGACACAGAGAAATTCCATTTATATTTGTTTACACTTATGCACAGCTCCATGTATATGCTCAAGCTTCTTTTGCCATGGTCCTTCATGTATTTCCTGATCTCCCTGATTCCTGTGCACTGGTTTGCTGCATTCAGAGAGGAACCAACTAACATGCTCCATTTTGATGTTACTGACTCTGTTTCATATTAATTCCTTGGTGTGTCATACCATGTGGCATGATAATAGTTATTAATCTTCTCTAAGACCCCAGACATTTGCATTCACTGTTCTTCTATTGTATTAAAAATAATATAGACTATTCATCTATTTTAAATATTAATAATGGTATTAATACTATTAAAATAAAGAAAATGTATATACACTCCAAATTTTATTTATTTGGGAAAAAATTACTTTCTTCTGGAGCTTGTTGAAGTGCCAAAATGCAGTCCTCTTATTCCTCCCTCTAGAGTCTGAAAAACAAAACAAGAGTTAGTCATTTCAACCACAATGAGCAATCATGCTAAGCTCTACCAGGACAAAATAATTTGGTGGTTGTAGGAATCCTGAGCCAGACTGACAGTACATACTTAGCTGCTCTCTGTGGAAAGATGAGAGCTGTTCAAAAGTTCTGATTTCATTATGTCAGTCAAAACAGAGTCCTCACACTGAAAAGCTACACAAACACTATTAAGGTGTGAAGGATTGCCCTAGAATACCATGGGCCATGGAACCACTCTCACATAGCCACAAATCCCTTCTTCCTCTTCTCCATCATATTCAACAGTTACGCTGGGACAGTTAAAATGATGGGAAAATATTTGCTGGTGCATTTCAACCCATTTAAATAGGAAATAAATCTTACTGCAAACTTGAGTTTCAAGCAGCACTATGTCAAATCAGGCACTGATTATTAAATATATATAGTCAGCTGGAGCTGTGTTTGTATGACCTATTTATTTCCTGCATTAGCCTATATCTCCAAAATTACTTACAGGAAGGAAGTTCTTGATACCATATGAAGGACAAGAGGTGCCCTTTCTCATCACAAAGGAACTCTGAAAGAACTCAGTTTACTGCTCTACAACTCAAAAATTGAATTTTTTGCACTTTATGCTTTTGAGAAAGATCAGATTCGAGCCTGGTTGTATAAGGAAGAAGAACTGTATAAATTCACTAGTAATCTTATTTTATATTCCTTTAGAATGCATAAAATCTTGCAGCCTGTACATTTCAAATCTAAATGTTAATTGAGGTGCACTGAAAACATTCCATCAGAAATTACCACATATAACGCACCATTTAAGTAAATCCAAAATATTGTATTAGATCATTTTAAACCCTTTTGTAAGATAATAAGATGACTCAAATAGCTGTCACTGAAGTAAATATAAATCACAGCTTGACTAATCATAAACAAGCATTGTTATAAAAAAGGGTACTTTTTTTTCTAAGTGAACCTTCTAATACAGTGCTTTTTTTCAAATCCTGCAATGGGGGAAGTGCTGGTGGCTTTATCTTTAGTTCAGAGCTGAGTTGAATCTAAAGGTTATCTTGATCATTCAGGTTTTAAAGAGGTTTATATTTTACAAATATTTTGTTCAGACAAAGACCATGCTTTTTCTGAGCCACAACAGCTGACACATTGTATTTTAAAGGCACTTCACATTTATAAGGTGACCTTCCAAACAGACTCTTCAAATCTGTGTAGGTGGACTCCCCACCTGGAGAATTTTGTTTGCTTGAGTTTCTTATTTTCCAGAACAAGCATGCACCTCTTCCCTCCAACTTTTTTCTTTTTTAATTTTCTTTTTTTGTTGTTTTATGATTTGTGACTTGGTCCCTTGTTAACCACTGATTTAAACAGCTCTTGCCCAGTAACTTCTGCATGTTTATGTCACTGGAAGTTCTGATGTCTGTGTGCGCACAGATAGGGGAAAATGGAGGAGAACAACAATGAGGAGATAAAACCAGGATACAACATTGCAAAATATTTACAGCTAATGACTCAACAGAATTCCACTTTCAAACTACTGCTTCCACAAAGAGATTACTTCTGTTCTTCTCTCTGTGTCCAGTCTGTTTTAATAATAGCTCTGTTTTGAACCTATGCCTTCAGAGGCTTCTGGTTTCATGCCTTTCAGTTTTTCGCATCATGGGCAAAAGCAGATCTGGTAAAGTTGCTAACCACAGACACTTGAATTTGTATTGTTTGTTTGGTTTCAGATTCCCATAAGTATTTTAGTTGGATTTAGCATTTAAGTCTTCTCTGAGGAATATTGTGATTTTGAAAGGCCATCAGCAAAACATTTTAGCAGTGAGATTTGCCTGTGAGAGATACAGCATACTCCTACTGTTTATCCTCTTGCCTGACATTTACCATTATTGGACTCACCTGTGGTTAGCCGTGGATGTGAGGCTACTTACAGACAGAATGATGAGCAGAAATATTGTCAAGCCTACCAATATCTCTGCTGCTCAGTTCCTCTGAAGCCTTTGAGGGGCAGGCAGTTGTCCACTGCAGTACCCTGTGCTTTGATGAACAAGACAGCAGAAAATTTTGGAATTTCCTAATATATAAAAAGATAAACCTCACATTGTTAAATATTTTATACAGAATGAAATTCAACTCTAATATTTAATGTTGGTCAAATTTGAAGCATTCCTTCTGTACTTCATCACTATTGAGACATACATATTATTTTTATAGAGAAAGAACTATAAGAAAAGAAAACATAATTGGCTTCTCTTCTCCTACCTGCAATGTGATGGATTATTATAAGCCCATGATTTACTCATGAGGTAGTATTTATTGCTTTCACAGAAAATAGGGTAATTTTAGCTAATGGAATCATCTTATTTCTAAGTCTTATTTGTAAGAAAGGAGAACCAGTTAAGAAACACTCTCTTTCTATAGTATCAGCCCCTGTGCCTTTGGCTAAGCATCCCTAATTTGCACATCAGTATTGACTTTGAAAGTCAGTTATCTACTAGATTTATTACAGGATGTAATCAAACTCTCACTCAGCTCCACATTTCACTTGTGACACGATATAATCCATTTTCTGTGTGTTAAAACTATAGTAAGATCTTTCTAGTGTTGAAATGTCAACCATGCAGCCTGACACATGTTTTGATGGAGTTTGGGCGTCCTATTGGGCTGCCTGAGAAACTGACTTTTAAAGCGGCGCTTATGAAGAGCCTTTGGTTCGTTTATCTTTGCCACTGTTCCTTTGTTCTGTTCACACAGCAAGCTGCAAAGTGATTTTTTTTCTTTCAGTTCATAAAATGCAACTAACCAAACATGTTTCCATGTAAAATTTAAACATAATATCCATAGTTAGATAATAATCAAATTAAAACCTGACAAAGGATGTTCTACTTTATGTTCTATTAGACATCACAAAGGAGCAGAACAGCAGGACAGATCAGAAAAAGATAAAACATAAAAGGCTTTGGGAAAAGTAACTGAACAGGGAGATGAGACAACAAATTGTAATAGAATTGAAGGACAAAAATTTTAAAAAACCCCAACAAAACATAAAAATGAAAAGGAAAGACTGAAAGGAGACTGGTATTGTTAAATATGAAATACTAAAAAAAAGGAGGGGAAAGTGGAATTTTTTGTTCTTTGTAGTTACTGTTTTAGTCACTTGATTTCTTAAAAAAACCCCCAAACAAACAAAGAACATAGTGAGGATGCTTTACTTAAATCTTAACCCCTGATATGCCTTACTTTGTAACAGTAATTTTATACATTGCAGATTGTTGAAGTGTAATTTTTTCATTAGAAATGTTCACTCGTGTATTTACCTTATTCTGGATTAAGATGCATTCAATTTTCATTTTTCCTTTTTCGTGCAGAAACCATTCAGTTATATGATAATCAGCAACAGGAGTTCCATCATAACAAAAATGTCATAAAGGATTTAACATTCAGAACAACACACCTTTCTTCAACATGTAACTAAAGGTTTTGTACCACACTCCAAGGACATACAGAAGGAATTTGTAGCAAAATCCCACATTCTAGATGGCAGCATAGAAAAATTGGGACAAAGTTTGTCAGGATCCCTTTCACATGCCTGTTAGAGCCTTATTTAGTTTTGGGAAGATCTTGGGAAGGTTATCATCTACGCTAATTGGACTCCCCAATGCTCTTCTGTCTGCTCTTTGTTTGTATTCCTGCAGCATCTTTACAGTATTATAATGATTTCAAATAAATCCTCTGACTAAATACATATAAGCCTGTGTGTGCTGCAGCAGGTTAGACTGGTTTCTGTGGTCATTAATATGTGGATGCAACAGCCACCATTTCAAAGCAGAGCTAATGCTAAGCATGATCATGTCTGACTGTTACAAGAGTTGCATTGGGAGCTCTGTGAACTAGGATGGTGATTGGTTACAATACACAACCTCTAGTCTTGTGACACAGGAAAAGAATTTCATCTTCTTTTGGAGTTCAGTCCATTTATTGTACGTCTAAGCACAGTGATTTTCATCCTCAGACAGACATCTATCCTCCTACAAGGAGACAGAATATAGATTTTAACAAAGTATGTCACTGAGTCTGATAACACAGACTAGAAGCTCAAATGTTTATAATTATCAACTCTTATTTGCATGCTTAGATGTATTAACTTACTCCAAGAATGAAGATACATTTGTAAATTTGTAATCCATTCAATGGATTTGTTCAGTAATTTAAATAAAGAATTTTTTTGCCATTTATGTTTGTAATTGTAACAGGCAACTGAATCAAAGAATCATAGTCTGTGGTCTGTGTTGGATGGGACCTTAACCAGTTCAAACCCCTCTGCGATGCAGGGACATCTTCTACTAGACCAGTTTGCTCAAAGCCTGATCCGAACTGAACTATACTAACTCACTTTAATAAGTCTACAAGTCATCTTGAGTACTGATAAGGTATTTCCTGAGAATCCTACGGCACAATACTGTGGCATCACATACACTGTTCAGTGGAGGTGGCTATAAAAGAACACTGCCACTTTTTCCTGTTCACTTCCAATTACACATTGAAATGAACTTTTAGTTCTCTGTAGGTTTATTGACAGAACTTGTTTTGGCTTTAAACAAGCAGAATCCCAAGACATACTAGGATAAGAGCATTTGGTTCTATTTTAATAAACAAGTGTTTGTTTTTATTTTTTAACTAGTCAAATAAGAGTAAAATTGGCAGCCTGGAAAAAATGCTAATGCATAACAAAATTTGGGCTGCATCCCCTGTGACTAAATCCTATCTAATTAGTGCTGGATAAATCCAGACAAATTCTATGGAAATAAAATTACTTACACTTTCTTTCTCTGCCCTAATGGACTGCAACATTCAGTCCACATTGTTTAATGTAATAGAATTTACTTTTGATATGCAAATTATTTCAACTGCCAGGACTCTCACGTAAGAAGAAAGGAAGAATCTGAGTAGCTGCCAGCGTGAACTCTGAATGTAGTACATTTTCATCACATAGTCTCAACAAACACTTCTTGCATTAAATTTACTCTTGACTGAGAATAAATATCTCTTGTAGTTTCATCAGATCAGAAGTATCAGTTCCTTTGGAGTAAGTAGAATGGTATTTAATGGGAAGCTTGAACTATTTGTGTCATCATATATTTTTTGCAAATGTTACAAAAGAAAGAGGTGAAAATATTTTGACTCTTAACAGTGACTGTGTCAGTCTAATGAAACATGATCTTACTTCACAAACAGGCCATTTCTGCATGACACAAACTTTAACACATAACATATAAAAATAACAACAAGCTTAACATGTCAATAGCATAAATCATTATTCAAGGCCACATACATGTGACAGAACTCATAATATTGTAATTCCTCCCCTACAAAATAATAAAAAATTCACAGTCACTCAAAGATGTGCAAAGATTTCACTATTCTGTTTCTAAAATTCACATAAACAATACTTAAACCTAAACCATAATGAACCCAATACCTCAGACTAGCACATCTATTCAGACTAACTTCTATGTTCCAAGGCCAAGCCTTTTATAATTTTAATCATGCAATCATGTGTAATGAACTAATTTGCTACAACATCTCATTGAATTCCTTGGTGATACATGTTTGGTGTTATCCTCTTTTTGCCCCAAATAATTTTTAATACAGATTAGGAAAACAAATAAAACACACATCCAAAATAAACTAGGAAAACAAAAGTTATTTCCTTATCATTGTGTCCTGATATCACCCTTATCCATGCCTGACAGAAGTCCAGAGATATACATGGTAGTTTGCATCAGATCCCTTGCTCCAGAATAACAGCACAGTACAATGATCGGAGCACTGTTTCCAGCTGGAATGGACAGTGTTAAACTTGTGAAATCCTGGTCATGAGAAAGGCCTTCAGAAGCTCCAGGTTTTCAAGGGATCTGGGAACTGACAGGGAAATTGTCTTTACAGAACCAGAGCTTCTGCAGCAGCCAAGATAGGAGATAATGAGCTGACCAAGGATTTGGAAGTATGGAAGCCCATTAGTGAAAGTAATAAAACTGCATGACTGCTTGCAGAAAACACCTTCCATTATACTAAAAGTCTGGTTGACTCTACTAGGTGTTAATAAAGATGGATGGCTATATTCTGAGGCATCCTTAAAGGCTTTTTCTTTCGCAAACATTCTGCCTTAGGTCAATAAAATCTGTTCTTTTCATGCTAATGGTATAGATAAGCTCTATGTCATGTTCTTTTTTGGTCATGCTATAGATAAGGTACCTATGGAAATTTTGCAATGAAGACTTTAAAATAAGACCTGACTGCCATGCAGCTCCAGAACTCAGAAAAACAAAATGGGTTCCCATTAATGACAATATTCCTTTTATAGAAAAAAGTGGAAACATTAAAGAAAGGAAGCTGATTAGATTTCATGATAGAGAATAAGGCAAGAAAATTGATAACACCATGAAGAATTTATATACCCAAATCAAAGAAATGAACATCCTCTCAGGTAACACTCTTTGGTTCATGTGAATTATGAGTAGTCTCTTCACATATATTTTGCTGAAAATAATTGATTTTGTGGGGCTTGAAGGTCTAGAAATTTACTATAAACAAGGATCACCACCACTCTGATTATTTTACTGCATATCAGCTCCGAGAAATAAACTTGCAGATTTTAAGTGTCCAAAGTAGATGCATATGCAAAATACGTGATCTCAGATATGCTAAATGAGTAATTGCAGATGGAGAGGTAACCACACAGAAAAGCAATTTTTTTTTTCAAAAAAAAATAGAAATTAATAAATAATTACAACTTATTTCTATCTATCTCCAGTTACCTTATGAGCACTGCATGTTTTATTTAGTTGCAAGTCTGATGTATCATGTCATTAATCTAGTTATAATCTAATGTATCAACAGCAAGAACAAACTAGGCCTAGTTACCATACCTATTAGTATAAGCCATTGAAATTTAACTGTTTTGTTTCTATATGTAGTAGAAGTAAATAAAAATATGTCTTCTTCTAAGCAACAGAAAAGTTTTGGTGAGCTGAAGGAAGTAAAGGGGTAACCAATCCACTGATCATCAAAAAATGCAACTGTCCAGAGCTCCACTGACTATGGCCATGGCAAATAGGAAAATATCCATGCAGGATGCACAGCCTAAGCATCATCAGGGTATTCTCTACCCAGTCCTAAAACTAAGGATACAAAAGAATACTGGAGCTGATGGGAGCTTCTGAGAATTCTTGGGCAGGGTTGGCCCTTAACCCTTCACCAGGATCTGAGAACATCTCTTCATCCTCAAGGAACTCAGGGAGTGGAAAAGAGCCCATGGCCCTGTGTCAGGACTGTGCATAACATGCCAGGAGCCACCCCAATGGCCCACCCAATCTCCCTCTGGGTCTCTGTCATCTCCGAACAAGTTTTCTGTGTCACATTTGGGAGCTTCTTACAGTATGTTTGATGGTCTTTTAAGGCATATTTAAGTACTTATTAATTCTAAATATCACAAAGAAGTGCACCATTTTTTATGTATAACCCAATATTAATACAACACATTCAGCAAGTACCTGAGCTGACAGGTGTGCAAATTTCAGGATATATCCAGAATTCCCCAGATTTACAAAAGACTGAGGTCAGTAGGAGTTTTACAAGTGTTTATTCTACATCAGGAATATTAATCTCTCAGTATAATTAGAGGGATACTACAGTGAAAGAAAATCAAATGTGGCCTCAGATTAATAAAAATGTAATTTGATGCTAATCTGATAGATAATTTTTGCATGAATTTGGGAAATGAAAATGTGTCAGCATGTGATCCACTAAAAAGAAAAAAAAAGGAAAGAAAAAGGAAAAGAAAAAAAGAATACATTAGTGGTAGATACATTTACTCTCTGAAGAGGATATAGGTGTTGAAGAAGGAAGTAGGTATACCCTGTGCATGCTCTGCTCTTAGAGAAGAACTCACTGGTTTTGAAGCCTCTCTTGAAGGCTGCCGCCTCCACAGTGTGAAAGCATTAGTGAGGACTTCTTTTATGAAATACACAAGGCCAATCTAAAAATTTAGACTCCTTATTTTACTAGCCATAGCAAAAATATGGAGTTGTGACAGTTCCTGGACTAAAGGGATTACAGTCAAAAAATAGAATAAATAAAGATTACTGTATCCTTTCTATGTAAGAATGTGGAGAAACTCATTTGACATGAGTGAGTCTTCCAATCATAAAAAAAGGGGAATAGAGGAAAACAGATTTAACCCTAGACGCCTTGAATATTGCACTCATCATTTGTATTGCCAGTATTGTTCATGACCTTTGTGGAGTTTACGTGTTCATGAGCTTTCCTCTCACCACAGCATACTCACTTCCAGGGACTCACAATTCAGTTTTATGCACAAATCTGAAGAAAATCATGTCTTTTGTCGAAAAGAAGAAACCACTGAAAGCTTAAAAAAAAAGCCTCTACTACTCTCCAGATGTATTTTTCATACACTGCCCAGTCAGACATATTTGCATATGTGTGTTTTAAAAATAAAAAGTATATGAGTCATCACACAGCATTTCTGCGAGAAACGTACACCAAGAAAAGGTAGGTCAAGGATAAGAACTGTAATGAAGAAAATGGACTGAAAGCAAATCTGAAGTATTTGTCACAAAGTTACAGCCTTGGCTCTGACAGACCCTATGGATGTGGGAGCCTCTGGAGGAGCACCACACCACGGTGTAATGTCCATACATTGCATCATACAGAAAGCAAAGATTAACCATGAGACATTCCTCAAGGTAATTGTGAAGAGTCTTTCCTTTAGCTGTGTGCATGAAAAACTAGGTGGAGGGACCTTTCCCCCAGGAAAAGATTGTTTTACTGAACAGATCACACTTAAAAACAAGCCCAGCCTTTATCAGGCAGATATGATCTAAGCCCTCAGAAAAACAGTAAACACAAATCTTCATCTGAGTTCAGCAAAATAAATACACTAGGTAGTCAAGAATTTTAACTGTCTAAAGTCAAAGGTCTGAAAAAAGACTGTTTTGCAAAAAAAAGAACCCCCTTCCTCGCTTTCGCCAATGCTGCATGCGTTAGAAGAGTATAGAGTATCAAGGACGTTCAGGCTGCAGCAAACTCACACCAACAGTAGCAGTGAAGGCACCAACGTGCCATCATCTAACTCAGCAGGGATCAATTTACACAGCTTACTCATTCATGATAAAAAATTTGGAAGCTGTGGACGCTAAAATGCAGAGTTATGATGTTGTCACTGTAGTGAAATAAACATTTAAATCTCTGAATGCTAAAGAGAAAGTGACACAGCAGTGTGCTGGTTTTAATGTGTGACATGCAGCAGCATGAGTGGCATTGTGGTATGCACATGCCTACAACATTATTGTGATCAGAAGCAGAGAATCGACAGGGCAGTGAGCCAGTGACTTAGCCTGACTGGATTGCTAAGAAAAGAAGAAAATGAAATAGAGGTGGAATAAGAGCTATCGTGTTCAAATACCAGGACTGTTTGTTTGACCAGAGTGATATTCTCAGCACCAGTGCAGGAAAAGAAAACGACCATCTGGGGCACTCTGGGTCTCAGGAAGGTGAGACTCCTTTTCCCTTGGAAGGCCAAGAGCCTTGCAGTGCAAAAATGGTCCACTCCTGCTATCAAAGCAAACCTCTGGAGATGGGAGAAGGGCAGCGGAATGCAAAAGGCTCTGTGCCCTGACTGCAAAAGGGAGGATTTTATTAAGGCTGTTAGTAATCTGTAAAAAAAATACAATGAAGCAGGGAGCAGTCTTACAACTCAGAAAGGAGGAAGGAGATCCAACTCTTAAGAGAATGTGGATTCATCTGATTCAGCACTACTAAAGTGGAAATTTTGAGGCAATTTTATTTCTGGAGACTGGCTAATGTGTTTAGTGTTTTCTTACAGTGTAGAAAAACAGATACACCCCACCTGACTAAGGTGGAAATGGGCTGAAGAAATTTCAAGTACTGACAATTTCAAGAAAATACAAGGAAGTTTCCCTAATGCATACTTCAATGTGTAACTTTTCCTGCAACTAGTGAGCAATGTATTTCTAACATTTCCTCCATTAGTCTGTAAGCCCAATTTAGAGAAGACACAGTTGTACTGCCATGAATTATAATGTTGTGCTTATCCACTTGAATTAATAGCAACAGTCCTCAAACACAACTTGCATTTCACATAGCTACAACAGCAAAAAAGCAAATAAAACTAAAAGCAAATAAACTATATAGCCCTTAGGAACATCATTACCAATTGTAACCAATGTATAAGAAAGAACATGTGCCCACTACTCAATTTCTCATCAGGAACACAAAGAACAAACACAATTAGGCCAAAAAGGCCAAATTGCATTAGGGAAATAGATTTTGCTCTGCAGCTGCCTGCAAAACAACCATGATAGAAATTATCCTGGGGAGTAGTAGCAGTCCCTTTTGTCTGTCTATAGAGTGAAGTATAGATCGTTTTTCTTTGCAGAAGCACAGGAACTTACTCATTGCATTGCTCATGTTGTCTCTATGCTGTCACCATCACCACCAGCTATCCATATAGCCAGGAGCTTCAAGCTCTTCATGTGTTCCTAAGACCTGCTCTTTGAAAATGTGGTATGGAAAATAAAAAAGTAAACAAGAGACATTTAAAATTGCAGAACAAGAAGCACCTTTGCATACTCTGGAGGAAAGTCTAGAAAAAATCCTGGATCTTAACACTGATGACATTTCTGTGTTGATTTAGACTTGAATTTAGTGTCTGATAGTTAGTCTAAAAAAAAGATCAAATAGAATCTTGAGTGTCTGAGCTCATGCTGCCTGTACATTTGCATAGTGTATTCGCTGCACACTTACAGATAACAGAAACCAAATCTGTTTTTTGTCTGGAGTCAAAATGAGTTATAGACTGATAGGAAGCAAGCATTTTTAAAGAAGAGAAAGTGTACGATCCTGTTATGCATAGACTACAAAGGACTGTCCACAGTATCTGTAGAGCAACAAAACAATGATTTACAGTTCAGCCTTTTGCACTAGACTCTCTGTACTGATACAGTGGGGACTCAGTGACTCCTGTATACTAGCAGGAGGTGGTTGTACTGGTCCAGTTTACCTCAAAGTACTACACAGCTGCTGCAGCTACAGGGTCATGAATTGCCAGGCAGCAGGGAAGAGCAAAGCAGTGTTGCTCAACAAGCAGAAGTTTTTTGAACCATTAAACCAGAATTTGATGCAAAGCCCCTTCCCACTCTCAGTAGTTTTTAAAGTCAAATTTAGAACAGATGAAATGCTGTGCAATGTGACCTCTGTCATCCAGAACATTCAGATGGGTCTGTCTAGAGACAAACATGATACAAATAACCTTGTAAGCTGCTTTCTGCCTTGCAGGCTACATCCTTGCAGGGTAGGTCTTTGCTCCAGGCTTGCTTTGAGCTAACTCAGTGGCTTTCTGACTTGCAGCAAACTCTGTACTCTTCCCTCTTCCTCTTTTAAAAATTTTCTTTCCACCACTTCAGAGACCTTTCTGTCTGCTTGATTAAGGGTGCTGGTTACTGGGACAGTCTGGCAGCATCCAATCTCCATTCACTCTTAGCCTCAGAAGTTCTCTCTTCCAAACCAGGCCCTTTCTCCCTAGAGAAGGCTTACTTTGCACATCTGAAATTCAGTTTAGCATCAGGAGGTTTAATGGACACATTTTGACAAACTCTCATAAGGGACAGTGTCTTCAGAAGACAAAATTTTTAAGAAAGGTTACTCATTTTACTTGATACTACTAATGCTGCTTTGGAAAAATAGCATTATCCATTTTAAATGCTAACACATACAAGGAAATTTGCATTGCACAATGAGCTGCAATGTGAATACTCTTTCCAAAATTCACAATTATTGAAAAAGCAGAAAAAAAAAAATTGTGAACCACAAGCATGAAGACTGTAAATGAACAAGGGAAGAGTATTGATTTAACCAAGTAATTATCCAACAAATTTTTGTATTACTTGTCTACTGAAATTGCAGAACATAACTCAAGGCAGCTCAGTTATTATTCCAGGATCCTGAGGCGTATCACAATTTCACCCCAAATTAAAAAAAAAAAAAAGAGAAAAAAAAAGTTTTAAGTCATATCTTCGTTTTATGGACACCAGAGCAGACACCTCTGAGTCTGGGTCATTGTGAAGAAAGCAGCACAAAAGTTATGATGCCAGGAGGAAGCAAGAAGATTTGGTGGCCAAGTGCTCCTCCCAAAATTCTCACATCCTACATCCAGCAACTCATTATTGCACAAGCAGTCCTTGGATGAGGGAGATAAACCCTGACCCACCTGAAGTCACCATTCTAATCCCTAGCCTAAGGAGTCTGATTCCTTTGTATTGGTTTTAGTGGGGAAGAAGATAATTTTCATTACATTAGCTTTTATGGCACTATGTTTTTTATTTGTGATCAAAACAATGTTGATAACACACTGATGCTTTAGCTATTGCTGAGCAGCTCTTGCACAGCACTAAGACATCTTCTGCTTCTCAGACTGCCCCAACAATGAGCAGGCTGGGATTGCACAAGAAATTGGGAGAGGACACTGAGGCAACAGCTGACCGCAATTTGCCAAAGGGATATCCAATGTATGACCTTATGGTCAGAAATAAAAGCTGTTGAGAAGAAGAAGGAAAGGAGACATCTGGAGTTGTGGCATTCGTCTTCCCAAGTCACTGTTATGCATGACGGAATCCTGCTTTTCTGCCAATTTTTCTGGCTGCTGATGGAAAGTAGTGAATTAGTTTCATATTTAGCTTTGCTGATGTGTGCAGCTCTGCTTTACCTATTAAACCGCCTTTATCTCAAGCCATTAGTTTCTAACTTTTGCCCTTCTGATTCTCTTTTCCATTAAGCAGTTGTGTGGGGCTTAGCTGCCTACTGAGGTTAAACTACAACATCCTTCAAGCTTGTTTATCATTAGGGTCTAGAATTTTCCTACTAATGGCAAGCAGAGAATGCCTGAATTTTCTAGCCTTCTGAGTAGTTTGCTGACTTGAGAAGACAGGCTGCTTATATTGATTATCTCATGCTCAGGAGGATGTAAGTCTGCTTTCTTGGAAAAGGCTTCAAGCTCAAGGCTGTAATATAAAAGCTGGATTTATGCTGCCATTATCCACTTCTTTTTTATAAAAGAATCCACAGTCAGTCATTGAACCCTACTAACGTAGTTTTTTGGGGACAAGTCTCTGTAGTCTTTAATAGGAGATGCAGGATTACACTGCAATGAATGCTCTAAAACACAGAGGTGGAACCCATTTCTGATCCAGTGCTTAACAGAAAGGGCTGGAGCCACCAGCTTCCTGTGGCTTCCCTATGTGTGTCATTATCTTATTAGCTTGAATCAGAGTTGGTGCTTAAATAGGAGTTGAATACCAAAGTTCCTGTGTAGACTGCACTCTGTCACTTTAACACATACGTAAATCATGTCCCAAGTTCTGGCAATTATTTTTTATGATCAAATTGTTATAAGTATCCAATAAAATACTATCAGTGTTTATGTTTGGTATCGTATAAAATATCTCCAAAATAACCAAAATAGAATCAAGTCAATTAATAAACAATATTATTCCTCTCAGTGGTAAGGCATAAACATATTAATGTGGATAAAAAGGGGAGAAAACTAACCTTATCCACTTCTTTTCATGGAAGACAGTGCTCTAGAAACCTTAGGATTTTTGACTGCAAAGAATAAAGTAAAACCAAGTTCTCCATACAACCATCTCAAAATTATTCTTCTCAGTTAAAACTAATAAATGTTTAATTCAAGTTAACAGTGGGAAAATAAAACTAACTTCAAATTATGAAAAGGAAAAAAAAACAGTTCTAAAAAGCCATAAGTAATTTAGGTACATACTGTCACTCTGTTCCTTCATTAGGCCAACACTAATGGCAGTGTTCAATCTTGGGACATGAACTGTAAAACATCGCAGAGTTAAAGTTGATGTACTCACTGGCACTGTGCTTGCTTCCCATGTTGGTGTTCCCCAGGCAGGATCGCTTCTCTTCCCCAACACAGGAAAGATGCAGCCATGGATGCTTGTGAATCACTCTGTGTTTAGGAGCTTCTCAGTGTTTGGGAAGATACCTTGTCATGATCCCTCAAGACACTGTCTCCAGAAGGTTCCACAGCAGGAATGCAAACCATGTTACACAGAACTGGTGATGCTGGTCTTAGAATAACAAAGTTCTGTTCATAAGGGGAGCTGTCACTCAGCTACTGACTGAGCAAGTGAGTCTCCTGATCAGTTTATATCTTTCCAGCAATAAGAATACACACACACACTATACATATATGTTCAATGTATAGTCAAACATAAGCACATACACTTGCAATATGTATATATATATACCTCTATTCTTTTTAGAAATGAGAGACTCTGAAGCCACAGATGCTGTTATGGTCAGCATATTGATGTGAGAAGATGGGAAAGGGTGGGGAACATCATATGGACATTTGAGATGTTATCCGTCTGATGTTCTGTGATGAATAATACAATAAAAAATGGGTGGAAGGAGTTGGTAAACAATGACCTCAGACTATCTTATTATAGATTGCCATGGGGTGTCTAGACTTTATAAGCAATCAATAGTTGTGGTGATAAAGAAGGGAGTCAGTTTTTGAATTGTAACCTTGTTAGACAAGTTCATTGTACTGCACAGAATAGCTCTCTGATCAGTTCTTCCTTGGGAGCCATTTCTGTTATAATTAAAGAGTTTGCCTTTCATCCTCTCCCCCAGCCAGGAGTTTCTCCCTCTTTCCTCCAGCTGTGGGTTTTTCATTTAACACTCCAGTGCCTCACCAATAATAAAAAAAATCAAATCACGCAGACCACTGAATTGCTGATTTTTTTTTCTGGGATGTGACATTCAAGCTGGTAAAAAAATTTACAAAATAAATGTAAGTTTCCTCCTGTTGTTCAGGTTTACAGTTTCAAATTGCGTAGTCAAGATTATTGCAAAATCAGGTTTTATTATGTGGCATATTCCAGTCAGGAGCCACACATCACTACAACCCAATAAGGTCCACAAGGGTAGTTTGGTTTGTACTTAAGTATGTGAACATTCCCACTGATTGTTGTGGGAGTCAAGCAAATCACAGGTGCTTTGGTGAACAGGGATGGAGTCAAGTACATACCTAAAACTGAGCTAGCACCCAATCTTTTCTTCAAGCTCAGGATGAATATGGGAGCTTTTGATGCCTGCATTGTTCCAGACACACTCCACTGACCGAGAGCTTTCCACTTTAGTTTTACTGGTTGTATTTATTCATGACTTTAGCAAAGTTTTTCAGGCTTAGCTCTATAGAAAGTTAATTTACCTGACAGATCATAAAAATGCTTCTGATATGCAAAATCCTCTTTCCCTAAATCACTAATACTAATGCAACTTACCACAACCCAGTGGTTTTTAATTTACTTTGCAAAATGTACTTTTGATCTGTGTAAATTTTACTATGGTCAGACATCCATACTGGGAACTCATCAGTACCTTTTCTATCAATACCATTAGAAAGCCATGTCTAGAGAGACTAATGAGCTGCTTCATTAGACAAGGGCACTTCACCTCAGAGTCAAGTCCATCAGCATAGAAACAAGGAAGAAGATGTTGTTGTCACTGGTGCTAGGCAGTTTTCACAGGTAAATAAACACCATTCTTCCGCACTATCAGCCCAACATCTTTTTAAACACTGTATTTATTTGAGGGGAAAACTGGCAAGGAGGATTTTTCTATTTTTCCTTGTGAGACATTTCCAATTTTGGTGTCCTCATCTACAAAATTCATATTTCACACATGACAAGACTCATATAAAACTGTCATGTAGTAGTGCTTGCCATAAACCAAACCCAGACTACATTTAGAGAAAAATACAAACAGAGGACAAGGATTTAGGATTAAGTGGAGCTGAAAGCTAAGTGGGAGGTACTACTTCAAACTGAACTAGAAGTAACTCTGGTTTAATTTTTAATCGCTAAAGTTTTTTCCAATTTCCAAGGTATTGAAAGCCATGAATTTAATCAGTAAGCAAGAAAAAAAATTAGCAGGTGAATCTGTTTTCTAAAGCAAGCAATATAAAAACAACCAAGTAAAAGACCAGATATGTAGTCATTGAAGACAATGATTGAATGGAGCCTATATCAATGTTGTTAGCTAAATTATGTTCAGAGAGGAATGGAACTACAAGTAAATTTTAGCTTCATCTATGAATGAATACTATTTAGTGTTGCTTTGATTTCTAGATCATTACTATTTTTATGTAGATATATTAGAGTTATCATCCCTGTCTCACAGAAGACAGCTTTGGGTGCCAAACATCATAAAAACATTTTCCAAGCTGGACAGCTTGGTAGGGGACCAAGAACTTCAGTTCTCAGAAATGCTGGATTTTACTTGCAGGATGTCTCTGCGTGTGATAGGAGTTCAGTACACAGTAAAGGCAATCCTATTTAAAAAGGCCCAACTTTACAGTGAAACACTGAAGTAATTTAGCCTAGGAACCACTTTTGAAACCCCAAACACTACCTAAAATTATGCATTAAGCCATAAACAAGCCCAATGCACCAGGAAAAATCAAGACAGAAAAAGAATGGGAGGAGGAAGGTTGAATGCATTTTCAACTGAAATCAATGCTTGAGAAAAACACAAACCAATAGTCAAAGCGTCGTTAGCTAAGTATAAAAAAATTTACAGACTAGTTATAATAATTGTGCCAAAATCAGCAACAGCAGAGAAATTACATAATAAACCAAACACAACTAAAGAAGATACACATGTTAAAGCCCATATCTATCATCACTTTCTCTTCTTGGCTTTATGATCTTATGATCTGTCTCTAATATCTCTCATTACTGGCTCTAAAAAAACCCAAAAACCCACAACCCCCCCCAACAAAACAAATAACCCAAGCCCAAACCCAAACAAAACCCACCAGAAATAAACAAACAACAGAAAAAGAAACAAACAAAAAACAAAGGAACAAACAAAAAACCCAAACCAAAAACAAAAAAGAAAAAATCCAACAACACAAAAAAACACACCCCAAAATCTCAAAACCTTCCTTTTCAGTATTGCTGCCTTTCTGGGGAAGAAATTACAATTCTTTGTACCTATGATGTCTTTTCCAGATGATGTTACCTACTGCAAAATAAACATACAGCTTAAGAAAAGATAAAAAAATTAGGGCAATTTTGCTTCAGCCATGTCTCACCTCTACATTTATACATATATCTACAATTCTTAGAGAGTTCTAGGAGCTTTGTGAAATTAAAAGGATTTGTGCAGAAAAGCATTTGTTTACTTTGACATTGCTAAGAAGCAGCCTTTATGCTCCATATAACATAAAATTCAAGTAGAGTTTTTCTGTTCATCTTACCCAAATTCAGGCTTGGAACAAGATTTCTTAGTGCACTGCACAAGGTAACATCTTAATTTTTGTTACACTGTGACAATGAGGCTCACTACCTACACTGTAAAACCAGATTCCTGTAAACACGTTTCCCATCTACCCATGGGAGCACTGCAGCGATCACAGTCTGCAGCCGAATGGTGAGGAGATACTTGAAACCATGTCAAGTGATGCAAGTACAGCTCATTATCACACAGCAGTGCCACATGCCATGACACAGATTTTTATTCCCACTGTGATTTTAAATGCCTCCTTACAAATAAGCTTCTCAGAGGATTAATAGATTTTTCTTCTATATGGAACAAGTTAAATGAGGAAGCCTCAAAATTTCCCTGAAAGGCTTGTGATCTGACACTCTGTTGTCAGGCAGGACAAGGAAAATAGTGGCATTTCCCAAGTGTCAGCGTGGTTTGCAGTAGGAAACACTGTTTCTTGCAGTATAAATAGAATGACCAAGAAATCAATGACCACAGGGTTGCTCCAGTCCCTATTCCCTGGTGGGTTTTAGTGACGATGCTTCTTTGCCCTTCCCTTGGATGGCAGTTCCCAGTTCTCTGCCAGAAGATTAAACCAGAGTAGACTACTGGGTTCTGTGAGGTTCAGAATGCTCACCCAGAAAACCTCTAAAGCATTTTTTATGTAAATATGTCCAGTGAAATCAGCTTTGAGAAATGAAATACTTCTTGTTAAAACTCAATTTTGACATCAGGGTTTGCTCAACTCACAGTGTCACCATCTCATTTAGAGCTAGTACTCTTACCTTCCCTTTGGGAAGACAAAGTGTTTCTAAGTACTGTTAGGTTTGCTTCATTTGTTCTACTTAGTTATTTGGTCAGGTTACCTCACCATGGGCATTACCTCACCTAGTCATTGTTTTATACTTCAGTTCATGTGTAAATAACATGTATATTTGTACAAATACTGGTAAACTTAAGAGCGCTCAGCTAAGAGTGAAGTTCCGTGTGCTCTGAACTCAAAATTAATACGGGGGCACTATGCAGATTCCTGACTTAATGGTTTTTCCAGAACAGAATTTATTAGGCATGTGCCTTCTACTCTACAACTTACATTC
>JAOXXN010000001.1:8243582-8275378 GCA_026770055.1 Myrmophylax atrothorax | reverse complement strand
TCATTCCTGGATGGCTGGCCAAGAACTGGTGAAGACAGCAGCTGCAGAGGCAGCTGGAATTTCCACCCTCACAGATGGAGTCAAAGTGCTGGGCTGTAGCTGAAGCAGGAGGGAATGAATGAAAACAGAAGGAAGGTAAAAATAGGGAAACATTAAACCAGATAATGTGTCTTAATAAGATCTGAAGTTTTTCTGCATAGTTGTGTGTAACACAGCCTGAAGGAATTTTAGTTTCCTAAAAAAGGCTGTATGCACTATGCACACGGTATAAAGTGTAGTTTCTCTCAACAGGTCTGTAACAGAGACAGAAAAAGAAAACTTCAAATATCCAAATCTAAAGATGTTGTGGATGCCTTATCCCTGGAAGTGTTCAAGGCCAGGTTGAATGGGGCCCTGAGTAACCTGGTCTGGCAGAAGGTGTCCCTGCCCATGTGACAGGGGTGTTAGAACTACGTGAGCTTTAAGAACCATTCCATGATTCTATGAAATTCCTTTTTTGTAGATAGAGAGATCAGATGGATGTGAAGAGATAAGAAGAAATCTGTCCCAGCCACAGATAAGGATCTCATCTTCTCCTCGTGCCTTTTCTAAGCGTAGTCACTGTTGGATTAAATTAGACAGACCAGTGGCTGTTCATGGACAGCAGCCAGCAGCAGAAGGAGGAATCTTGTCCATATCTTCTAGCATAAAGTAATTTAAGGCCTCCTGGTCTTACATAACTAGTCCCTTTTCCCTGATATCCAGGATTTGACAAGATGGCCAAACTAGCTAAGCAGCGTAACAGAGTGGAAATTGGAACATCTTTTTTTTTTTTTCCTTTTCTTTTTCCAGTGGAAACTGGAAAGAGAATGCATTTTAAGAAATCAGTTTTAAGCAGAAATTTGAACTAATAATTTGTTAAGCTTACTAAGCTTAAGTAGAAATGGTTATTTGTACAAACAGATCTTTTCAGCAGAAAGAAATAAGCCATTGGCTAAACAGAAGTACAGAAATAGCATTTTCCATTTTAGACTTTCTTCATATTTTGTTAAAAATGCTGTGAGAAAGCAAATTTCATGCCAAAGAACTTAGGCCTTGTGATATTGGCTTTCTTCTGTGCTTATAAGAAAGCTGCTGAGGAAAAAGGAAGAAAAAGAAATAATAATATGCAACCAGAGACTAAGGGAATCTGCTTGTTTTGGGACAAAAATAATTAAAGAGAAGGTCAGAAATACAATTTCTGCATCTGGGCATAGCTAGGGTTTAAATATTTAGTCAAGGTTTGAATAGAAATAGTTATTTTCTTTCAGGGTTCACTGGTTTCCATATTCAGTTGGATCCATCCTTAAGAGAAAGTTTCAAATAAAAAATCTCAACTCACAAAATTAAATTCATAGTTAAGTAAGCAGTGAAAATTATATCTTCTTTATGTAAGTGACCTAGATTAAAATTGTGTTTGATCATAAATGTTGAGCTTTAAAATATAAACAATAATCCACCTTTTAAAATTAAAAAAGCTACCTTTGTTTTCAAAGAAATCTAAAAGAATAACCATGTTGATGAACAAGTCTACATTGGGAGCCAACTGATCACCCAAATTCTTGTGAATTAATTTCACTAAAGGTGAAAATCCATTTCAGAGATTTAGAACCTCACAACTGCGACTGTTTTGTCTCAGTGTAGGACTGGACAGATAATCTGCATCTTTCAAATACCATCTGGAACAAAACTGATACCAGATGCCAAGCACTAAATCTTTATGAGCTGGGTCACCCTTGTTAAGAAAAACGTTACAGAGTCCTGGGCCTATGAAAAAAATATATACTGTGGAAGGACAGTGCCTTAACTTCAAGGATTAATTAGTCACTAGCTGATCCTTCCTAACTGCTATCATCAATCTCCAGTTTAATTTATTCCTAGGACTGTTGTTGTTCCGCAGGGTTGATAATGGATTCATTCTAAGTTCCCACAAGAGAATATTTGCCTTATGTGTTTAGTTCGGTCAGACTCAAATGCCTGTCAGGCCCTTAAAGGAGTCCAGTTCTAACTTTAGGCCTTAACTCTGTATAAAATGGATTGTGGAAGAATGTCAGAGCTCACAAGGATATCCACTTCCTATTCATCACAGCAGCAGGTTGACAGATATGTTTGAACCCTTGGTCCCACCTGAAATACTACATGTTCCAGTGTTTCCCTACATGGAGCTTTGGTCTTCCAGATAGGAACTTGTCAGATTTACAATTTGAGAAAGGCAGAAAAGTCTGGCAGCCTGAAATGAGGCAGCCAAAACCTCCCATACATCCCCAGAGATAAAAATAGGCTTCAAAATCACTCTCAGACAAACAGGTGAACAGGAATTCCAGTGTGTTGCATGTTTTTGAAGGAGAAACAATTATATGTGTGGTTGTGCTTTCCAGACTTGCTGTAATACTAGTTTAGAAGTTAATTTTAGACTGGATTTACATTAAGTTTAAAACAGTCTCTGGTAAATGAGAAAACAGGGACTTTTTCCCCCCTGGAATACTAAACTGCCAACCATGACAAAATGCAGTGACAAAATGACAGTTAGACAGCCAGCAGAATCCATGGCATTTACAATTTTGTCAAATGAGTCTCCTTCTGCAAATGTTTTGGCCTTTTCATATTTACATTTCTGGTGCTTCGTGCATTGATATGCTTCACGTAGCACAGCTTCTGCACTCCATCAGTGCTCTTTTCCTAGCTGCTAGTCAGCAGGTTTCCATTGCTTCTTTGTTTTCTTTTTGAACGCAATACCTGCTAATTTTACAGTAAATGCCAGTTTACATTAGCTCTGCTGTCCTCATGACATAATTTGACTTGAAGTTATGCAAATGACTTCTTTCCAGATACCTCTGATTAACTGTGAAAAACACTCCCTAATTAGTCCTGAGATAATCAGGGAGAAATCACAGTTGATTACATATATTGAATTTGCTTCTCCAATTTGAATTGCCATATTTCCTGCCACAGGACCTGTGAGCACTCTATAGAGTATGCACCTTCTCTTCCCTTGGAAAACACTTCAACTACTCCCTCACAGCTCCATCAAATCAAACATTTCTTTTTATACTGACTCTAACCAGACAGCTAGGGATCCCTGCTGACAGCCTAAGAGAAACGCCAGCCCAGGTGCAGTACAAATTCTGCCTATTGCTGAAGGTACACACTAGCAAATCTCACTGAAAATATATAGGTGTCAGAAAGTTTTACAACTGGCAGCAAAAAGAGAGAGCACAAAAGCAGATCTTCTGATAAAAATGACCTTGCCAACTGACATTAAATTGACAGTTTTAGAGGTCAGTAATTTATACTTTGTTTCCAGTGGAGTTTTGCTGTTTGCTTCACATTAAACTCTTCCTGTCTCTTAGTGATGACACAGTAATCTATCATAATCCATTTTCACATAAACAGGGACAGGTGAACTTCAAAAGACTTAACATTCAGATTCAATTTGAGTAAACAGATGAATGTTCAAAGGTTTATTCAAAATTTTGTTTCAATTACCTAATACATCTTAAGTCCTTGAGTATCAGGACTGGTAAACTTTTCTTCAAGGTCCCTGAACTCTTCTCCATAACAGAGTGCCTTGACAAGGTGAAGAGGGCGTCATGTACCTCTTAGCAAAACCTTTCTCTTTCAGAAACAAGACTATAGGCTGATATTTTCTGTAAGAGAAAGAGGAATGATAGCTGTACTTGAGGTCATTTATTGCTTAACAACTCCAGATGAAAACATAGATAAGAAAGAACCCAAATCTGGGGTTTAGCTTGAGTAAGTTCCTGAGGATACTAGGAATTTAGACTTGGATCTGAATTTGCTGAAGCATCATCTTCCAAAAGGGGTGGGATTTGAACTTTGGATTGGTATCTTCCATTCAGATGGGGTCTAAAACTACCTTTTCAAAATGAAAGGAAATTGTAACAGCACTAAGGTGAAAATGGAGATATTTCAACTTAAAGTTGAAATGAACTGCAGATTTTGTGAACTAGAGAGATCAAAAAAGGAATTTTTCATCATGTAGCATAAGCAAGAAGAAGAGGATTTGGCCCTTAATGAACCTTGCAATGAATGAAAGGAGGTCTGTGCAAGACAAAAAGAAAGAAAACCCAAGACTTTCAGTGAGCTAGAACTCCCTGAGATCTATTGGATAAAGATATGGGACTAAGTTCTTCCCTAATTTATGACAATGTAAGTCAGAAGCAATTCAAGTTTTAATCCTACATAAATCTGATAGCAAAATTTTATCATATTACCAACAAGAATTGTGATAATTTTGGAGGGTTTTGTACAAAATTATTGGTAAAGTCTCTTTGGACTGTAGAGTAGAAATTCTGTTCTTCCAGTGATAAATTCCTTGGTCTCTTTGTTACTGGGCGATGTCCTGGAGAAATCAAGCCCTGTGATGAAAATTTCTGTGTCATAAAAGGCAACTCAAAGTGCCCAAAGAGGCACTATATCCTCCCGCGCACTTCCTCTGGGATACCATGGTCACTGCTCTGCAAAGGAAAGCAGTGGCAAGGACAGAATATGACCATGAACTGGATTCCAAAACAGTATGGAACATAATCATTCTGGCATTCCTCTGCACAATGTTTATTACAACCATGAAACCATGGTAGCTTAAATGTATCTCCCATCCCCTATCCAGAACTGTTTCATCGAGTTCACCTAAGGTATTCTGTATATGTAGTAATCTCACATAGAAATAAAAAGCAAAGCAAAACAAAAAATTAAAAAACCCCAACAACACAAACCACAAACAAACACACACACACCCACACCCAACAGTGAACAGGAAGAGGAATTATCCAAGTAGGTATTTGGTTAATATTTGAGTTAGAATTTGAAGACATATATAAGTACATCAAAATTATTCACATTTTTTACAACTCTTTTTTGTCAACAGCCCTTTTACACTTTTTAAGACACACGCCCCATTAGAATAACCACCACAAACACAGTCTCAACACTGCTCATTTTCTTCGAGTCAGCTGAGACACAGTCATGGAAGGGGTTGCAGGTTACAGAGATCATTCTATCAGTTCAGATGCCCTTCTTCACCATGGCTAAATTCCCAATCAGAATCAGAAGTAAACTCATTCTATGGCAAATTACCTCACCTGGCCGGGTTCATTGAGTCATTGACAGTAATGATAAGTGACAGATAGTTTCTGTGACTTTATGACAATCTAAATGTGTGTAATACCAAACAACATCAAACTTTTTACATGCTCACACTGATGTAGCTAAAATACCAGCTTTGTGTCCTTCCCTGTCACAGCCTGCACAATAATTTCCAGTCTGTTTCTCTGCTCTGCAGCTCTCCTGTGCTTCTGCCAGAGCTGCTCTTTCTCATTCATGGAGTCAGGGCATAGTGAGAGAGAAGGCTCTGCTCCCAGCTCCTTTTCAACACTCTAATGTTCCTTCCTCTTCTCCCAGGGATGTGCTATAGCATATGCATGATTACTGAGGGATCTGTGCCAAGGAGAGGAAAAAGGACAGGACGGTTACCCCATAACCATGGGACTGAAAAAAGGATGAAATTATTTCCAAATCCCTTTGGTGTTTCAGAATCTATCACAAGTTGAAATCTTTCAGAGACTCAGCCCAGTCACACAAGAGAAATAATTGTGAAAGAAAGGTCAGTGGGATTCAAAAACACTAAAAACCCAATCATCCCCAGACCCCACTCACTCTTGTTCTGAAGTTGCCATTTGTGGGGTTACAATGACACAGATTTGGCCTTCGTATTACAAATTATTCTAGTAAAATTGTCTCTCACAGTGAGGTGAAACACTGTGGAGACTCTATAAAGTTGTATAATGTCAATCAAGGTCATTTGGAGGTAAAATATGTCGTTCTCCTTGACAATGTTAGATAGGCATGTGCACCTTTGACAGTGAGGATCTGTATTTTCTAAAAAAGTTCCTAGTGATTGTTACACATCTATATTCAGGCAACTAAATAACCTCAACAAGGG
This sequence comes from Myrmophylax atrothorax, assembly GCA_026770055.1. Classification (NCBI taxonomy): domain Eukaryota; kingdom Metazoa; phylum Chordata; class Aves; order Passeriformes; family Thamnophilidae; genus Myrmophylax; species Myrmophylax atrothorax. The sequence goes on along the minus strand of JAOXXN010000001.1, from coordinate 8,269,398 downwards.
AGTTTTTATTCTCTTTGTTTTTCATGAAAGAGTGGAGGGAAGTTTGCTTTTGAATGAGTTCATCTCCATGATCCATTTATTGCTATTACAGGATTTCACAAAGGACCCATTTGCAGGCCGATCAAATAAACAAGTCCTGTGGCCTCAGATTTGAATTATACAGAGGAAATCCCACTCTGCCTTTTAAAAGCTGCATTTGACCCTATCACAAAGTAATTCATTCTAATGGCATGGGCATTTTCACAGCATAGCACTCTGCTTCTCCAAAACTCCCAAGACCAAAGCATTCTTATTTTATTTAAAAAAAAACAAAAAACAAACAAACAAAAAACAACAAAAACCCCAACCCAACCCAACCCAAAAAATTATGAAGTGAAGCCAAAACATTTGAAGTCAAGGCAAGAAATATCAATCTATGACAATGTTTTGCCACATGATGACTTTAATTCCATTATGCTAAATGACTACAGTTAATATAGTCATTTTTTATGAAAGATTTTTAGGGGAAGGGAAAGCACTTGATCATTGCAGTCTTGATTATATGGAAACGGAACTGTTTCACTGAATTAATAAAAATGGAGGAGGCTGTACTGCTGCTGAAATGTCTAACTGCATGTTAATGCTCACTGAGGTCAACAGGAAAACTCTCATGGACTTTAGTAATGCAGAATCATGGTTTCAGTGTTCTTATTTTCTCCCTGATGGATTGTTAAAGGTACTGCTTTGCATAATAATTGAATGGTTATTGAGTTACCAGGATAGAGACATGTTCATAAGCAATGAGAAAATTCTCACCGGAAAAAGTAGCCCCCTTCCTGAATTTGGTCCTGGAACAGCCATCCATTCAAATGCAAGACTTTTTTTTTCTTTTACCTTTTTTTCTTTGTCAGTTTTCCATCTCTATGCAATGATGACACAAGAATATCCACTACTTCATTTACTACCCATCCTTTCTTTACTTTCTTCACCTCTGTCTTTATCAGCACTGTTTAGTTCCATGCACTTGGAACAAAAATCTGGGTTGATGTAAACAGAGACCCACCATCAGGGAAGGAATATTTGATGTGTGAACTGTTGTAGGAGCTTGACCCCACAAATCAATGGGCTCCAACTTTATCTATCCAAGGGGTTAAGAGAACTGGCTGATGTTGTGAGGCTACTCTCCGTAACCTTTGAGAAGTTGTGGAGGTCAGGGGTCATCAAGAAGACTGGAAAAAGGCTAATGTCACTTCCATCTGCAAGAAAAGTTTAAAAGAGGATCCAGGTAATTACAGGCCCATCAATCTCTCTACAGTCCCTGGGAATGTTATGGAGTGAACTCTTCTTGGGGGCTATCACCAGTCAGCTGAAGCACATGATTGGAAAAGCCAACACGAATTCACCAAGGGAAAATCATGCTTGACAAACCTGATGTCCTCCTATGACAGGTAACGTGTCCAGTGGATGTGGGGTGAGCAGCAGACAAAGCTTTCCATATGGTTTCCTGCAAACCCCTCCTAGAGAAATTGATGTGTTACTGTTTGGACAAGTGGTCCAAGCAGTGGGTGTGAACTGGCTGTTGGGCAGCACCCAGAGGGCTGTGGTGAACAGATCCTTTTCAAACTGGCAACCTGACACAAGTGGAGTCCCCAGGGGTGGATACTGGGCCCAAAGCTGTTTGATATCTTCAGAGGTGATTGGATGGTGGGATCAAGGGCACCCCGATGAAGTTTGCTGATGATATCAAATTGAGTGGGGAATGAGGAAACCTCAAAGGGAGAGCCACCCTGCTGGAAGACCAGGATATGCTGGAAGAGTAGGTTAAGAAGAATTTTATGAAGTTCAACAAGGACAGGTGTAATATTTTGCACCTGGAAAAACATAGCCCAGGAATGCAGCACAGTCTGGGTTCCACCTGACTAGGGAGCAGCTCTGTGGAAAGGGACCTGGGGGTCATGGTGGACAGCAAGCTCAAGGTGAGCAGAGTGCTGCTGTGGCTAAGAGAGCCAACAGAATTCTGGATTACACCAACAAGGACATCAGCAGCAGAGACAAAGATGTCATTAACCCACTCTACTCAGCACTTTGCAGGCCACACCTGGAATACTGTGTTCAGTTTTGGTCCCCACTATGCAAAAAAAAGATGTGCACAGGCTGGAGAGAGTCCAGAGAAGGGCCACAAAGATGACAAAAGGATGGGGAAGTCTGGCATGTGAGGAAAGGCTGAGAGAACTGGGTTTGCAGGCTTGAGCAAAGAAGGCTTAGGAGAGACTTCATCACCACATTCCAGTATTTAAAGGAGAGTGAAACTCCTTTTTTTACAAGGAGCCACATGGGAAGGAAAAGGGGTAATGTGTACAAGTTACTCCTAGGGAGATTCTTATAGAACACAAGAGGATAATTTTTCACAATGAAAACATTGGATTATTGGAATAATGTCTTTGGGGAAGTGGCAGATTCCGCAACACTGGGCAATTTTAAGATTCAGCTGGACAGGGCTGCTGGGCCGTCTTGTCTAGACTGTGCTTTTGCAGAAAGGTTGGACCAGATGATCCTTGAGGTCCCTTTCAGTCTGGTATTCTATGATTCTATGACTCTATTTATTGTCTTCCTAGTTTGCAATATCCCAAGCTTTCCTGTATACAAATTTGCTAAATCCTGAACATAAAGAGCATGAAAGATTTCTTTACTCCTAAATCTCAAGCTGAAAGCTCACACTCTTCAAAATAAGGTCTTTTAAATTTCTGTATATAAATTAAATCTTAGCCTTGTATTTTTAGAGCCCATATAGAATGTACAATGAAAGAGAGCTAGACCTCTAAACCATTGAAAAACTGCATTTATTCCATAGACTCCATAGCTATTTTTCTAGAAGTAGATCAACATTACTGAGAAAACTGGCTGTAAATAAATTCTTTCTGGTCTATTAAAGAAATATAATGTGTACTTGGAACAATTAGAGGATCAGTTACCCAGACAATTAGTTTTGGTTGCTATTTTTGTAACTTAGAAGTGCATAAAGGTGAAACAGTTTAATCTGTTCAGAAAGCACCTTTGGGAAAAGAGCAATTTAACTAAAAGAGTTTGCTTTTGTCTCAATATTTTCTTTTTGGCTTTTGCCGTTCCCTCCCTTATGTTCCCCACTCCACAACTTTTCTGATCAACCTCTCCAAGGTGCTCTCTGCTCTGACAAAGAATTAATTTCTTTTGATTTTATTTCCTCCCATCTCTTCAGCTGTTCTCTGGTCTTTCTCAATGCTGAGGCCTCTAAAGTGAAAATACAAGTAGTCTTTGAACATATGCCCTTAAAAGTTACACCTTCTTTTTACAGATTTTTGCCTTTTTCTTTCCTCTCCTCCTTATTGGACCTTCAAAGCTGGAAACAGCCTAAAACACATGTAACAACCTGTGATTGAGGCACAGAGCTTTGTTCAGAGCATGGAGTCTAAATGAAATGATAGTTCTTTGCTCCTTCAGTTTGTTTGGTTTTGATTTTTTTTTTTGCGTAGTGATATTAACTTTTATTATTCATGTTTTTGATGTCTTTCAGTGTTAATATAGACACCATTAAATGAAAATAGCATTACTGGCCACTTACACTAATAGTCTTGGCATTGGCACAGTATACCCTTAAATAAAAAAAATTGACCAGACCAGCTTATTATTAAGAGTATATTTTAGTAATCATACATACTGATTTTCTGTCTAGATCAGCACTGTTTCTCTTTTGTTATTATCAATATTCATATCCACCATCTAGTTATGCTTTATATATATTCCTAAATAAAATTATACCAGCATTTTAATGATTTCATGTCACATGAAAAGAGTTGTGTAAAATCCAAAGCGCTCCCTCTTATATAAAGCTTAGAACTATGCAAGGTGTGAATCAGAGGTATTAATAATCTGCATTTTCTGTTTATTCTTGATAGATGAGTAGGTCAGTTTTAATGAGACGCAGTTAAATCTCTGCATGAGACATTGCACCATTTGATCAAAAGAAAGAGTAGGGAAAAAACTGCTGTCACAAACACTTCATGTGATATCACTGCAAGGAAAGACAAAGTTGGCTTCTTGATAGTGAATTTATCTTCATATGAGTGTTATTTGACAGGTGTTCCCATCAGTAACTTCAGTACAGAAATAATCAAGGCACAAGCCTGATTGGTATTGAACTTTGTCAATGCCTACTGGTGATCACAAATATTAGGTTTTTTCCAGTACCTCACAATATCAGTTTATAATGTTTATTTTGCCTTCAGTATCTGACAGAAGAACAGTTTAATCTTACAATTAGATGGAAGAACCAATTTGTCTGGGAGTCTGAGTTAAGTCCATGAGAAACACTGAAGTAAATTGTGTTCTATAGTGACCAATGTGCCTGGTCCATATGGGCAGGCAGCATACAGTCACTGGATTCATCAGGTACTTAGATTTAATCAATTGCTGAAAGGATTTGTTGGATATTGAATTAAGTGATCTCTTGAGCTATTAGGTAAGCTGCTGAAGGACTAGGAACATGAAATTTTGGGCGATAAGTTGAAGAAAATTCCTCTGATCATCTGTAGGAAGAAGAGAAATAGTTTCAGAGGGGTGAAAGACAGGATGAAACACACTAAAGAAAGACTTCCTCTCTACAGCATGTCATAATACACATTAGGGAGCTGCAAAACCAGAGTAATTTCTTTAACAAGATTCATTATTTTTGATTGACTTCTACCAGGGAAATTAAAATAACCTGTGCTGAAATCATAAATTACTTGAGATTTGGAAAAAAAGATTATCTGCTCTCAATATTAATTTTCTACTTGATGAAATGAGAAACAAATAATTATAGGTTTATTGAAATATTTCATAACAGTAAGATATTATTAAATATAATTCTGAAGAAAGCCTTAAAGAATTCTGGATAAAGCTTGCAGATGACAAAACTGATCTGAAGACAGCTATTCGGATAATTTGGTAAATTGACTCCAAATACACAAATATTTGATACAGATAAAAGTAGTAATGTTGTTGCAGCTGTAGTGGCTTAATGGTGTAAAATAGAGGCAAGGTTTGTAGGAAGAGGTTGTTTTTATATTGGATCACTACATTTAACTCCAACCCCAAATCTCATACACAAAGCACTCTTTAACTGAAGGACAGCTCTTAATATGAGAAAGTTAAAAAAAGAGGAAGCTGGCAACAACAGAGAGGAAAGCTGCCACAGAGTGGACAATATCCCAGTAGTTAGATCTGTCACCAGGGACATGAGAAATGCATCCCTTCCTGCCTGAAATGTATGAGTGCCTTAGTGTCTGGGCTTTTCATTATTATATTTGGGTGCATATCTGTCTGATTTTGATCATTTTCCACACAGAAATGAAGAGAACTCATGTTCCCAAGGCTTCTCTTTTTTTCTTCTCTGAGTATATATACTGATTTCAAAAAAGATATTTCTCCTTACAAAACTTGCCTGTTTTGTAATAAGGCTAATAATAAAGCTAAGTGCATTCTTTACCCAGATCACGGTTAAAGGATGTGGGACTTGGTCCTGAAAAGCAGTTATTCTGGAAATGTACTGGGAGTCATGGTGGATAATTTGTCATTTATGAACTTGCAGAGCACAGATGTGACAAGCAGGACTTTCTTTGGCAGTCCTTGGATGTGAAACAGGGAAGTTAGAAGGAAGGAAGGAAAAGGTATGGCCTCCCATATACAGGGCTGGAGAGGCCACCACTGATGAGCTGTATGTAGTTCTGACATGTGCTTCAAAGAAAATACTGCAATTTTAGCAGTTTCAGAAATGACTGACAAAGATTATTGCAGAAATATACCTCATAATGACTTGGTTTCATACAGAGAAGAATGATATGTGATTTTGAAACTATCTATATGTAGCCTTGACAAAAGAAAACTAGTGTTTACTTTTTGAAAAAACCAGCAAAACACAGTAACAGTCATTGACTGGTAGTTAAGGGTAAAAAATTCAGACTGAAATGAAGGTGTATCTTTTAATAGTAGGCAGATAACTGTTGGAATAATAGACAAAAAACACAGAGAGAAAGATTCTATTGGCTGCATTGGTTGTGCATCATCAAAAATGTATCCTCTACTTCAGGTGTGAGGTATTGGGCTTGACAAAAGTATTTAGAGTCAAAATTGCTTGGACTGCTTTGTGTAGGAATCATTCAGGCTTCAGATATTGTTGTAGGAATCCTGTAACTACATGCACACTGAAAATAGCATCTCATTATAGCATTCCTTTTGCACATTTTGACTCTGAAAGGCACTTAGCAATGAGCAGAAAATAAAATGAAACAAAAAGAAACCAAAGAGAAAAGCTCACACACTGATGAATCAGAGAATTGATGAAGAAAGAAGCAGCAACAGCAATCCCTCACCTCAAAGATAGTATCAGGTGCCACAGCATTATGAACAGCGTGAGCTTAACTCACTGTCGGTCCTTATCATTAGGTGTGTTCTGGAACTGGTGGTTACTAAGAGCATTCTCACTATCAGTAACAAAGAAAGTAGTGGTGACACTTCCATACCCATGCTCAAACTGGGTATTGCAGGGTATAGTTATTGAATATGTGATCTGTCAGACACTTCTGCACCAGCTCTTATCAGGAAGAATTAGTAATAACTGACACAGGAGATGAAGACTGAACTGTGCAGTCATATGCGTGGTTTTCAGCTCCTTATTACAATTGTGCACTTTCCTTAACCCTAAACTAACTTCATTAGTTCTGCTGTGAGGGTGATCTGGTAACAATTGGTATTAGCCATGATTCATCCAGAAACTCTAAGGGATGAATAATCCAAAGGATGCGTTTAAAGCTGAGTACCTGTGAACACCCTGTGCTGATTGAGTGTCAGGCAAATGAAGCCAGCCAGGAAGCAGCCAAGGACAAAAGGACAGATAAAGAAAATGGCCTCCAGTCCCTTCCAGTTTTTCAATTATTTTTATAATTTTAGGTAGATTTTAGGGACTGCTGGAGCCCAAAACTTTGGTTTCTAGTAGACTTGGTTTAAATGTCCTTGCAGTTTACATGCCAAACTCTCCCTCCCCCTCACTGTTGCAATAAGAGCAGATGCTGCACTCCCTCTTTCCTATCCTAAGCCATTATTAGCACATGGAATTTCCGCCTCCTCCTCTGTTTGAAATCCAGGAATTTAATACTAGGAAAAAAAAATCCTACCCCCATCCCACAACCCTTTTTTGTTATTTACTCTCCATAGGGATATTTGCTGAGAAGCATTTTTCCCTTTTCCAATGTTTTCAGGCCAACCTTAGCCTTTAACTGGGAAGATCTGCTCTCATTTCATGACCAGGGGCCACTCCAAAGGCATCTTTCATTCCAGTGCCTGCTGTCTCTCAGCCTCAGGAGCTTCCAGCTTCTCTCCTTTGCTGGCTTCTGATGGTGCCTTATTCAGCTGACGGCAGCTTCTCATGAAACTCATCAAGAACTTAGACCTTTTTACACTGAAACCACTAGTACTTTTGTTCATCGCATGGTGACATATCTCTTTCACATATGACCTGATCTTATTCCCATTAAGTTCAGTGGCAAAATTCTTTTCTACTTAGAATTAGACAACCCTTACACTTGGTGAACATTGAATGTAATAAAGCCTTACACTTGGTGAACATTGAATGTGATAAAATGTTTAAACTTCTTAAAAAACCCTCACACCTCAGTGAAGATTATTTCAGAAACATAAAAAACAGAAAAAGAAAAATTAAATAATTATTTAAGCACAATGCCTCGTATTTGTTCTCAATTTCAACAGCTCCTGAATAAGTGTAAGGGTACAATTCAAGGAGTTTAGATACTGGACTGCCCCAAAATTAACAGTGTGACTGCAGTAAGATCATTCAAAGAATGAGTCAGGCATCTGTGCTCTAAGCACTACTAATGGATCTAAATCTGAGCTTTAACAGCTTCCAAGGGATAATGCACAGGGACTGTTGAGAGTTATACTCCTCAAAAGGATAATAAAAAGCAAGTAATAATACACTGAGCAAATTACTGAAAAACTACAGAAAAGGCTTAAGAGAAGGTGCTGAACTCTTCCCTGTTTCTGAACCTGTGAATCCAACCTCTTATGGGTCCATGTACCGACAGAGATTTTTGAAGGAGACTCATCAGGAAGAAAGGTAAGATAGCTAGATAAATCTATGGCCTGATTCTTTACCTGTCATTAGCAGATCTTCCTCTGTCCTGCTTCCAGTCCATTAGATGACACACATTTTTTCTATGGAAGAGAGGAGTGGATTATAACTGGGCACAGAGGCAGCGTTTGGAGTCAGCTCTTATGCTCACATTCTCAGCCTTCTTCTACAGGCTGTAGGTAGATTTCTAATTTTTTTTCTGGTTTTTTTTTGGGGGGGAGGGCTGGTTTTTTTTGGTTTGGTTTGGGTTTTGGTTGGGTTTTTTTGTTTGTGTTTGTGCCTAACAGTACCAGACCTAAAAGGCCACTTCTTTGAGTGCTGACAGATATACAGTAGATTTTCTCAACACAAAATAGACCACACTGAAGACACTCTTATATAGAGTTATTCTTTGGAATGGTAATCTTCATATTAAATATGTTCTCAGTAAAATAACATGCAATGGGACTCATACTCACATTTGTTCTTTATATTGACAATAACAGGTGAGAAAAAGTCCTTCAGTGGCCTACGCACATAATTCTGGTATTGGATAGTAACATTATAAAGTATGATCTTTTAGAGTAAATTATTTAATATTTGTACTAGACTCTAACAACAGCTGAATGATTTAGCCCCTTCAATCTATGTTTGAATGATGAAGAGAGCAAAACATCTTTTTCATTTTAAGTCTCTTCAGCTGTTTTCCATATTCCCAGTCATATTCTTTCTTCTTAAAGACTTCTTTTTTTGCTATTACATTAGTGGGTTCACAGAAAGCTGCTATTGTACTGCAGTATGGTATCTGAAATGAAGTTATGCACTTGGTATTTATACAAAGTATTGGTAATGTTCTTCCTTCACATTGTTTTTAGAGCATCTCAAAAAGCAAAGATTTCCCAACCTGCAGAAGCCATCCCACAAACACTGAAATTCAATGAAATACGTATGTTCACAAAATATTTGTCTAAAATTTTTCTTTGTTATCAACAATAAGGTTACTGTTAATTTCTAGACTGCATAAATCAACATAAAATCAAAGCACCCTGATTCCTCATTATCTTTGCAATGAAGAGTGAGTGAGATATACATTGCAGTAATCTTTAAGCTGTGTCATGGGAGGTTTAGGTTGGATATTAGAAAAGTGTTCTTCACCCAGAGGGTGCTCCGGCAACGGAACAGGCTCCCCAGGGAAGTGGTCATAGCACCAAGCCTAACAGAACTCAAGAAGTTTTTGGATGGTGCTCTCAGGCACATGGTGTGGCTCTTGTGGCTGGTCCTACTCAGGGCCAGGAGTTGGACTTGATGATCCTTGTGGGTCTCTTCCAACTCGGCATATTCTGAGATTCTGTGATTCCTTCTAAAAAGCCACATGGTGAAATTCTCTAGTAGTAAGATTCATCATAAGAGTGCTGCAGAGACAAAAACAGAGGGGCACTGGATGAACTCAGGAAGCTTGCAGGTACAATTAAGATGTTTCATCCCTTTCCTTTCAGCTTCCTCAGTAAGACTTGCTCTACCAGCCTTGGGATTCTGCTCATATCACTTTGTAAACAGATGACCTTCAAATCTTATTGATGCTGACAGACATTCCTAATGGAAGAGGCAAACTTCATTTAGAGAACTTATGTAGAGCCTCACAAAGGAATCGTGGCACTTCAGTTTCATTTTAGGCTGCGTTCATGTACTTAACTCTGAGGTGATTCACAAAAAAAAAAAGGCAAAATAAAAAAGCTGCTTTTCTGCTAGAGTGCTTGAGCATGCACAGGCACAAAAAGTTTTCAACACAAAGCTTAAGTAGGTAGTTAAAATTTTGCTACTGTGCATGCTGAGATAGGCCACCAAGCTGGCTGAGCTGTGTGACTCAGTGCCTAAGGCTGTCAGGAATTCACAGCTTAGGCATCCCTCTACCAAAGTCCCCCGAGGTCTGGTCTGGTAAGCTTCACAGTACACTTAATACAACCTGACAGCATGAAGGTCACACCAAAGTACAGGAGCCACAGTTATTTCTATTCAAAAGAAGTGATTATTTCAGGTTCCCTTCCTTTCCAGAACTGCACAGTCTTTTAAAGAGCTTGCCAGCGAAGCCAGCTCTGCTAGTTCAGTGACGGTCACTGATACACTCCAATTTCTGTCCTGTTTCAGGGATTTTGTATGCCTTGGAATTAGAGAAATAAACAGGTTGGTTCAGCCTCATGTGGAAAAAAAAGATAAATTAAATAAGGTTCTCCAGTCCAAGTCCTAAGTTCATGGAAAGCTTTTAAATCTGGGATTTCTGTTTGACTAGCATCACGTCTCCCAGGTTGCCTGTTAGGAAGGTGTGTCGAGGAACGTAACTCTCCCCAGTCAATGTGGAAGTATACACATATGTACATATGTAAGTTTCTTAATGTGTGACTGTGGACAGGTGTTGATTAGACTATACCTTTAATTGTAGGCTCTATAGCACTAAGCATGACAATTCCCAATAGGCTTTCTGAATCTGAGCCTTCATGTCTGTTTCCCAGAAGAATGGGAATATAGATTTTTGGTTGATACCTAGCCTCAAGGAGTCTTTGCTTCTAATAGGGAGGTGATTTCATTACATTTCTTTCACGAAATAGGTCTCCAGCTCTCAAGTCACATAACACTTGGTCACCAAACTAGATTCACTATCTTCTCCTTGATTAAAACCAAAACATCTGTAAAACTAGACTTTAATGAACTAAATGTGGGTGATGATCACTGGATTGACCCTACTAGATATGGATACAGTTATTTTTTTCATTGGAAGGAGACTGAAATCTTGATGTGCAACAATGACCTGGGAAGTTTATACTTTGCTTCAATTGACTTCCATGAAACCTACTTTAGCAGTGGTATCTTCTAACCACACACCACTGTGTTGAATCTACCATAGCAGTCAGGTATGGCTGAACATTCATGCCTGGAAAACATGAGATTCAGCTCACTTGCAATCTCAACTGAGCTGAAATGGTTATTGTGCAAATTAAAACACACAGGATTACACAGTCTCACTCTATTAGGTGTCTTCTGTAAATTCCACCTGTTAACAGTTTTAGTACTCTCTCTAAATTTCACCATTTACATTATGTATTTTTTTAATTTATTTGGTGGTGCAGCTAACCCTACAGTAACTTCCAGTTTTTATCTAAACTTTTTTCTCAGGATGTCTTGTCTGACTTTTCACAGTCTTACTCTGTGAAGCAAATGAGAGTCCTCCTTGCTCCTACACTATCAGTCTACCTTTTAAATTAGCTTCCTCTAGGATAGCTAAATTAACTTCCTCTAGGATAGCATTAGCAAACATCTAGCACAGCTACAAAGACTAATAGCTATTAAAAGTTTGTCTAACTGGCATTGGCACCATAAGAAATAGAAAATAGTTTAAAGAAATTCTTTACCTACTCTCACTACTTTCCCTAAAATGCCAGGATTCCTGTGTAAGATTTTCTTACATGTTCTTTACAATTAGAACAAAAAGTACCAGATATGATTTGTTTTAGAGACTCTCAAATGCTGAGTATAATCCTCTCCCTCCTCCCCAGGCTGCAAGTAGTTCAGATGTAGGTCAGGCACTACACAACAACATCTTTCAAACCAGTCAGCATTATTACCCACAACTCAGCTGATTGTTAGTCAGCTGGTCCTTTGTTGTCTGCAAACTTATTATCTATGGTCTACAGGAAAAGAAGCATACTTTTTCCAGGATAGAATGAAAGTGTCTCACCATTTTGTGTCTTTTATGTTTCAATTCCTAACTGTTTACACTAATTTATAAGAGGTCAGTGAACTGGAACATCACAAAATGCATATTTTTTAAGTTGTATAATATATTTCCACATAAGTAATTTTAAGCCCCAGGTATGCAGAGATACTTGGGTAAAGAATTTCATAAGGTATAGCTTTCAAAATGTCATCCACCTAATTGTTCCATGTATATAGTCTTTGGATTTGCCCTTTTGCTCCCAGTAACTTAATTTTACTTGTCATGTGTAGGTCAACTCTATTTTTTTTAACGTACAGATCCGATTAAAAAGGAAAATGTACTTGTAAAATTTCACAATATTGAAAGGCTTTGTTTTCTTAGGTTTTGACTTAAGAAAGATATCATGCTGCCTACAGAGTGGCAGATCAATCAGGAAAAGTTTGTTATTTTATTGTTCTCTGCCACCCTCTATTTAATTAGTATTTTGATATTCTGGTATTTGGTGTAATACAAAATTATTTTTCACTTATGCAATAAAGACCATTTCATGGCTCACACTCCTATTTAAAATAAAATGAAAAGAAAAATGCAGAGAAAAATAGTAAACACTAATTGTAAGGGGAAATTTGCAAAGTGATTGGGAGGTGGCCAGAAACCAAATCTTCAAAACCTTCTGATCCAAAGCCTTTTACAAAGAGCAGTTCCTGGTCTTGTCTTCATTCTATTTTGAGGATAGATAAGGATTTTTGGGATTTCCATTCCTTTCTGTCCTCTTAGAATTTCTGAAAACAAAATGATTGAGCAGGAAAAAAAATAGTTTTTTCCATTAACTACAGTTTTCATGCAGACTTCTCTGGTTTAGCACAACTTAATGATTTAGGATTAGTTCCTTTCAAACAGTAGTGGTGCAAGCCCAGAAGATCCTCCTGGATTCTGTAGATTTCTTGCTAGAAGTCATATGCAGAGACTTGAAAATACTGCTTAATTTGACTTACAATCTCCAGCAGTTCCACATAGTGCAGTCTCCTTGAAAAAAAAACAACCCAAAACTCCAAAACACAAAAAAATCAAACAATGTAGAACCAGCTGTCAAGTTGCTGCTGTTTATCATGGGTGACCACAAAAATGAGTGGTCTGGCAACAGGACAGAGAGCTTACAGTCAGCCTGACCGTACATATTTTCCCTGTGGGCTTAGCGGAAGGCGCCTTATGCTATTTTCTGTTCTGCTGGAGCAGTGCACAAAAACAAGGGGCAGGCAGGAGTCTTCCATGACCTCTGTGCCTTCATAGGAAAGCTTATGCAGTCATACTATGAAATTGCAGACAGTTAAATTGAGTTTGGGGCACGATTATGATCGCATTGTGCCTTAGTAGTCTAAGCCTGGAGCTAGGTCTGGATTTGGCTTTATTTTATTAACTACCTTCAAAAATGCTTATATTAACACTCTTCTGCTTTTTCACTATCATGTAGGTGGAAAGACATTCACCGTCTGATGTAGAGAATTACTTTTTTCCCAGCAGATTGGATTATTTTCACACTCCCAAAGGCAGCTTTCATCAACTTTCAGCAGAGGATCTGCCTGGATAAAGAAGAAGAGCAGGTTCAGGAAAAGTGATGGGAGTCGATGGGAGTCAATGGGGTTGCAGAGAGGGACATGTTACAAAACTGAGACTACACACAGTTGTACAGAAGGAACAAGGAGGCTTGGAGAATGTTTCCATGAGGGAAAAAAGTTGTGATAAGAAGCCAATTGCACAGGCCACCCTTGCTGGTACAGCCTGAATAGGAACAGCTATTAAGACAAGGACACGAGTGTGAGATCTGTGTGTAAATCAACACTCCAAATTGTCTAAAATCATATTTAGTCGCAAACTGAACCTGTTAAAGAGGAAAACAATCATCAGTAATATTAAACAGTAATCATGGAATTACAAAGAGACTTTGTAAGCAAAGATGAAGTCAAGTTTAGAAAAATTATAAAAGAGGCATCAAAATTTATAACAGTACAGGGATACCTTGGAGTAAAAATATCAGCAAACCTACTCTGACACTGCTGGAAGTCTCTCTGATGGCACCATGGCACCTGTCAAGGATGAGCAGAGCAGCATCCTCATCAGATGCCCTGAGAACCCTGTATCCAGGTGGTGGATGTGATGAATAGATCTGCACCTCAGGTGTGCGCAGGTGACCTCAGTAAGGACTTTCTCTCTGGCTATGTGGATTACAGCCTATAGGAGGTGGCATGAGTATACAAAAACCTAGAGCACCCACATCCCTAACAGGAGGCATGTGTAAGTAGAGGAACCCACCCACTAAGGTATGCGCTGGCAAACAGCTTTTCCTAATGGAAGGGATGGTGCCAATGTGTGTGTGCACGTGTGTGTGATTGTGACTTTTGGGATCTCCCTCTAGAAGGGTGTTCAGAAATGTACAGGTGTATATCAACATTTGCATATGTCAAGAATTGTGTTATTGACACTGATCTTGACTGTATAGTTCCTGATCTGTCATTAGTAAATCAATAAATCACTTTGATCATAATTTGTTCTAAGGTATGTGAACTGAGAAGCTTTTCCCTGAGACAGAGACTAGGACTGGCAGCAGTTGTGAGAGGGATAGAAGATGAATTATGCAAGGATGACCAAAGAGAGAACAAGGACAGGCTTGGCAAGAAAACTGGGAGTGTAATCAGAAGACACCACAAGGCAGGCTGGAGACAAGAGGCAGATAAAAAGGGTTTGGGGATGATGTGAAAGATTGTGCAACCTTTTTCCACAGAGTCTGAAATAAAATCTAGGATTCTCAAAACTCCTATCTGCTGTATAAGAAAGTGTATCTCATCCCATTTTGGTGTTGGTCAGAGAGGAAAACACTCTGTTGCTCCTGTCCTTTACATAATTAACTCATGGAAAAGAAATAACTGTGTTAGTGAATGAAGTATGTGACAAGACCATGCCATTGATTTGGTTTTGCTTCTATTACATTCACACACCATTTCCTCTTTTAGAAGAATATGATCATGGCTGTGAAGTTAAGCTGCCAAAAATCAGAAATGGACAGAATTAAGGTTACCAGTATGACCTTAATTTGGCCACCCTTTCCATGTGCAATGTAGTTTTTAATTACAGGACCACACACTCAGTTCTCTCAAGAATACTCCTACTTAAATCAGTGCATTGAAAGGACTTAATTAGCAGCTGCTCAATATTTTTCTCAGCCTCATTGTTCAACATGTTGCCCTGGGTCTTATTTAAAATACTGTGTTCAAGCCCTGGTCTGAAAACAAAATTATTAATTTCCTCCGGGGCTTCTCTGTGGTGCTCATCATCCCAGAATCTGAGTGCTTTGCAGACAACTCATTCATCATTGTAAAATCCACGTGAAATTTGAGATAATTATCTCAATTTTGGAGATAGGGAACTGAGGCACAGACAGTCCACAGACAGTCCACAGATATAGGGTGTCCAGTGTGAAATACTTCAGACTGTCTAAATGATATTTTAGCATTACATAATAGCTTCTATATTGATAGATTAATTCTCAGGGACTTTGCCAGCAACTGAACCTCTGAACATTTTGCAAAGCAGACCAGGCAGTAAAAGATGAAGAATATATCAGAGTTTCAAATCTTTGCATTCAGAGTTTTCAGAAGGGACAGGTGTAGAGCTACTTCTCTCAAGAAAACTGAGTCATGTCTTCTGTTCCTGCAGTTCCCTTCCTCACTCACTACCCATCTGTCAGCTTCTGAAATGAACAAGGTAAAGGGATTTATTAAAAAGTTATTCTTCCATTTCATTATTAGGCATCTGTGCGTTGGCTGAGGCCAAAGTACTGTAAAGGAAATAGTAAGTGATCTGTTGTTAACATGTTTTTTTTCTAATACTCAGAAACTGGATGGAGGGATGCATGGGGGCAGGGAGTGTGATGTCAATGGAGATGTTCTGCCATTTCCAAATTTTAGCCATTTTAATTGTACTTTCTTATATAAATTAATGTGCAAATGAGTGCAAATGACTATATGACTGCTTACATATGCATTATAACGTAGAACCTTTTTGATTTACCAGTACTGATAAATCTGAAATGTAACGAGGAAAAAGTCACTACCAACTGCTTACTCTTTGGAGATAGAGAAAAGCTTTTAAGCATTTGTAACTCATAAGCAGTAATATGCAAAGCTGAAGATCCATTTTCTATTGCTTTCAGGCACAATAATCTTGAGCAACCTGGACAGGTAGCTCTTCTGGATTATAGAACTGTCAGAAAAATATGAAAGCTCCACAAATTTCTTGCAAGGGTTCTCTGTGCTATTCCAGCTGTATACTCACTAAGAACCTCAGTAAAATTTCTAGCCTGGTATTCAGTTAAATTAGTCCCCACATATATAGCTGGAAAAAGTAGGCTATGTGTTTCAAGCTAAATATTGTAAACCTGCTCATTTTTACTGTATCTGCTCAGTGACTGTTAAAAATAATTAAGAACCAGAAAGAAGTCATCCCACTGTCCTAATACAGTATATAGACCTCCTATGGCAATTAAAGCTGCTCTTTGCAGTATCTGCCTTTTCCTGGTATACCTTGTATGTTGAGAGTCCTCAGTTTATTCACCACTTGAAGCAGGCATTGGCTTCTCCAAAGTCTGTAGTAGAGATTTAATGTGCTTTTTTGATCCAATGGCCTAATTCAGATAATTTGTCAGTAATATTTAATATTGGTTTGTTGAAACAGCCCTTAAAGTGAATGGAGACATCTATGAAGGGATTCAGTTCTCAAGTCTGTAGAAAAACTTGCAGAACTGAGGGAGCAAGACTAGCTGAACATGCAATCTCTGTCTTCTCTGGCACATTAACACATTTCCTCACACTGTTTGGAAGGGTCTTTCAAAGTGAGGCTCCAGACAGAGCTCAGCCTTTTCCTCTCCATGAAGGAAAATAGCAGTCCCCTTACTACCTTCAGTATTTCCTCAGAGTGTAAAACTGGCCCTGAGTTGGAAATACATCATGTCCCTACAGCAGATATGCCAAAACAAGCAAAACAAGTGATGGGAAGGAGATTGTTGCTTTTGAGTACAGATGTTGCATGGACCTGGAATTGTCCACACATACTGAGCAACATCAACTTGAATAACACTGGAATTGCCAAAATGTTCATTCTCAAATGAAAGAATGACACCTACAGTGAGGCACTAGAATAAATAATTTTCAAAACTACCAGCTACGTGTTCCATCTGACCCAAGTCAACAGCTGAACTCTGGAAAAGCCCTATTGGCAGACAGCCCCTGTAGAATTTCAACATTTAATTGCTTCATATAATGCCACCCCTAACTTGGATTTCAGAACTTCAGGCTCTTCTGATGTAAGTTACCTCCAGTGAATTTAAAGAGTTATGAGAGAGATTAAGCAAAAAAATTGAGTGAGGACTTTCAAATAATTTTCCTTGCTTTGGTTTTTCATCCAAATTGAAGTCCTTGTACAAAATTTCAGAATATTCTTTTGTTTATGTCCTGAGAATATTTAATTTAAAAATCTGCTTATGAGTATATAAAGTAGGAATATTAATAAAACCCCATTACTTTGTTAGGTTTTTTCATTATTTATAATTCTTAAGCTCTTTTTCTTGAGTTGTTCCTTTGTCTTTCCTCCTTGCTGTCACAACAGTGTCGGTGATGTAATTGTCTTAGCAATAATTAATTTTTAAGAAAAATGTGATGTCTATTTGTCATTTGGTCAATTAATTATTCACCACCATCGCAAAGTAAAAAGCACAAGTGGTGCATTTACTTGTTTTTCATTTCATTTTGATTCAATGCTGAGGTGTCTCAGTTGATTAAAAGAAGAGCAATCCACTAAGAAAGGTATTAATCTGGTTTATAAGAAACTAGAGCATAATTCTGTGCTCTGCGCCAAACCTTCTGTGTGCTCTGAGGCTGATTGTTTATCATTTCATCTGATAGCTCCAAGATGAGAATTAGAACACTTTCTGCCTGCCTTCTAGTTCTCTGTTCCTGCTGGAAACACACACTCTGCCTATCATGCATGGATGTACAAGGCATGGCATTCCAGTGCCATGATCTCCCTGTGAAAATGGAAGAAGACTCCTGCCTTACCACAATGCTGTGCACACCCCTGTCACTGTATAAACATGTTGGAAATGCTGCTAGGATTCTGTCCTGCTGTCTCCCTGCATGTGCAGTCACCAGTGCAGTGTTTATGATTCTGGTTAATGACTGGTGTTGTGACTCATAAATATGTCAATGAAGCAGAACAGTTTGTGCAGGAGTGTTTGAAAGGGTATGAAGTGTATGACTGGTAGGATTCCCTGTTTACCAAGGGCAAACAAACTGCAAAGCCTTTTTTTTTTTTTGGTCTGAGCAGCTGCCAAGTTGGGTCTACTAACACATTTTCAGAACCTTTTAGCATCTCCCATTTCTTTTGAAAGTGAGAGAGCTCTAGCTGTTGAGGTCCCTTATAGCTTGAGCCTTCCTTATCGCTTCTCCATTTTTATATGAGTTGCTAAATCTTTTCATGGGAGCAGGGTGACAGAGAAATTGTTCTAGCCCTGTGCTATGACCCTACTATAGTATTTGATCAGGTATCTAATAAATAAATTCAGTAGCAAGAGTCCACAGCTACTTAGATTTCCCACACTGCTTGACTCTTAAATTACCTTTGCAAGGAGACAAGACACACTTGCAAACAGTCTGAACACACATTTTGAGATGTACATTTTCAAAAATGTGTAAGTTACCAAGGACCCTAAATGTATTTTTGGCTAGTGATTTGGGGAGCTAAACTTAAATCTCAGTCTTTCAGAAGGACCTAGGAGTCACAATCACCTATGCATAGTTTAATATTTACAAATGTTTGCTGCTTCCAGAGTGATTAATCTTGTCTTTAGCAAGTATTACCAAGCACTCCAAATAATTCAAAGTGATCGAGCAGTGTCCATTAGGCTCTTTTTAGTGATCAGCAAAACATATGACTTAAAAATATTTCTGGCAATACTGTTCTAGAATTCTATTATACCTGGATTCCAGACATCTATCCAGGAACTTCTGCATGCACCTGAAAACTAAGACCAGAGCAGTAACAGTAGGCATGAGGTTGATCACTAAATCATAGAACTTCCATACATGAGGGGTGAAAAAAAAAAGAAAAAACCCAACAAAAATCAGAATGGAAAGTCATTTCTTGAACTTATATGTTCAGAAATTTCTGAAACTGATTCTGGCAATAACACTTGCTGCATTGGGGTAACCTTGGCTAACCAGTGTTCACCCATCGGCTCACTCACTCCCTTCTCTGGTGTGAGGGAAGAAAACAGAAGGAAGTTGAGAAGACTTGTAGATCATGATGACAGTTTAACAGGGAAAGCAAAAGCTGCACTCATAAGAAAAATAAGAAGAGGAATTAATTTGATTTTTCCCATTGACAGGAAAATGTTTATCCATTTCCTGCAAAGCAGGGTTCCAGCACCCGTAACTGGTGCTTGGGAAGAAGAACTTCATAACCATGGATGTCCACTTTTCCTCATCCTTTTCACTGAATTTTTCTTGTCGAGCCTGACATCATATGGTATGCAACATCCCTCTGTCACTTTGGATCAAGTGTTCCAGCTGTGTCCCTTCCAAACCCCTTGTCATCCCCAGCCTACTCATGAGGGGAAGAGGAGGGGCAGGCACTGATCTCTTCTCTGTGGCAACCAGTGGCAGGACCCAAGGGAATGGCCTGAAGTTGTGTCAGGGGAGGTTTAGGTTGGTTATCAGGAAAAGGTTCTTCTCCCAGAGCGTGGTTGGTCACAAGGACAGGCTTCCCAGGGCAGTGGTCACAGCACCAAGCCTGACAGAGCTCAAGGAGCATTTGGATGATACTCTCAGGTACATGGTGTGACTCTTGAGGATGGTCCTGTGCAGGGCCAGAAGTTGGACTTGATGATCCTTGATTCCAACTCAGCATATTCTGTGATTCTCTTATTGAATGTGAATAGGAAGAGAAGGACAGAGTGTGAGGCAGAGTGATAGCCTTGATGCTGTGCAAACACAGTTTGGCAACAGCCAAAGTTTTGGTGTGTTATCAGCAGTGCTCTGAACACAAATCTGAAGCACAGCACCTCATGGGCTGCCATGAAGAAAGTTCACTCCAGCCAGACCCAGGACCCTTAGAAAAACCTTTCTCTTCTAACTAGACAAGACACTATTTGCATTGAAGACAAGACACTATTTGCACAATCATACTGAATGAGTTGTTTGCTATTCCCTTTAGGTTTCAAGACATTTATAAATGTCAAATTTTGTTTGTAGGCACTAACCCTGTGGTGCACTGAGATGTTTCCATTAGATAAAACTGAGATCTAAAAGTCCCATGCAGAAAGGAACTGTCTATATTGGAAGGAATAAGGGGATCAAATATAGAGCTTTGCTATTGCTTTTACTCATTATTATGTCTGATATTTTTTCTTTTTTTTTTTACTATTGAAATATTTTGAAGCAGCAGTCTTTTGAACATTTGTGCCTGCCTTAGGTGTTACTCATTTAATATAAAATATCCTGATTTCTGCACAATATACTGATTCTAAGAATGCTAAAAATGGGAAAATAATGCATTCTCCAGCTGAATTAAGAGAACCATGATTTTCTAGGTGCAGTGAAGGAGTCAAAACAAAAAGTAGTAAGAGAAGAAGAACCTTTGCAGCACAGGTTTGCCTGCATCTCTGTTAGTAAGCACAGAAGTGAAAGGGTTGCTTTTACATTGTGACTGGTCTGTATCCTGAAGCCTTGATAATGGAAAGAAGATATGGGGTAAACTATTCTGATAACGAGAAAATTAAAGCCTTTAAAGAAAAGTAGGAGAGGATCTTTTCATTCACATGACAAAGATACTGCTTTAGATCTTCTCTGCTAGTGTAGAGGAAAGCACTAAACAATCATTTCTCTGTCCTATATCTGGATTATTAGGATGAGAACAATTTTAATGAGCATGTAGAATTGAGAGTTTTATTTTGAATCATATTTTGTCAAACCAGACACTGGGTAAAGGGTTCTGTGGATCAGCTTTATCTCACTGCAATGAAAACTTCACAAAAATTGAACACTAATTACATATTTCAGATGCTGACATTAAAAGCATTTAAAGAATGCAAAATCTAAAAAATACCCCAAACCTCTGTCAAAAATTAAGTACCTTCTTAACCTTTTCTTCCAAACAAAATGTGATTTGTTCTTCAGTTGATTGTCATATAGTAAACAACTAAATGGCAACTACCCAGGGTGTGTGGTGACATGCACTGAAGTTATCCCAGGGCATCAGTGCTAAGGTATAGCAACAACCAGCAACCAACTAAAAAAGACACACAAAAGATCCAACAAAACTATAGGGAAATTCAGAGTATGGTCTAGATAGGAGAGAACCCTGAACTGGTGGAGGAAGCAGTTATCAAAATTTAAAAAAAAAAAAAATCTCTTCTGTAACTAAGGATAAATTTTGGCTTGTTACTTGTTTGGAGATCTATTGGCTAAAAGGGGAAGCATTCAATTTCCTCCACTATTCTCCTCCCACTTATTTTAATGAGGTGTTGATCTCAGTCAATAAACTCATGGTTATATTTCATATTTAGGACTAATTTCATGTTTAGGAATGATCCCTCATGGAATTCCCATAATCCTGAGTGTTACACTAGAGTGGCTGAGAGCTGACAATAACCAACAACAGAACAAGCTGATCTGGGCTGTATCTTACACTACTTTGAAAGCTAAGAAGAAATGATGGAACCATAATCCCTACGATCCCAGTGCTCCCCTATAGCTTACTCTCTGCCTTTATCTGTATAAGAGTCTATCTCAGTGCTATAACAGGAAAATAAAAATAGTTTAGAAGAACTTAGGCCTGAGACCTCATCAGAACATATATATATATCCCACTCCGGGAAACTACCTGCAGAGCTATTTCAGAAGTCTGGTCTTCCTTGTTCAGCAAACCACATGTTGCAATGCAGAGAAAATTGTGTGTTCAGCCAGCCTGAGGCAGGGTGCTGTTCAGTGCTGCACATATAGAGCACTACAGAAGAGCCAGAAGAGGCAATAACCAGCCTGCTATTTCTCTGTAATGTCAGTGGTGGGAGAGGGCGTGAGGTTGAGGATGGAAACTGAACTGACAGAGGCCTGGCTCACAGGCAGGAAGGCTCCGAACTGAGCTGGAAGGGTAACAGAGCAGCTTTGTACAACTCAAAAGAGCTGGAAAAGCAGCATTTAAAGTTCAGTATATAACTGGCTCTGAAAAAAAAGAACTCAGAGAGGAATATTACAAGTAGGGCAAGGGATCAGGGACACTATTGCTTTCATGTACATAGGCTCCCACAGTTAATAAACTAGTGAGAGAAGACAGATACTAGAGCACAACAGAAAATAAAAGCTATAAGGAGAACATTATTTTTAATATATGTATCTGCCAATCAAGCCCTGTAATTGTAGTTTTAAAAGGTGACCTGATTGCTTGGCCATTAGCACAGCAGACTGCCTTGTGGGGAAAATGAATCCAAATCCAGTTGTCAAATATAATAGAAACTTGGCAGGGGAGATCTAATAATGACTGTGTTAGGAAAAACAATAGGGAAAAAACATAGTATTCCAGTCCATTTCGGAAGACCAGACAATGTGCTTACAAATGTGCTGAAAAACTAATGCAGAGAACATATTTATGAGTGAGGACAAAAGACAATTAGCAAAAAGGGCTAAAAGGAATGTTGATGGGATAATAGTGTTATCCAGTTTTAATTTAGCTCAAAACATCTACTATCAGTAGCTGCCTTTTTTTCCCCCAATTTTACTGAACCCTTTGCAATGCTACTCTATGACTATAAAGCTCCCAAGCACACTAGGCTAGAGTCAATGGGTCATTGCTACAACCAATCAAAATGCAGGTTAAAACTGTACAGCACCCTCTACATGCACAAGATTTAGGTTCCTCTCTGATTTTAACAAGGTTGTTCTATAGAGTCTTTCTTTTTATATGGCAGAAAGTAACATTACGAGTTGATGAAGAACAGTGCCTTACATACCAAATGAATTTCTTCATTAACTAATGGAACAAAGATAATAATTTCAAAATAAAGTTTCTCAGACTGTACTTTTTTTATTGTCAGGAGATTTGTGAGTAGAGTATCTTGCTATACTTTGTCTAGGTTAGAAGAACCATTTTTACTATGATTAGTATTCTTAAGTTCTCATTCATGATTTTAACTCCTACTTTTGGCTGGAAGAAAGACTTCATAATTCACTTCTGATAAGAAAACACCATATGCTAGTTTTACTGATGAAAGGTACAAGAAACATATAAGAAGTAATTTGCTGCTCAGTTTTGTGTACTAAACTCAATTCTACTGTCTACATTGAATTTGTGGGGTAAATAATACTACCTTATTAAATTAAAGGCCTCTGTGTGCCAAAAGAAATGTGAACAGTCAAATAAACAAACACTATTTTGTATTGGTTACATGGGAAAATAATGTTTAAACAATTACATTTAAAACATCTCTCCTTTTGCCTTCCTACTTAATGATCCTAGACTTTTTACTACTGGAAAATAAATTATGTGTCAATCCGTATTGTTGGGACAATATCACACTACCAAAGTTCATGGCAGGTAGAGAATTATTTTTATAGATAAGAAGTTAAATTCAATTTGGAGACTGAATTTCTTTGGTATAATAGGACAATTACAAGAATCTGAGCAACTGTTCCTGCTGTCTCCATCTATATCACCTAGGCCTTAACCTCAAGTTTATATACGGACCCACTGAATTTTTCTGATAAAATTTTAATTCAACTTTGAGTGAACTGGAATGCAAAACAACCCAGAAACACTAGAGAAAACTTAGAAGGTAAAATATAAATCTTTTAAGCTATTTTATTTTCCAAGTTCCAGAAGGAAAAAGAAATTATATATATAAAATCTATTAAACTATTAAAACATACTGGCATCTGGATTTCAATTTTTATCACAGCTGTAGAGAACAGAGATTTTCAGAAGGCACAGAGGCATTTTAACCTTTATGAGCACAAGGCAGTACCTTCCAGATAAAACAGAGCTGACAGATTAGCTGGCACAGTTATGATTAGCTATGCATCACCTATCATTCAAGCTGACAGAAAGATTTTTATTCAAACTTAGTGAGGTGTTAGGCTTTTTTGGATTCTGAGTTTTTTTGGTTGGGTTTTTTTGGTTGGGTGTTTTTTCTGGTTTGGTTTTTTGTTTGTTTGTTTGTTTGTTTTTGTTTTTGTTTGTTTGGGTTTTTTTGGTTTTTTTTTAAGTTATTACTGGCATCTATATTCATCCTGGAGGCGAACAGGAGCTCTATGATGCTGCAGCAATTGATCCACAAAATATCAATCTTTTCTGCTTCAGCAGGTCCTCACTGCTATGTACAGGGTTTAACAAGGGCTTGATTAACACTTCAAGAGTTTAATAGACAAGACAAACATTACAGAACTCATAATATTGATAATTACAAAACAAGTCCTTTCTCTTTATTTTGTTCTGTCACTATGATTTAAAAATTAAACCATTGAGAAAGCCAAAAAACATGCAAAAGAGATGTATGACTGGACAACTAATAGCACCAGGAATCCAGTGTTAGTGATGCAGCTCTAATTTCAGTGGCAAATTGAGCTGTTACAGCAAACTAGACACACATCAATCCCTGGTTGTCTTCTATCATAAGAATTGGTCACAATTTATTGCCTCAGTCCTATTATTGCCATCACCACAAGTGCATATTTGTAATGTGTCATATAACTCTTTTAAGAGACACACATCTATATGTATGCACCATACCTGAAAATCAGTGTGGTCTTTTGTAGAGGAAGTGCAACAGGAAAAAATGGAAAATCTGATGGCAAACAACTGAAAACATACAGAAAATCTTGAGAAGAGAGAAAAAAAATTGTCTGCGTCAGATTTAGACAGCAACTAAACAGGGATTCCTCACAAGGCCAGACTCTTCCTTGGCTCTGTGCGACTGCAGAGAGAAAAGGACTAAAGAGAGGAGCCCAAAGCAGGGATTTCTCACACCCTGAGGAGCCAACATCCATGCAGGAGATGTGAGCTAGACCCATGAGGGAGTTTCAGAGCATTCATAGGCTGAAGGCTTTTGCAAGTGAGAGACAAGCCACTAAACACAGATTATACATGCCCTAGACATGCCCTTAGACATGCCCTTTTTGTTCCCATGGGAAGGAAGGGAGCTGTTGTAAGAGAAGGAAATTCTTTGACTTCTCTGGAATAAGGTAGGAAGAAAATCTATACGGGGTTAATAGCTGACATTTGAAGTATAGAGGCATCGTGCCTTCTCTCTCCCTGTTTGCAGAAGACATACAGTGCAACAGGGAAGAAATGGAAGTGCTCACACGTTCTTACCAGGGACACAACTGGCAGGCACCATGAAAGGGAAATGCTGCAAGACTGCAGCATAGGATTTATTTGTGACTCAGAGCTCCTGCCTCCTTCCTCCTCCTCCCAACCCTACATAATGACAAAAATATTATTAGTCTATTAGCTAATAGCTCTAATTGTTACTCACAAAGTTTTTCAGTGTGCTTCACTGTTTTCATGGGAATAGTACACAGATTCTTCTCTCTCAGCAGCAGCAGTTTCCAGCACAGAAATATGAATGTTGTTTAGAATACCCTCAGTAAATTGCAGACATCAGAGATTCATTGATCATGGAGCCCATTTCTCTGCTAAGGGAAGCTTAGTCCCAGAAGCACAGTTTCTAGTGTTTCATACAGAATAACGTTAAAAATACCAGTGGTGAATCATCCTCCAGATTAACTCAGGAGGCAATTCCTCAGCAGAACACACTTTTGTGTTTTGTTCTTGTGGTTTGTTTTTTTGACAGACTAAATCTTAATTATTTTATTCTTAGCTGTATAGACTAAATTTTCATTTCTTTATTATAGTCTTAGCTATATCTTCCAACAAAGCATTAAATATTT
>JAOXXN010000001.1:8213647-8228657 GCA_026770055.1 Myrmophylax atrothorax | reverse complement strand
GGACAAGGGGGCACGGGCTTAAGCTCTGCCAGGGGAAATTTAAGTTGGATATCAGAAAAAAATTCTTTCCAGAGAGACTAATCAGGCATTGGAATGGCCTGCCCAGAGAGGAGGTGGATTCACCATCCCTGGAGATTTTTAAACTGAGATTGGACGTGGCATTGAGTGCCATGATCTAGTAAATGGACTAGAGTTGGACCAAGGGTTGGACTTGATGATCTCGAAGGTCTTTTCCAACCCAATCAATTCTATGATTCTATGATTCTATATTTTTTCTGAACTTGGTGAAAATTACCATAAATATAAAACCCAGGGAAAGTCATGGAGCTGTATCAGTAACCTTTGACACATTAACAATAGTCTTTCTTACTGAAATATATGAGATGAGAGTGAAACTTGAAGTGTGATTTGAAGGCTAACAACTTGAAATTCTGACTAGGCATGTCAGAATATGAAGAAGACTTTTCTGATTTGTTCCAGAAAAATGTATTAACCTTGAATTCTGTATTCAAAGCAGTATTTTTGAGAGCTCTACACATAGCAAAGAGAGGTGTCCTCTGATTCTGAAACCATTATGATTTCCTGTATTTATTTCATAGAATGACCTTGTTCAACATGCAGAAAACTGAAAAAGACTCAATTTACTGTTTTGCACATGGTAGATATTTCCTTGTACTGAAAGAAATATAGTAATAGAGCTATTTGAAATAGACATTTGGATTATTACCTTGTTAATTTTATTATTTTTAATTTTGTTGAAGGATTGTCTTTTAAGAAACAATAACTATCACATTTCAAATAGGTGAATTATTTTGACTTTCATAATTATTTCCCTTGTTGAGCTATCTCTTAATAATAAGAAAGAGGCAGTACCTTAAAAATGGTAATTAAAAAAGATAAAAGTTCAGTGGAAGAAATTTAGATCTTCATTCTAAAAATAGAATTGTCTGCCTCTCTCCATCTTGCAATGCAATAAAACATTTTGGTATTCAAGAAGGTTCTTCCAAGTAAGGAAGTAACGCATAAGTGAAAAAAAAGGGAGATTACTTCTACCAATGATTTAACTGCACTGGAACATCTCATGTTATTATCCCGAGCTCCTTCCAGGTTACTAACTGGGAAAACGATTGCTTTCAATGCAAATCAATTACAAAATGAAAAAAAAAAAGCCAGCTGCAGTGATGGAGTTGCTGCACAGCCTATGGGGATTATCAGGAGTTTGTCTGATTCTGTGTCACCTGATGTAGTAAAAACCTAAAAATTAAAACTGTTTGCCCATGTGTAAAATTTGCCAATATTTCTATGATAACATTAATGCTAAGCTGGGGTACTTGTCCTTCATGTTTTCAAACAACCTCTCTCTTCTCTGCCTGTTCACTAGGTAAGAGATTTAGCTTCCACAGTGATGCAGGCAATGGGTTTCTTGGCTAAGAGTTGAGAAAATGGTCTTATGAAAGAGTAGTTGAAACTATGGACTATGGCTTAGTATTAAAAAAAATCATCTCCCCAAGCATTTTCTTAAGATATTTCCCAAGAATCCACCAGAGCAAATATAGCTGTAGACAACTGCAATAGTATGTTGCCTATACTGATATTAATCTTGCCTAACTATTAGTTTCTCTGGGCAGACTGAATATGTGCATTTGTAAAGCTATTGCTTAAAGAAATGCTGACTCACAAAGAGAAGTGTGTCTCACACAGGCACTGAAGAATATCTAGCTGTTGATAGTTTGTCATTCTGATGCAAAAGGAGCTGGAGAGGGCTCAAAATGTATTTCCAGCTCCTTTTTTTCTTTTTTTATTTCTTTTTTTAAAAATTATTTTACTTGAATGTCACTTGTGCAGAGTGAAAAGAACCACAATAATTTCTTCATAACGGACCTGGTTCATACCGAGATAGATTCCTCTAAATAAATGAAAATTGAATATAAATGTGAGTATGGTGCAGTGGTGATGGAGGGTAGGAGTTTAGCATTTGTGTACATGGATGCTTGAATGGTCTACTAATGGGGCATTGCCTGCTATGTTCTAGTTCTTTTCAGAAGTAGTGAAGAATTCTGCTCTAGGACATAATGAAATGAGAATCAACTGGAAAATGGGAATTAACCAGAAAAACATTCCAAGTCTGGCATTAAGGTCTGTGGGATAAAATATTTAT
Organism: Myrmophylax atrothorax; assembly: GCA_026770055.1. NCBI lineage: Eukaryota > Metazoa > Chordata > Aves > Passeriformes > Thamnophilidae > Myrmophylax > Myrmophylax atrothorax. The sequence goes on along the minus strand of JAOXXN010000001.1, from coordinate 8,226,499 downwards.
TGCATAAGGTAGGAAGAAGAGAGAGTTACAGTCTGCAAAAGAAAAATGCATTCAAACAGCAAAATAAAGTGAACTACTTATGTCATCCACATTAAACCCAAAATGTTGTGATGGCATTGCTTCTCTGCAGTATCTATTATTAGTACTATTTATTTGTATACCCCCAAGAATGAGCTTGGTATTTGATGGATAAATATTAAACAGTGTCTCTGCACAGGAGAGCTCACAAGGGAAGGAAGTGCAGAGTGAATATTGCTTTAGAGTGCTTGTCTTTGCAACCTTAATGCTTTTTAAGATAGTACCTTGTGTATAATAAAAAGCAAAGCTTGAAAATACATTTTGATGACTTCATTGAATATCCTCAAAATATTTTCCTCACTTTATGGTTAATATCCACAGAGAGACCTCTACAGCTTTATGTAAAAAATGCTAAGGTGCAAGAAACTTAGACGTAGAGTGAAATGGTGAAGCATCCAGCAACTACCAAACGACATTAAGATTCAACCCCACTCAATCCCACAACCTGATTCACAAAATTCATCCGGCCCTAACTTTAAACCTGTAAGGTCCTGTGTAATCTGCAAGGGTGGAACTCTGAAGTTTATGCTGAATCACCCCAAGATCAATACTCAGCTGTAACATCTGCAAACTAACATGATTTAGAAAGAAGGAATGAGAAGGAACACTTATCAGCACGATGAGCAGGGAATACAAGAATTTGAAAAGACTTAGCGCTAATTATCTCCAAGTTCAGTGCAGATGCCCTAGTACATTTACAGAGGATATAGCAAAGAATTTTTTAAACAAATATTTGTAAAGTATTCTGATCAGAAAAGTGAGGTTTTGTAGGCTCACAGAGCAGTTTGCATTGGAAGGGACTTCTAAAAATCATCTAGCCAAACCACCTTGCCATGAGCAGGGACACCTTTCACTAGATCAAGGTGCTCAAAGCTCTATCAAACCTGACTTTAAATACTGACAGGGATGAGACATCCACAACTTGTCTTGGTAACCTTTTCTGGAGTCTCAACAACCTCAACTTGAAAATAATCTTCCTCACATCCAATTTAATCTACCCTCTTTCATCTTAAAAGCATTATTGCTTGTCACTACAGGTTTGCTTAAACTTTCTTGTAAGCCCTGTATAAGTATTGAAAGGCCACAATAATATTTCTGTCCATCCCTCTTTTCTTTATGCTGAATAATCCAATTCTCTCAGTTCTTCTTCATAAGAGAGGTGGTCCACCTCTCTGACCATTTTTATGGCACTCTTGACCAGCTCCAACAGGCCCATGCCTATTTTGTGCTGTGGACCCCAACGCTATTGCATTCCTCTTGATGGCAACCTCAAGCATGACAACCACACCCCTTGTTGTTGTTCCTGGGACCATTTATCAACCACTCTTTCAGGAGTGAAAAAAGATAAGGAAATATTTACAAGCAAATGGCCAGCTCTGAAGCATAATCTATTGCTGAACTTCTGAGATATTTGCTCTTTCTGAGTGATTTCTTGTACACTTAGTATTTACATAGAAAAGCTTATTGTACATTAACTGTGTTAGAATCAAAGACTATAGCCCGTGAAATTTTGAGAAATAGCTCTTATGCTCCTTCAATTTATTTCTAAGTATTTTTCCATTGCCTGTAGCAGAGAAATGCAACCCGAGAATAATTCCCTGCCAGCACACTTTGTTGTTTATCAGGCAAAGTAAATAACAATATATGGGAGGTGAGTAGCATTAAAATTTCAAGGACTGACTATCTACAAAGCTGGACAAGTATAACTCGACTTTTCAATAAGTCTTGACCAGCTTTTCCATTTTAGACAAACCACCTGGGCTGGGTATTCCCCTGGGTTCCTTCCATGCAGCCAAGGGTGTTCACAAAAAGCTGATTAGAATATGCAACCTAGTAAGGTGTTTTTTTAGAGTCTACCAAATTAATCCTAGAGTGAGAACATGACTTGAAAGAGCTTAGTACTTTCTGTACTATTTTCTGTTATGTCAATAAAACATATACAGCTCCTCCATACTTAGCAGCTGCAGTTTGCTCAACTTGACTAAAAGTGGACATCATGTCCTATATCAGCAACCTGTCAACGGCTTAAAATATCTGAAGACAAATTGGAGATTGCAGAAAATCAATTCTACATATATATTGCAATCCAGGACAGTCTTCCATTGAAATAATAAATTGAATTATTTTTACTACTGCCTTTTGGTAATTTTCCCCTCTTTTGGGGGGGTTTTTGCCTGCATAACAAAGATCAGATTAGGAAGAGGATTAATTACTTTTTAAATGTCATTTGGAATATATTAATTAAACTGCAGCTCAACTGTAAGTGACTTCAAATGTTTAAAAACCCTAACACTTTTCTAAGAATTTTATATATAATACCAGGCTTATGATGCCATTTATAGATAAGTTTTTACATTACAGTAATGCTAAAGGCTCCAGCTAGGAAACTTTCTGCAGAAAAAAATGTATATTCTTTATCTTTAGGAATAGTATCTTATTTGTAAATCAACTTAATTTCTCTTGCTGAAGTTCAGCTGTCTGTTCTCCAGGCCTCTACCCCAGGAGATAAGAAACACACTGCGCTTATGACTGGCCTCAGATACCAGTGGTCCCCTTTACAACACAACATGCTCAAAAATGGCAGATGACACAATGGCAATTGTATATTTTTAAAAGAGTGTGTGATCTTTCACAGCAGAAGTTTGACTTTTGAAGTTACTGTTGATCCCTTTTCCTGGATCATCAAACTGACTCATTACATCTTGTTGTCTGTCCAGAGCCCAGACCAGTAGCCACAGACTTTTGTGTACGTGTATTTGAGAGGGTAACAGGACAGCATATAGCTCTTTCTTTCAATGCATTTCCCGTAACAATACTGCGAAATTGGAAACTCTCCATGAGGAAGAGGGATTTCACCATTTGTCTCCCCTTTCTCCCTTCCACTCACAGTGCCTTACAGAAATCTAGCTCAAGAGTTAAGATGCAGTTCTGGACCAACGGAACAATGAAGGCTGTTCCTCTTTGCTACATCTACTCGGACAGAGAAACCAGGACCATGATTTGGCACTCTCTCAGGTTTGCCCCAGGACACTCTCTTCTCTTGTCTCACAATAAGGCTTTGGTCTCTTCCTGAGCCTGAAAAGCAGGAAGAAGTAAGATGAGACTCTCAGCTTTCATTGTGTTAAAAGATAGAGTTAAAAGACACATTTAACCATCTTTATGCAACTTAAAAAGGCCTGCTTTAGTTTGATATTATTCTCTCTTGAAGGCTCTTTGAGACTTACTCTGACTGATAGCACCTCAAATGAATTACACAGGGTAGGTATCACTGAGCTTCAAAACCTGGTTCTTACTGATGCACAGCTTTCAAAAAAGGACATAACTTCAATTCCTTTCCTATCTGTTTGCAATAACATGAGAATAGATAAAACCAAATTATTCTTTCCATTTTCCAATAGTCACCTATGTTCATACTACAGAAACATCTTCTATGTGTCAGTACTGTGAGTCACACTGAAGAACTAAATGCACCTATTAAAATTTTCTCAGTGAAGTTTTATTAACCATAAAAATAGTTTCAAGATGTGCTAAGAAGTAAATGGAACAGCATAGCTACTTTCCAAACATTGCCTAAGAGAATCCAGGATAGTTCAAAAATAGTTTTCTACTTTAAATGAATTTTCATTAGACATAGAAATCACAGAGCAATCATCTGCCAATGGCAGAAGACAATTAGAATCAGTAGCAGCATGACAACTCAGTTTAGCAAATACGTGAAATACTTACTGTGAAATAATTAGAATCTCTTCTTCTGGCTTAAACACTCTCCTACATTCATTTCTTATCATTCCTAAGTCATCCTCTTGATGGATTGAGACATGCCATGTCTGACACAGGAGTAATGTAATGTGTTCCATTCAAGGCTGCTGATTATATGCACATGTGCACAGTGACAAACAATTAGTGTAATGATGCAGTGATTGCAAAGCTTCTCACAACATTGTATAAGATCTCATGTGCTAGAAATTACCCTGACCACCTTTTCATGCTTTCCATTCTACATTGCTGTGGAACACAAATTTGTACATCAAATCTGAAAGCCAGCAAAGGGATTGATCTATACAAAGTCTGTGCTGAGGAAACATTGCCTTCCAGCAAATCTGGAAAATAAATTAAAAGTGATCATGATAAAGTGATGGAAATACAGAGGCATGGTTCAGAGTCAGCACTTTGCTCAGTATTCAGTGGAGCAAGATGTTTCCAGTGTGAACCCACTGCAGGAAGGCTGGTGGCTGGGAGTTGTTTAGCCCTATGTCACCGGGCACTCTGTCACTGCTGCTTGCCCAGAAACCCCCTCCTCAGCCAGAGCCAAGCTCCATCCATGCACAGCAGAGGGAGCCTCCTGCCTGGCACAGGCACCTTCAGTCGAGGACAACCACAGGCTTCACTTCCTCTACTTACATGGGCTATACATGGCACTACAACATCACTGAATTTGCCATCTGAGTCCAACATCCTCCAGTGAAGGTAAGAAAGGAACACTGCTCTGTGTGTCTTCATTTCTGCCTCAGAAGTAACACGAAGAGGTATGTGAACCAAGTGCTGTGGGGAGAGCAAGCCAATTTCTCCCCTCTCCTTGCCTTTTCTGTCAGGGTTGTGAGCCAACAAGGCAGAAAAAAAATAAAATAAAAAGTGAGTGGAAGCCTTCCCTCCCTGCAGCATCCCCCTGAGTGAGATGGGCAGACAGAGAAGGGGACACATGGCAGGCGAGGCCGAGGCTGACAGCAGAGGTGTGTGCCCATGTACCTTCAGGGCTCTCTGCTTGAGACTGAGTGGGGGTAAAACTAGGAGTAAAAGGAAAATCATAGAATCATAGAAGTTCCTGTGTTGGAAAGGTCCTTAAAGATCATCTCTTTCCAACCTCCCTGCCTTGGGCAGGGACACCTTTCATTAGAGCGGGTTGCTCAGAGCTACATGCGTCTGTTTGATTTGACCACAATGGGAAAGGATACATGCAAATAATGACACAGCAGCTCCCACCTATTCCAGATATGGACTTTTCTTTTTTTTTTCCTCTTATCAGTATTCTCATTTAGTACTTCCCCCCTTCCTTTTCACCAAACTTTGTTTCTCATGCAGAACCCAGCACTAAAAGATGAGCCTCTGTGTAAGAGGCAGAAGTCTCAGGGCTGATGTAGCTGGGAGTGCCAACTGCACTGAGCTGGTTGCAGCTGGTTACAGCCAGTTCAGATGTTAAGGTAAACCCCTCCCAACTTGGAGGAGCAAATCTGAGGAGTATATGGTGCTCCTGCACAAGCATATTTAGGAAAGAAATTGTCAGGTGCAGGGAAGAGGTTGGAGAGAGACACACTGAGCCAGAAGGGATAGGGAAACCCCCAAAGAACTGCAGCTATGGGCAATTGTACTGGTTTTGACTGGGACTGTGTTAATTTTTTCTGCAGTAGCCTGTATGGAGCTGTGTTTTGGATTTGTGCTGAAAATGGTATCGTTAACCCAGGTATGTGCTGAGCAGCACTTTTATGCAGAGTCAAGCCTCAAGAAAGCAGGTTTGGGTTGCACAAGAATTTGGAAGGGAACACAGCCAGGATAGCTGGCCCAAACTGCCCACAGGGATGTCCCATACCATATGGCATCATTCTCAGCATATAGAGAGAGATGTTTGGAATGATAGCATTTTTCTTCCCAAGTCACCATTACATGTGATGGAGCCCTGTTGCCCTGGAGGTGTATGAACACCTGCCTGCCCTTTGGAGAAGTGATGAGTGAATTCCTTGTTTTGCTATGCTTGTGTGCACAGCTTTTGCTTTGCCTGTTAAACTGTCTTAATCTTAACTGGTGAGTTTTTCCACTTTTTCCCCCATTCCAACATGGAGAGTGAGTGAGCAGCTCTGTGGGTCTGAGCTACCAGCTGGGGTTAAACAAAGCAGCAACCCATGCCAAGGAAGGGACACTAAGGAACAGTGTGAGAGGGAGATGTCAGGAGCAAAAAGTGGGAAAAGCATCCCATGCACAATGACCTCAGCCTTTGCACAGCCTGTTGTCTCACTGCAAGTGAGTGGGTTTGAGGGTTGGTGCATGTGCTGTGTAATTGTGCACATTATTTCCTTAGTGTTCAAATTAATGACCAGAAGTTTTATTTGGACTGACAGCAAAGTTGGCTTCCTGAAGTTGAAACTTTTTAGTCCATGACAGTGCAGATGTACAGGGGTTTTTTACTATAAAGCCTGGTTTTATGTTCCCTGGGTATACTTATTGATGTACTTCATCTTTACTCCTTTTGTTCTCCTCCCTCTCTTAAGATTCTTTACACAAGTCCTCTGGAATGAATAATAAACTGCCGTGAGACAATTTCTTTTCCTCAGATGTTTCTGGATCCAAAGTTCTTTGCAGTGAAAGGACTGTGGCCAGTGATTCAAGGGCTGTAACGATATGAAAATATGACTTTGCTTTTATATGAGGTTGAGAAATATCAGTTGTAGTTGTCTTTCCTTACTGAACAGGCAAATACAAAAGACAAAAACATAATGTTTGCTTTCAAATATAAAAAGAAGGTGCCATCCCTGCCCTGTTCCAAACTCCCACTGTCTCTGGTACAGAATTGATACAAGTAGGATCAGAGTATGCACACAACTGAATGACAAACTGCATATCCCTATTTCATGTGTCAGAGGTCTCAGTTCCTGAGGCACACTGCTGCCTTTTGAGCAGAAGATAGTTCTGCTCTGTTTGAGGAAGACCAGCTCCCTAGCTGATGTGTCTATCTGTGCAGTCTAAAGAAAGACTAGTTCAGTAAATCTGTTCTTGATATTTTCTTGCTAAAAGCATTTTTCAGTGTATACAACTCCCCTTTACCCCTGTGTGGAAGAACAGAGTACACTAGTCACAAGAAGGTTATGAGTTTAGATTCTCAACCTTCATCTCAGTTCAGGTATTGCTTTTTATAAGATATTGTTACAGACTCACTCTACTGTTGGGATAGAAGGGTCTGTTCTCTCTGTGTAACATCCAGAACACTTGGCAATGATGGGCAAACAGTTTCAGTTCTGCAACATTCTGCCAAAGCACTTAAAATCTAAGAGATGGGACAACAGATGCTTTGAGACAGGTAGGGGAGGACCAAGTAAGAACAAGACATGCTTGGGCAGTATGACAGGACAGCTGTCTTTGTCAAATGTTTAACATGTGTACATGGAAATGAGAATTTTAAGAGAATGTATTGCAAGCAGATCCTTGAAGATATTTACTATGAATCTCTTCTGAGCATGAGAAATGGAACAGGGAAAAAAAAAGCGACCAGCATTAATATTTAGATTAATATTAGCTGATATGAAGTGCTGGCTTGGAAGAGCAAATGAGAGGCAACAGATGAATGACTGCCAAAGCAAAATGGTGAAATGCAGGCAGAGCACGCCCCAGATGTGCATGTTCCAGGCACGGTAACAGAAGAACACCCAAAGCACAAACTGCATATTGGGGATAAACTGCTGAACAGGACATCAAATGGGACATTGACATGGTATAAGCATTTGTTGTTATCTGGGGATGACACAACAGAATACCGGTATGTCCTGCATGATGACAAGATTTAACCAGGAAAATAGGTCTTCATCTCACCAAATTTTTAGGCTGCTTTTCTGTCAACATTGTGATATATACAGATGATGCTGCTTGAGGAATATTTGTGTAGTTGGGTACTTTGCAGCACATTGTTAAATTAAAGCACTCACTAAATTTCCTTTTTAAAAAGCTCACTCAAAACTTCATTATTGCTGAAGTGACAAAGGAAGACATAGGTCTGAAAAGAATTGTGCTCTACATCTCACTGACATTATCTTCCAACTATTTACTACCTGCTCAATAAGTTCAAAAGGAAAAAAACAATTAACTTTTCATTTAAAGGGCATATCATCTGGTAATGTCTAAATTGCTGCTAGTGCTATTTATAAAAAACCTCAAAATAAAATGAGAGCCACAGCAAACACAGCTGTGGTTTATTTGCCATCACCCACCTGCTGGTAAATCTAGAACTGGGCTGTAGCAGTTGCTTATTAACTTCAAACAAAAAAGGGCCCAAGATTATTGTTATTATTGACACTGTTGAAACTCTCACCTGGATATCTGCACTTGCAAAACCTGGTTCTTTGTATATTTTTGTCAAGTATCACACCAGAATTTTCTCCACTGCCTCTCCAGATGTTCATCTGCAGTCTGACTCAAACTTTCCTGGCACTGCATGTCCTTCAGAGGCAGACTCAGGTAAGCAACCATGTCACGGACAGCGCATGCAGCTAATTTTAACAGAATATAGTAGGGATAAAAATTCTTTGAGTTCAACCTGATAGTGTATTCTTGTATGTATATGTCCTTGTATTTGGCATTATCTGAAAGACAAGCTTCTGAAGCTTATTGACCTTCCCTCCCTATCCCAATCAATACAAATGTCTTGCCCCCATTAATAAAACACAATACTCCCACCCATTTGTATTTGAAATACATCTGAAAATATAATTTTTTCCCCTCACATTTCTGATCTGTTTGGGCTTGCAATGTAGCTAAATAAGCAGGTTGTTTTGTTCTCTGCCTCATGAAACATATTTTATGGCTGTGTATCTGTTTGAAACCCATGTAAATTAGCCTCAGGACATATACGACTTTTTGGCTCTGTAGCTAGTCAATATAAAAGAACATTCTTTAGTCCTATAGGACTTCCTAACTATATGTTAAGAATAAAAAAAATCTCCTTATCAACACAAAATGAAATGTTTTAAAATCGTATCTTGTCCAAAAGTAAGAATAAGTAAGGGAGACAGGAATTACCAATGCAACTTTGACACCTGGCATAAGGGTATAGGAAGCCTTAATAACTGCTGTGGGTTGTTGAAGACTACTGTTGTCTGTACATTAAATCTTCTGTCCACTACCAGAAGGCTAAACCATATCTAATGTACAAACCACTCCTGCTGGCCTCTCTATGATCTTCCTCCTGCAACTCCCCTTTCCTCAGCCACAAGACTTAGCTCAATTATTTTCTTTGGCTATTTGACTTTAATTGGCTGCTGTTGTGACCCACTCCCGAAGGGAGGGTAACTGAGGTTCTTGTTAATTGTAGATCTCTTGGGCTGGATTAAAGTGAAAGGATACTAAATGACTGGTGTTTATAAATATATATATGGCAGGTTTATTTCAGAACAATTTTGCAACTCCCTTTTCCTGATCCACAAGGGTTAGCTCAATTATTTACTTTGGCTACTTGATTTTAATGGCTGCATAAACAGGGTTGCAAAGCCAAGGTTAAATGAGCAGTGTTCTTTCCCCAGGTTCCTGTTAAAGGAGGAAAATGGGAACAAGAAGGTTTTGCCATATTGTGAGGAGAGCTGTGCCGGAAACAGTCATGGACTGGGTACAAATATGGACAAGTATTAGTGTTAAAAACAAAATGTTCCAAGGAACAACTTTAGAGAGCGAGGGAAGGAATTTCTTTTCCCCCTTGCTTTTGTCCAAATTAAAAGAAATTAAAAGACTAGGGGAAGGTGAGCTGCAATAAATCACACAAAGTGGTTTCCTATTTGAATGGGAGTGAAGTCTGCCAAAACGTGGTAAAAGTTCACTTTTTACTCTGCTTCTGGAACATATCTTGCTAATAGACCAAATAGAATAAGCAAACTCTTTATACAAATAGGAAGTGTTTGGAAGGGCTGGGAAGGACTGCCAGCCAAAAGGGGAGAAGTGAATTGAAGCCTTAGATGCTTTTGAAGTCTTGTCTATTTATAATTGCATCCAATTTAACTGAAATATTTGGCAAAAATACACACAATATTTAAGACAAAAACTTCATCTTTGTAATAAGTTTTTTCCCTGAGAAATCCTAGTAACGTTAATTACATGATTCTTAAACCAAAAAAACTTCAATTACTGTGCTAGCAGACCTTGCCAGCATGATGAAATCAAAGCTGACTTTGAACAGTAAAATATAGGTTACAAAATGCACAGTAGGGTTCCAAACTATGCACTAACTTGCAATTATTTGACAGATCTTTGGATCATATCTTCTCTCAGCATCAGAGAAGGAGGAGTGTTTGCTTAATGTTTCAGGGTCTTGACTCCAGGTTGTTTTATTTCTCTCTCTTAAGAGCAATTATTGTCTTAAAAATCACTGATGTCCCCCAAACCCTCGCATTAATAGACTCAAATGCTAAGGCCTAAATCCAATAAAAGTCCCTTAAAATAGTCCATGATTAAAAGAAGAAAGAGCAGGATATTTGGAGCAAGACAACAACATTGTTTAAATCACTTACATTGCTAAAAGAGTAGTTAAGAAATAATATCAGGTCTCTTATACCGACAGTAGATACCTTTCCATATTTCAGCATGCTTTTTATCCCTCATCACATAAACAAGATATCAAAATGCCTAAAGCATGTACATCACAGAGCAGCACCACTAACACAGCACACAAGCCCTTTGCACTATGTGATTCAGTCTGGTAATTCTGATGATCTGAATTGTCAGGTGTGAGCCACTTCTGCATTGTTAGGAGTGGAAAATTGCATAATTGAAAAGTAATTAGTCCTTAGAATGCAAAACAACTGTGAATCAAATATTGAAAAGTATTTCTTTGCCTTTGAAACAAAAGTATTTATTCAAACCACGGAATTTGTGTTTCTAAATCATTTTGGATCTTGGGGAAAACTATGAATGGAAATTACATACTGTTTTAGCCATGAAAATTTTTAACATACACTCTTCCTAAAAACATTTATTTTTCAATGTACATTTCTCTTATTTCCATTCATAATAATATCAGCAACGTTCTTTCTAAAGTTCTGAAAATGGTCTGCAGTACTCAGTTCCTGCTTCTACCTTTCTCTTTCTCTTCTGATGAAAATGAATATCCTGATGCTTCATTTTCATGACAAAGACCATAGCAGAAAATAATAGAGACCAAGACTTCTCCTGACATTGACTGAAGTGAATAAGGTGAATAGGATGAAAATAACACAGTCCTCACTCACATTTTAACATCATTATCAACAGAACTCCACAGACACCAGCCACAGAGGTGATATCAGTATGCATCATGTTCAGCATTGAAGTGTTCATGAGAACAGTCTTTTTCATATCTGCAGTATTCACATGTATTTCAGGCATCATCAAAAGAGTTCTCCTGCAGAGAACAATGAAATATGATTACATTTGTCATAACTGCAATATACTGTAACACCAAATGACAAATTAACAGAAAAAGTTGCTTATGCCTTTTCCTTCCATGGAATTTTGTGAATCTGCCAGTTTTACAGCAAAAATTACTGTAGCAATCCCTTGTGCAAACCAGTTGTGACAAGTTTAAGTGCAGCAAATCTATTTTCAAGGTGGTGCAGCCTCTTTTACAAGCTCAATGACTCCTATGAGAAAGATTTTTTTAGTTTTGACTTGAAGAAGGTATTGTAGAAACTCATAAGAGATATTTTATAGGAAAACTGATATTTTAGACAGAGAATTTAATAGGAAAACAGCTATCTATTGGTAAGGTACGTAGTATTTTAATGCCCATTAGAGATCATTTAAGGGAACTCTCAGAAGTAACAGTTCAGATTCTTTTCAGGGATTCGTGCTCCTTACCTCTTCTGGTAATTTCTCCACGTCCCACATTTGGAATTTGTTGGCAGGATAAGGAAGATTTTCTAAGGAGGACACTAATCACTGACAGACATTTTGAAATTATATGTCAAAAACCAAGTTTCTCTTTAAGCAGAGAAGACTGAGCAAGTGAAGCAGAAGTATTGTTGCCAAAACAGATATCAGCAGCTGTCAGGCAGGAAAGGCAAACCTTGTAGCTGAGGCAACAGAGCACATGGATGATTGCCCAGAAACAACAGAAGAATCTGGCAGTGGAGCACATGCTGCAAACATCTGCCTTGTGTCTGTGATACATCAGGGCTCTGCAATGCTTGTATCAGTGCCTTTTATCTCCTGAGCAGTGATCTTATGCTCTGTCACTGTGCCCTTAAGGATCCCTCATCCCTCCTATGCTTTCCTTTTTTGTGTGCTCTAAACTAACTCTCTTCATTCTGCTTTCTCAGAAGGCATATGGAGGTTTGCTCCTATGCCATAATGACTGGAAAACATGTGGAAAAAAGGACCCCCTCAATGAGGCAAGAGGAAGATGAATGTCCCAAGAGGAACTGTAAATGTTCTTGTTCACTTGCTGCCACCCAGTTGGTTGGTACTGCTTGTCCCTTTTAAGCCTCCAGACTAACAAGTGAGTCTAAAAGCCTTTTATCACACAGCATTTGACCTCCAGATGAGCCAGTAACACTGAGAAAAACTGTATCAGTGCAACTAACTTATAAAAGAAGGCAAAAATCATTACTGTCTTTCCAGTAGAAATCAAAATGCTATTCTCAACCTTCCTGCATGAATTATCACCTCTCATTACATTAGAAAACTACCAAAGCAATGCTCCAGACTTCTCCTAATGCAGTTTATGTAAGCTGAGCACAAGTCTTTTGATATTTCTGACCATAAACACTCAAAGTCAATACACGTTCTTCAGCTGGCATTAGGGTGAAACTATTTCCAGAAGTGCTACAATAAACTGCTAGGTATTAACAGTGGTCCAGCTTGCTTTCTTGCTTTCTTTTTGTCTTCTGGAAGAAGTGTCAAGCAGTGGTTCTTGTTGGTTGTCTAGGGTTTAGCTCTGCTTTCCCCTGCCAGGCCCGGACTGCCCGGACTGGGGAAAAAAACCCCGAAAAGACAGCAAGAACTCAAATGAAACCAGACTGAATTAGTATATATATATATATATATATATAT
>JAOXXN010000001.1:8190099-8210851 GCA_026770055.1 Myrmophylax atrothorax | reverse complement strand
ATATTGTAGTTTTCTTTTAGTTTTCTCTTTTCTGTATAAATATATAGTTAGTTTCAGCATAAACCTAGAGTTGAAGGTTTTTTTCCCTCTCTCTCCTTCTTTTTCTCTTGGCTGGTTGGGAGGGGGGAAGAACCCTTTTACTCTGTCTTGGACAGTTGGCATTTTGCCAGTTCAAAACTAAGTCAACAGTTTATAGAAACACCTTTTTTCTACCGAAGTCAGTGTCCTATGCCTCTAAGTGAGAGAGAAGACAAATAGCAGGCTTACCTCTGTAGGCTGGTGTGCGATCTCGGCAATAAAACAGAGAAGACCTAATGATCGGTATAGGGTCAACCCTACTCATGGAGCTTTCTATCTGCCATTTTCCTGCCTTGCATTGGATGAAAGAAAAGGAGAAGTGAAAGAGGGAAATAAATTGTCACCCTGACCACTACTTCCTCAGACATCACCACTGTCCTGAGTTACAATGTCCCCTGTCACTGCCCTTCACTGACAATCATGGCAGGACCTCTGACTCTGGGGGCAAAGATGCTCTTGGCATTACCTCACCTTTCTTTGGGCATGATTTTATAAGCTGGAGCTCTTACTGTGCCCAGATATTTACCTAAACTACTTTCTGACTTCTGCACAAAAGGACTTCAAGTTGATGGGACAGAATGAAGTAGCCGTCATACTCCTTTTAACCTATAACATCAATGCTTCCTCTTCCCCTTTTGCTCTTCATAGAATCATAGAATACTTGGGGTTGGAAGGAACCTTCAGGATGACCTAGTTCCAATCCCTGTGCCATGGGCATGGACACCTTCTGCTAGCCCAGGGTATTCAAAAGGCTGAACAGGTTGCTCCTTCATATAGATGGACAATTTTTTTCCCATCAAAATTTTATTTCCCTCCTCATATCCTTTTCCCTCATAAGCAGAGGGATATTCCCATAAACACTGGCTTCAGTTGTGATCCACAGCATCAGAGGTGGGCACTTGGCCTGAGGGATCACAGTGACTGTAAGGCCTGTTTCCCATTCCAGAGCAGAGGAAAAACAGGCTGGTAGTGGATTCCTAGAGAAGAACTAAAACAGACAAAATAAGGTAGTGGCAATCCTTTCTACATCAGACTCTCTGTTTTCAGCAAGCTGCCATTCAGGGGGCAGCCTGAACTACTCCTTGGTAAAAGATGGTGTAGTTCCCCTGAAAATCAGTGTGAGCTTGTGCTTATACATGGATTATGCTCAACACCAACCACTGTTTCAAGACAATATACATTTTTACTCATCAGTACACACAATAGCCATAAATTATACAAAAAGGTTGCAAATTTCAAAGTTTCTTTAGGTAATGTGTGGGCTTGTGCTTGGTAGATGCAATCAAAGTATAAACTCATACACCAAATTGCAATGTACAGTTTCCAGCAGTAAAAACCCTACTGTGTAAAGTAAGATGAGGTGAGGGGAAAGACATAGTTCGGTATCATATATCTGAACAGAGTCAGCAAGCATTTTTTCTGAAAAATGAGCAGTGTAATACTATGCCTTCCAGAAATATGCCCTTTTGATTTCTTTCTTTTTCTTGTAACAATAGTTTCCTGATATTTTGTGTTTTGCCCCAGTATCCAAAGAATTTTGTAAACTGTCTTTAATTTCTTTAAATTTTCAGAAGCATGCATTTTACAAGAAGAAAAAAGCCATGTTTTCAATAGTCACAGGAATGTTGAAGAGAAAGAAAAAAAAATCCAGTCCATATAAACCACTTTTGAAAAAAAACTTTAATGAAACACTTCCAGAGTTTGCATCAGTAGCTGGTTCCAATCACTGCTTTGTAACTTTATAACATGTTCCTAAATATCCCTGGCTGTGTAAGTCAAGTTTTATTGCCCTGCCACACAAGCACAGTACAGACAACAAGCACTTAGTTACTGTCCTTTCTACTATATTATCTTCTACAGTGGAAGAGTACATGTCCTCCTCATTTATCTTCCCATTTGAAAAATTGTTTAAAGTTGTCCTCATTCTTCTTAAATACTGCTCTTATTGAAACTATTGCCCTGCTACTGTTCCCTGAATTTGACTACATCAACATTTTTTTAAAATGTAGTTAGATGAGGCCTCATCAGCACTAAGTAGAGCAGAATAATTTCTGTCTGTGTCTTACATGTGATAATCCTGAAAGAAGATGAGGTTTCCCCAAGCGTTCAATATTTGTAATTCATTTTTTATCTTATCATCCATTAGATCTTTTAAATGTGTGGGGTTTTTTGTTTTACTACAATAATTCCTCTTTCCTAATTGTACTCTATTTTGGCATTTAGGCATTTGATTTCTCCTGGAGGGTTGGGCTTCTCTGTAATGGATCTCACCACTGATTTTCATGATTTAATCAACTGACGAAGACTTTTCTAAACTCTGTTTCAGTTCTTAAAAAATTTGTACCATCTCTTGTGGTGCCATCTATCAATTTTGTAAATGCACCACCTACATTATCACACTGCGTCTTACTGAATATATGAATTAGAACCATATCTCAGACAGACCTCTGCTATGCTACGTGAGAATTGATGCCTTTAATAAAAAAATCACTGATAGTTTCTGCTCAAGTGAAGTTTTGAAATCCTTTGTATGTTGATTTCATGTGGACTGCATGTTGCTTATGAGAATGTCACGAGACAATGTCAAAATCCTTACTGAAGTCAATATGCACCACAACTGTATCTTCCTCCTTGACTTAGCCATTTATCCTGTCAGAGGAGGAAAATAAATTGGTTTGACATGATTTGAGCTTAGTATATCAGTTCTTTCTGGTTTTGTATAACTTAACTTTCCTCTCAAAGTCTGTAATTTGATCATTTCATAAGCTGGTCTTCTATCTTAGTATTGAAACTTGGAAGACTTGCTAAATTTCTAAGTTCTAATTTTTTAAGTATGTCACTATCAGAATTTTAATTTATGTGTAGCACAAAGAATTAAAGTGAAATTCAGAAATGTTGATGACCTCACACACTTCATCCAGCACTGGTTTAGTGCAGCTACAGTAGATATCTGACACAGTTCATTACAAGATAGTCATGCAACTAACTATGGGTACAGGAACTGTAAAAGTTAATCTTCTGTGCTTTGCCTGCCCTGAAAATTTGTGATTGACTTGTATTTGTCAGAAACACATGGTTACAGTTTAACTGGCATTCTAGAAGTACTCAAATCAGAAATACGACATAAGGGAAGGTCCTGCCCTGCATTTCCAGAAAGAGACCACACTGCTGTCTGACAAATCAAGTTGCTAACACGCAGAGGGGAATATGTACTTCAGCTCTGAGAGACACAAATGCCGAGAGGGAGAAGTAATGGCAATGGCTAAGCTCCTGCTGCCACTACCAAAAAAAGAGGGGAAAGCACCTTCAAGATTGTAAAGGTCAAAACCAAGGAATGAACCAGACACATGCAACTCTGAACTTACAGTGTTCCTTTTGGATAAAGCATAATCTTTCCATTATCATTAAAGTAAGAAGCCCCTTGAATGCTTTTGTAAGTTCAATTCATATCATAGTCATTTCAGCATAAACACATTGAAATTTCTGCATATTGGTGTCAAATTCACATGTCCTGTAAATTAGTGTGTTTTCTTCTCTTTGTTTAACAGAATGAAGACCAAACAGTCAAAGATCTTGTTAGGGAAAATCCTGTGAATATGTATTTTATTTCTCCTTTGTTACATTTTAAGAAAATACCTTAATTTCAATGGCTAACAGATCCAAAAGTTTTATTTCTCAGTTGGCCCAAAGCAATCAAATGTATGTAATTTGTAAGGAGCATTGCAAAGGTATTAGGTTTTGCTCTCAGAAAATGAAAGGTTCATGGGGAATGATTCACATCTTCTGTCTCCTGAGGCTTTCACGTGGTGCCATAAGGATTCGAGGAAGGTGATTCTCCCCATCTACTCTGCCCTTGTGAGACCCCCCTGGAGTGCTGCAGCCACCATCCACCTGTGGGATCCCCAGCACAAGAAAGATGTGCAGTGTTTGAAGGCCATGAAGATGATCAGGGGGCTGGACTAACTCCACTATGAGGACAAGCTGAGAGATTTGAGGTTGTTTAGTCTGGACAAGAAAAGGCTCTGGGGAGGCCTTGGAGCAGCCTTCCAGTACATAAAGGGCACTTACAAGGAAGCTGGAGTGAGGCTTTTGGCAATGACATGTAGAGGTTAGGTAAGAGGCAATTGTTTTATACTGAGAGTAAGTTTAGGTTAGATGTAAGGAAGAAATTCTTGGCTGTGAGGGTGGTGAGGACCTAGCACAATCTGCCCAGAGAAGTTGTGGCTGCCCCATCACTGGAAGTGTTCAAGACCAGGCTGGAGAAACTTGCTCTAGTGGGAGGTGTCTCTGCCCATGACAGGGGGTGTTGGAACTATGTGATATTTAAGATCCATTGCAACTCAAACCATTTCATAATTTTTTGATTTATAGTTTAATTAGGCAGCAAGTGTCCATAAATTTGCTGTGGTTTAGATGATTCTTGCAATTATTCCTTTCTGCATCTTAAATTTCTATAAGTAATAGTTATATAAAAAAGGGTAGGGAGATGAGTTACTTTGGGTTTTTTTCAGTCACCATTTTTTTTCCTTTCTCTTTTACCCTTGAGAGTGCCTTAATATCATTGAGCTCTGTTCCCTGCGGTAGTCCTGTAACCAACTCCTGTCTAGACAGTAATATCAATATATTCTGGCCATAAAGGGCAGGAAAGAACAGTAGAAAGCAGAAGACAAAGAGATCCAGGATTTGAGGAGGTCTCTCAGCAAATGTTTGTACTAATATTTATTATGTTTATCCAGATAAAGAAATTCTTCCAAACATGTTTTAGAAAGGATGTAGTGCTAACATAAATTTCTGCTTTCACTAGGTTCTGTGCTATTTTCTTTGCATTTTGGATGTTTTTCCTTGAATAAACAGCATCAAATTCAGGATTTATGTAATTCAAAGGAAAATGAAAGTACAAACAACTAAAGAACAATTAGCACTGGTATATTCAAAACAATAAAACATTCAATGTTGAATGCAAAAATATCACTAGACTACTTTCCCCAATACAGTTTGTAGAGTGAAAGTAGAGTTCCAGTGTAACTATATGGTGCAGATATTCTTCACTGATGTTTTACAATAATTGTATTTTTCATACTTTCTTTGTACTCAACTCTGGACCACATTAATGATACATATATTTGGGGGAAAAAAATCTATCATGAGTAGAAAATGTTAGTCTTAGAAAATCTATGGTGTCTCAAGAATACTCTGTTTCTGCCTGTACTTGGGTTTATTTTTATGATATGGAATCTCTTGATTTTAAAATAATTTCATTTTGGGAACTTTACTCATGAGCAAAAAAAAAGGAAGATGTTGAATAAAAATTTGGCAACAATACTGAGGGAATTTAGTAGTCTCTGATATTAACACAATATGCTCTTCAAGATAACGGTAATCAATGACATAAGCATGTGTTTAGCAGGTATGATTATATGTACATTCTTTTGTTTTGTAGTTCCTACTGGAACATTGGGTATATGCATATTAGTTCAATTAAGTACTTTGAAAGAGAAATATTCCCAGGAATACAGTGAAAAATTTAGAGAAAAAATAGGAATTGGGGAAATTTAAGAAGTCCATAGATTATAAGGGTTTTGATATTTTTTTTTAACTCTTCATTTTTTCTGTCTAAGAAAGTCAATCAAATGTGTGCAGAATTTACATTCTTAAAATTACAATGTTCTTTACTGGTTATATAGACTTCTGGTACTTTTAAAATTCTGACAAACACTTGACTTATTACTGAAACTTGAGAGAAAAAGGGTCACTAGGTGAGTGGATGGATGTCTGCATATTCTAGCATGTGTACTCATATTGAAATCAGTTTTTTGCATCCCAATAATACTATATTCTTTCATCCGGAAAAAGAAAGCAGGTGTCTGCTTTCTTTGTTTCCCTGTTGAAGAACTCATTGAATGTCTTTGAGGAACACATCTGTAAAAGAAGAAAAGTGTAATGTTTGGTTCAGAGTAGCAAGGTTTGGCTCAGAGTAGCAGAAGAGGTAATAATTAACGCTCTCAACATAATTCCCATGAGCTGACTCAATCCATCCTTTTGAAAAGATGATCTTTCCTGCTGCCTCAGGTTTACTGAAGATGCATTACTTTTGAAACTGCACTCTTGAATTTTTCCCAAAATAGGTTTGTTGTTTGGTTGGGGTTTTTCCCCTCCCTCACAATCCCTGCTTTTGGTGTCTTGTTTAAGTGCTGTGATGTCATACTGCACCACCTGAAAGTGCACAGCATCTTGTTTAGACAGTATAGCTTTGTGGGAATATTTATTGAGCTGTCTGTGCACTGAAATCCTTCCATGAAAAAATACAAGCTCTAATCTTTTGGGGATCTACATGATCAAGTCAAATGCTGTCATTGACACTGTGTGTGATTAAACAGGCTGCTGTATCTTTGTAAACTGATTATACAAGGATGGAGGCTGTTCTGCTGGAGAAAAATGGCATTAATGCTAACCCTGAGTCTGAGAACAGTCTCTTTTATCCTCTAAGGTTAGGTTTGTTCTACCACTGATGTTAAAGGGACAGCTGACAGTGCCACAAACCCTCAAACTACACAAACGTATCACTACTAATTTAGTCACCCATAGTGTCTATGCCTGTTGAAGTTACCTGACATCCTGTCATATGTCACAGGAAACCATCCTCATACAATCTCTTTCTGCAGTAGAAACCATGGCAGTCATGGGGAGACCATTCAGGAAAATTAATTGAATGAATATTTTGTACCTGATAGTGTTGACATCTATATTGATGATTAATGGCAGGTGGAAAAAGGTTTCCTATAAATCAAAGGAGTGAAGAATGTCAAGGGTTTTTCTAGGCTTTTATTCACATTAACTGTTATCTGATGCTAGTTACACAAAATTTCCTTTCATTGCATTTTTTCAAGAAGGAAAAAATTATCTACTAGGAGGAAATATTTGAGGGGAAAAACTAAGAGAGGTGAGAAATATTTTATGTTCAGGTCATAGGAGCAGGGTCTGGTTTGACTTATTCTTCTGACTTGTGCAGCCTATAAGGTCTTAAACACATCATGTCATTTTGCCTCTTCTCCATAATGTCTGTCCCTTTCCTACCATTTTTCTGTGCCTCCTTATGTCTCTTCTGTGTTTTGCCTGGCTGAACCACTTTCTGGAGTCAAACAGTCACCTCTTCAAACATGGATGCAGCAGGTGATTTGAGAAATGTAGAGACTAGTGCAGGCTCACAAGTGAGTTTTATTCCAGCAGTAACACCTGGGAGAATCCATAGCAGAGAAATCACAGGGACACACACAGAAGTGCCATGAATCCTGTGCACTGTGTAGCTTGCTGGGTATGGCCTAGCACTTTTAAATGTAAGCACTTTCATCTATTGAAACACTCCATTTCCAAAAAAAAAAACATTAAGAGTAAAGAAAGCATGGTGTTTAGTACAACTTGTTACATGGTGTAAGCATATAGTGTAAATATATAGAGTTTAACTTAACAAACATGTAGAGAATGTGCAATTACTTTGACAACAGTGTCTGATTTTTATGAAAGTTTTGGCAGATGTTAAGACTAGCCTCGAAATATGAGTTGGTGATCTTGAAATGGAATTTGAGGTCATTCAGTTAGTTCTGATAAAAAATGAAAAATGCCTTTTTTTTTACTATTTATTTTAATTACAATCTCACTGTCTTTAGCTGCTCTTGAATTAGTAAAAGTTATAAAATAACATACAGTTTCAAAAACCGCTTATATTAGCAGGCAGTTTCCCAATTTAAAAAGTGAAGAAGTGCAGAAAATCAATTAGAACTTGCGTCTTTTAAATGCCAGGGTACTTATGTAAGCAGGACTGGTAAGTTTTGTAAAATATTTATGTTCTGTAATTTTTCCCATAGACAAAATGAAGACACAAAAGAAACAGTATACATCTTCCTTCCTGCTTATGTTCAGCTGTTTGGTAACCATAACTATATCCCAGCACTGAATACTTAATGGAAACAAATACTTCTATAGGACATCTGGTTTACATGCCTATGATTTTTTTTCTTTGAAAATAACTGCATGAGTCCCCTTAGTTCTTACTGAGAAGGACTTACAGTTACTTTCAATGAAGAAAAAGTAAGCCATTTCCCAACTCACAATTTTTGGCCACACCATGGGGAAGAGTGCAGCTCAGGCCAAGGACCATTACTGAGAACTCTTCTGTGCCCATGCAAGTAGGTACTGAATTGAGTGATCTTCTTGGGGATGTCTGCAGCAATTGGACCTAAACCCTGACCCAAGCAGAGAATAGAAACCTCTCCTTGTCACCATGGATTACATCCTTTCTATTGTATCTCTGAATCTCGCACATTCAAGAACCTGGATATCATCAGGGTCACCAAGACATCACAAAATCATGTACAACAGGATCTCTTACATAAAAGCTTTCCTTGTTCCATGTGAGGGATCAATGCAGTTTTCAAATTAATACTGACCTGAAATGGAGTTTATTGACATTTTTAGATGAGCAGATAAGGTCGTAAAAGGATTTATGTTTTAATAATTCAAAAAAATTTGAATGTTAAGTCTTATCAGTCTCATTAACAGCAAGTTCCCAAGGATAAATAAACCTGTCTATGCTAGAAACTTGGGGTATTGAATTTACAGGCATCAAGCTTTTGTTTTCACATGCTCATAACTTCCATGAAAACTGAGCTCATATATGTCCTTGAAAACCGAGTCCCCCATTTTGCATTTCTTTCTTAACATGCCCTTCATTTTTAACCAACATAAACTGGGGTTTGATATTCTCCAGTTTCAAGGCAGCAAGAAACCTTCTAACTGATCTCAGATTTCTAATTTTGCTCACCAGCCTAGCTACACAAGGTTCAGTCTTGGTGAGAAGGTTTTCAATGCAAATGTTCAGCTGTTGTGAAGCACACTCAAGTGAATTTTATATGAGGAATAAAATTCTGAACTTTGCATTTAGACTAATGAAACAAGTTGCCTGTTAATTTGGTAGCATGCTGCTCTAACTCATATCACCAGGAAACCAAACCAGGTTACCCCCTTCCCTCTTCACATACTCTCAGATACCAGCATCACTTTTTATTTCATTTAGCTTCTACTTATCTTTACCTCCTACTCCACAAGTCTCTTTTGTCCATAGTATGCCTCCCTTTCTACTTCTTCTTGTGCTACTTTAAGCAAATCTGTCTCTTTCACTCCAGACTCAGCTCCTTTTTGACATACCTGTCAACTAAGAAAGGTAATAACAACCCATGGGGATATGGGATATGAGAAAACATGCTATCAATTAAGATAAGGATCTGTATCAGGAAGGAAAAGCTGACAAGAAGTCTTGTCTAAACAGTTGAGGGTGAGAGTGACAGAACATGTTTGAAGTGGTTGAGGACCCTATTGGGTTACAATAAAATAAGAAAATCAAGGATAAGAAAAATACAAGGAAGAAGATGGCTTGTACATAGGGGGCTATTTGGGGGTGTTAATGAAACAGGTAACTATTGGAGTAAGCACTGTTATTGTGACAACATTGAGAGGTTCAGGGATTTTAAAATTTGTTTTTACATTACATAGTATTTTGGCTCTAAGAAGGACAATGGAGAAGAGGCAGGGGTTAAAATTTATCTGCTCTATCCACAGATCTTCAAATTCCATCAACCAGCCAATATATCATCCCAAACATAACCCTAATTTACATCAAAAATAGATAATAGCAAAGGACAATTTCTTAGCCAGGATTTTTTTTTACACAGTGCTGATTGAGTCAGTCAGGATCTTAAATTAAGAGTGCTATAGCTAAATGCCTATTGACTAACTAGAAAGATTGCTGCACAGCACCTACTATTTCTATGCCTTTAAAGTAATTTTCTCAAGGATGAGAATGTCTGGGGTATTTTTTTTAATTCCTGGTTGTTTCTATAACAACATGGTGATTAGTAAAACATTTATATTAGTTTATTTCTTTTAGATAATTTAACAAGCTTGTCTCTGTTCAGGTCCTCAAATTCATTGCTAAACATCAAAGTAAAGGTAGCTTTTTTTTTCTGAAATTATTCAACTTATGTTGCCTAAATTTTTAGGATCTCAGAAAGCCTTCAGACAGACAGCTTGCACTCAAGATTGTTAGGAACTTGATATTAATCACAAAAAATCAAATAAATTATAAATATGAGCTAGGAAATTTAGAATTTTCCTGTCAAAGAGAAAGTGATACTTCTTTTTACAAAGATACAGAAAACAATATAAGTTAAAGTTTCAAACAGTCCTATGAGTAAACCATGAAAAATAGAAAGAACATTATATGAAGAAAAAGAGTTTCTGAATTAACAGTCAGTCTTAAGTATTTTGGTTTAGAATGTGCTCATGTATTTTATGAATAACACCAACTGTCCTGACCAATGGATAGTTTACCAGAAGATTCTGTCTGTACAATATAAAGAATCCCTAACACTTTGATTTTTATTTAATTATCCTTTAATTTACTTCTCCTTAGAAGTATTTGCAATTTCTTCATCCCTGCCAGACAAAGCAATCACCTCTCCTTGACCTCATAGCACCAACAACTACACTTCTCCTTTGGATATGTGTAAAGTCTTCCTTTCTTGACTTTTCATTTTCTCAGGGAGTCAACTTGATGGCATCCTGAAAAGATCTCAGGAACTCAGGAAGGAATGTAACAGAAGGGTTTCCACAGGATTTCATAACATGAATGTTGCCTTCTTTTGATTTTTGCTATGTCTGACAGGGCATAGCGTAGTCACTATATACAAAACCACAGCACTTTGGTTAAAGCAAGACTCAAAATTTTCAGAAAGAGAATATCTTTTTTTGTTACTCTTTTGCACCAGCCTTACAAAAATCTAGTCTGGCCCTTTCTCAGGCATCAGTTCCTCAGAAACTGAGGAGAGTCCCACAGTGATTTAAAACACATCCCGAGGAATGTGCTGTGACACTGCTCTGAGCTGTCATGATCCTCAGCAAATGACAGAGTTTCTGCAGGTTTACATCAATAAATCTTTCCATCAGCACTTTAAAAATTAAAATAATGTCAAGTTGACAAGGTTCATTCAGAAAATCAATGCAGATATTTTACACACTCCTTGGTTGATACTAGTTGTCTTTTGAAGCCTTTGATTCCATCTCCCTGAAGTCTCAGTACTTCTCTATGTCCTCAGAGAAATTCCAGCTATGAACAATTATTTCTGTCTCTGCTACTCTGGCACTCATGTTAAAAGCTGATCTGTGGTTTCTAAAAATAACTGGTAAGAGGTAATAAAACTGTGTCTAATATAACTGCTGTTCCATCACAAGTTTGTGAGCTTAGTGTTATTTTTACATGAAAGCCTGGCTGAGTCAGAAAGACACCAGTAATGAGGGGAAGATTCTTTTTTTGTTACAAGATCAGTGAGAAAGCTTTCTGTTGAACACATAATGATGTTCCTCATTAAACTCTTTCTATTACTGAATCACATTTTGGAAAATGGGTTTTAAATAAAACTGTAGTATTTTTTTAACTGTTGGAATCCTTCCAGAAATGGGAGGTGGTGGGAGAATAAGGAACTGAGGTGAATAGAAATTACTGGGTGATTGCAAAGAGAGAGCATGCATTTCCAGATGGATTTGAGTCAAAAATTTACTGCTTTATGTAAACAAGATTCTTCACTAGCTGTTTTAGCAGCTATTATTCCAAGATTAGCAGTGATTTTAGATGTAAGATGAGGAATGGTGAGTCATATTACTTTTTGAATATCTTTGCCTGAGACCCTTTGTTTCTGCAGCACAATACAAAGATGTGCATCATATAAGCTATTCTTCATCAGTGCTGTGAAGTACACTGAGGAGAAGCTGGATTTTCAATAGGCAACAAAACACATGGGACAAATGAGGAAATGGAGGCAAAAGAAGGGAGGCAAAAGTAATCTGAAATATGTTTACATCACAATTAGTGTGAGTTCTTAAAAAATCCAGTGATAGAGTATTTTCTTGTGCATTCACTCGGCATCATTGCCACCTTTTCCACAGTGTCATAGCATAAGACATGGCAACAGTTGCTTGAGTTCCTAGTGTAATTCTTTAATAATTATTAAAGCACCATTAGGGACCACTGCAGTGTTTTTCACTCTCAGTGCCTTCCTAAGCCCAAATACTACTTGAATCACTGCTGACATGAGAAGGTATTACTGTACAGCACAGGACTAAGTACAGAGTGAGGGAACGATCCAGTTAATACATTGACTCAGGTAGAAAAAGGTATATACATACTGCTTGCTTTATGGAACTGAAACACAAACATGTTTTTAGTGATGAGGGGAAATGGAAATTTCATGAAGAAAATTATATAAAAACAAAAAACAGTGGAAGCATCAATGAGGACGAATAATGTTCACCTATTAAAAATAAACATTTAAAATGTAAACATAGAACTATCCTCTCATTTTCACTGTCACTGTGGCCTTCTGATAATTGATAAATCTGGGTTGAGGTTTACCACATGTTAAAATTAGGATATTTTTTTATAATTTACTCTTATATAGTCTTTTCTATCCTTACTGATTATATTCAGCATCTGTTTTCTTTAGAAATACATCCCGTAATTTATAAAAGAATTAAACAATAAACCAGCTGCTGAAGATCATCTTTGAATAATATAATTCTTCATATTTGTGATCATTAGAAATTATTCAATTTTTAATTGAGCATAATTAATATCTTTCAGTATTTTCAAAATTCAAAACCTGCAAAAATAAATTAAGCATTGGATGATATGTGCAACCTTCCCATTATATTAATGTTAAAGTAATGAAGGGAATATGTTAATATATAGTGACATTATGATCAGTTTTGCTTGGATAGTCTTCCTTTTTTTTTTACTCTGCCAGTATTAGGATTGTCTGTTAAGACAGAAAACAGGCTTAGAAAGTATCTCCAAAACTTAATTTTGTCATTCTGATTGGACCAGAGTGTGTGTTAATCCAACATTACTTTCTCAGCCACAGCTCTAAACATACGAGAAGTCTGCAAGGTGATTTCCCTAAAGGCATTTAGCAAGCCTTTGGCAGCATTTAGAGTAGGTCCCAAGTCTGCTGAAACACATTCTCGTGCTCCCCTGACTGACTAGGAGTCTCACTTCTGTGTACTGGAATTAAAGTTAAGAGGCCTATATACATTAAGAACAAATTGCAATATCCTTGTGTGATGAAAGCATTTCTTCTTTGTCAATGAAAGTGGATTTTCTCTGCCCACACAACGCAATTCTCAAGTGGAAGGTAGGCAATGTATTTTAAACTTACTAGAATCATCCTAAATGACTGCAGACTGCTTAGGTATGCACCATATGCACACCTCACCATAACATCTTCTGTTCATGTGCTTGAAGGGAATGAGTCTATTAATGTAATTCCCTCTTGCCTTTACCTTAAAATCCCTTTTAGCATTAAGCAACCACTAGCTTGATGCTAAGCACTAAGTAAAACTGGCCTATTACTAACTGTGTGACAAGAAGTTTTTATATTACCACTACCTAGAGGAAGATAAAAATCATAAGTCTACAGGGAGGGATCGAACCCAAAATTTCTGCTTCTGGGACTCAACTTTTAACCACAGATTTTATTTTTCTCTTTTCTTTTTTTTTTTAAATTTCTTCTAATTGCATTCTTTTAAAGGATGGAGTATTGGTTTTCTGGCAAATACATATCGCTAAACAACACTTTTTTATATCACAAATAGGTTATGTTTAGGATAGCTGTGCCTTCTCACAATGAATTATATCATATGGGGTTACTCTGAACAACCCAACCCAATCCATCCTAGACCAAGAGTGTAATCTGAATCCCTTACATAAAAGCACTATTAATATTATATTACCTACAACTCAGTTCACCAAGAATAAGTTCTTACAACTCAAGTAATCCCAAATTTTACCTGTGTAATAACACGATCTGTCAAATAGCAAGAATTCATTACCTTAACTATTGATTTAGTTCAGGTGCTGGTGAAAAGTGCTAATTTTTTGTGAGTCTCAGCACAGGTGATAAAACAGCACAGAGTTTTCAAAGTATTGATCACCTCAAAAACTCCATGTGCCTTAGATCTGTGATTAGAAAGAATGAATAAAAGCTCCTACAGGGGAAAGGAATTATCATTTTCTTCTAGATTTTTAAAAAACTTGTAATTTCCCCAAAGTCCACTGGATGTAGTACAGCAGTCACCAACGGAAGAATCAACAATACTCACAATTACAACATATGTTTCTCTGAGGCACTTCAACAATTTTTTCAAAATACTTCTGGAAATTAACATCACTGAAGTTTCCTTTTGCTAAATGTAGATATTTTTTCCAGCAACTTTGAACTGTAACATTTGCTATGTTAAGTGGTATCCAGTATGGAAAGAAACAATCATAACACAATTCTATACTTCATACTGTATTCTGTGTTGCAGCTTCAAGTGAGGTATAATGAAATCTTGTCTGTAAATAATTTGCAGAAAGAAATATAGTTTTATTTGTAAAAGTAATTTTTTACAGTAAGTGTTTTATCTCTAGACCTTCATTTTCTGCCTAGCTCATATCCCATTTAGTAAAGTCTTAATGAAAGAAAAAAACCCCACTGTTCTCTCTCAAATACACATTCATTGTCTTAGAGATAACAGTAACAAATAGGTGTAGATCATGA
Organism: Myrmophylax atrothorax; assembly: GCA_026770055.1. Taxonomy (NCBI): domain Eukaryota; kingdom Metazoa; phylum Chordata; class Aves; order Passeriformes; family Thamnophilidae; genus Myrmophylax; species Myrmophylax atrothorax. Next base: position 8,196,128 of record JAOXXN010000001.1, on the reverse strand, counting down.
CTTATTTGCTAACTTATTTGGCAGAATGAGCTGTATCGCTGAAGTGTGAAAATAGTTAATTAAAGCAAAGAAGATTAATTAGCATTTGTAAAAAAAAGTTTATTCAATGCTTTTAAGGTGATGCCTAAGGTTTTTTTTTTATTTTTTGACTTTCTAATTTTTACAGATTTTAGATGTAATTGTAATTGGAGTGAAAATGCAGATTTTAGTGTATTATTATTTCTAGCACTTAACTTCAATGTTTATTCATTCTAAGCCCTACTGCATATCAATGCCTCAAATTCCATTAGCTATTTAGTCTTCTTTTCAAGATAGATGGCTGAATAATATCTTAAAGCCTTTGCTACGAGACATAAACATGGGCACACTGACCTCCAAGCCAGAACACTGGAAGGCCTCCAAGAATCCCTGTGTGTTATGAGGAAGATGAAGGATAATGAACAGAGGGTCCCAGTCTCCCTCAGACTCAATTCCTGATGGGGTTTGCCAGAGGCAGGACAGGGCTGGACCCAGGGGATGTGTGAACAGGGGTTTGGATGAACAATATCCTAAGACCCATGAGATCAGGGTTCAGAGCGTGTGTTGATATGTATTCCTGTGGGCCTTAGGCCTGGAAATTAAAGGAACTTTGCTTTTTATCTTATCCCACACCAAGTTGGCTCAGAGTCCTGTTTTCTGTGGTCTCTCATGGCACCAAAGGTCTCAGCTTGAGAACAATTAAAACTTCTTACTGTTCCAAACACCGACTTTGTGCTTTCATGTTCCTATGGAAGCAAATGCCACAACCTGCAGAAAGTCTGCAGATGGCATTCCTATTAGAAATTCCACCAGTGTAGGCCACATTTAGACCTCTGTTTTAGAACCAATCACAAAATTCATAAGGTTTTAGAGGACCTGGAGGAACTAAATTTTTACGTGAGTTCATCCTTTTAAGTAGAGGAAACATAATGTTTTAAAACTCTTCACTGACACTATACTGTGTGCATGACTTAAAAATTAAAAACTTTACCTTCCAACAACAACAAACATAAAAATTGTTTAATAGCCCACTGCTGAAAAAAATAGAGGCAAAAAGACTGACATCACAATGAGAATCCGGAGAAGGAGCTGGGAACAGATCTTAAAATTGCTTTCACTGACAGTAACTGTATAGAAAGACAGTCATTGCGTCCTCCTAAAGCATCAACACATTAATTATGGATCAGATACAGTCTGGGAGTTTTCATGCAGATTGCTGCACATAAATTCTATTTTGTGAGACCAGTGTTCAAAACCATATTTCATCAAAATAAAAAGACATTTTGAAAATTTACTTACTCTTCAAGTAAAATCTCTGAAGAAGAAGTGTTATTGAGAAGTTGCTCCAAAAACTTGGCTCATTCATAGATACAGCAATGACGGAAACAACAACAATGTAAAGCAAAATAAGACATTCAACTATTCTTTAAAAGAAAAACAAGCAAAAAAATAAACAAACAAACAAAGGGAGCACCTACAGGAACAGGGGTTTAAAAGAAAAAATAATCTGAAAATCTAACAAAAAGGCAGACTATCTTTAATGACTGTACTGAAAGCAGTAAATGGTACATACACTGACTAACAAACTCATGCTGTTCTTGTTGAGGAAAGTCTTTCAGCAGAGTCCCATAGTGTGGAAAAGCTTTGTACTGTGCTTTCAGATTCCCAACTTGGTTACTCATTTTGCTGTCTGTCATACTAATCTATGGAACTGTACCAAGGACTCTACACTTCCCCCTCACAAGAGACATTTCGGTGCCAGCAAGCTCTTTGGCTTTAGCAGTGTTTCCATTCCAAAGAAGTTGCCGGTGTTTCTAATTGAACTGTCACTGCTCCTGCTGTTCAGATTATTTTATCCTGTCCCTAAAAGCAGTGGGACAGGTTCTCCTTGTACAATTTAACTATAAAAAATAATTCTGCAAGTCAACAGAAAGAAGATAATGATGAACTGGAAGCTATTCACTAATAATGGATAGAACTTGTTAAACTAAAACACCAAAAAGCATTCAATGTTTCAACTGAAGTGTGCAGATTCTATTCACTTTAGTGTGTTTGTGTTTGGCCTGCTTTATACAGGCAAAGAATTGAAGAAAACCTTCAGTTTTTCCTGCAGTATTTGAAATAGCTTGTTCCTAAGTGAATAATGCGTACTGCAGCTTTCTGTTAAAAACCAACACAACTTGTTCTGCCAACCCAGCCTCACTCCTTTTTTCTATGCTGTCAAACATTCTTTCATGCACTCCATGCAAAAGATGAGTCCTCTGTTTTATAACTGTTCACTTCTCAGTCCCAGCTTCAAGCCAAGTGGCTGTCTGGCAGCACGGTATTTTAAAGATGTCATTTCTCCACTGCCTTCCTGAGCAGTGATTTCACACAACTTACCAAACAGGACCAGGGGGTCAGAGCTAAGATTGCCTCCCAGTGAAGAGGGGTCAGACATTGACTGTAGGATGGGGCATAAAGTCCCATCAAGTCTCAAGGCTCAACTTTATAATGCAGTTTTAGCAGCTGTCGGATAGGGTATCAAGTCTTTCACATAACTAAAGTGACATCCCCAAACAGTTTAAATACATAAATATTTGTTAGCTCCACTAATGGAATTGTCTTGACTACCATCATGTGGAATCAACTTAAAATATCAGGGGAATGAGCTCTTCTGACAGTATGCTTATTATAATTTCTTTGTTTCTATTTGAATAAGAGATCTAGGAAGATGGTTCCCAGCTGAAATATTTTGCTGCAATATCAGACATGACATGACAGTATACTTAATTCTCTCTTATTTTCCTTAAGTATTTATAGAATTGCACAATGGAAGCTGGTGCATATCTATTAATATCCATGTATATCTTTATCTTTTTATCTATTCACATCTGTCTGTTATCATAAAGTATCTCAATAGATCACTTATCTAAGGATCTCCTGTAAGACTACCTAAGAGCCTGTTTGGGTTGTGAATCAAGGATGAATGCTGAACTCAACTGAACTGAATATTAACTGAAAGAAATGTTGAACAGAATGATGAAACAGCAGCTGAAACTGAATAATCGTGAGGCCAGGGTGCTGGAAGGGGAAGAGGCCACTGTTTGGAGAGCTGTCACCATGGAGAGAGAGATACTGAAAGAGAATCTCTGCCTTCTACTCTTGCCCTGGAAAAGTTCACACAGAGCCCATCAGGGTAAGCATATAGTACTTATAAACTTAGGTCCAGTTTAGAGGAGTGAATCATTTGCTACCTGCTGAGTAATAGGTGATCCCCTTAAAAGACCAGGGCTAAACTATGAGTGTTTCTTTTCCCTGGGGAATAGAGGTAAGACAAAACCTTATAAAACTTGCCCTTTCTTAGCCCAATAACAGCAAAGGGCTTGACTGAAAAAACACTGCCTTCTGGGTTTCTTGCCCGCCTTTATTCAGTGTTTAGCCCTTTCTGTCTACAGAGACAAAGTTCCTTCACCTTCCCTTTACAAACCGCAACTTACCAAGAATGAGTAGTTTTAAAATGTTTAAAATGGGAATTTTCTGTGCACTAGCTGGCTTAGGAGTGTCTGGCACTTTGCCAGCAGAGCCCACCATGCCTGACTTTCTGACATGTGAAATTAAGGAAAAATGGTGCTCACTGAAGCAAAACCTCCCAACAGTCTATGTTTATAGGGAAGGTGACCAGCAAGAACTTCTGTTGTCATCCAGTGTGACCTTTTGAATATTGCAGAATATTAAAGAAGTAAATTTAATCCAAAATTCACCTGATTGCTCCATGTTCTCTAGCAAGTGACAGTTTCAAAGCATGATTCAGTCCCATTCCTCTGGATTAAAACTGCAGGAAAAATGCAGCTCTGATGAAAGCTACTAAAGAAATGTAACATCTTGAGCTTAGGCATGAAACACTATGTATAAATTATTACCTTAAACAAAGTGGGAGACAGGAAAAATATTCACAAATAACATAATGACATCAATAAAATCAACATATTAATACAAAATCACCAGTTCGTTCATCTACCCATCACTGAACAAACATTAAAGGTATCAACTTGGAGTCTATAATAAGCTAAAAGCATCATCTGTGTCAATGTGCTTCTAGTGAGAAGGCACAGGGAACAAAAAATCTATACTTGGTCAATGTCAATCTCCATTCTGAAAAAACAAGATGCCTCTGAGAACACTTTACTGCTTCAAATTTACTAGGGAAGTTTTCATCTGTGTTTTTTATAAGCATCTTCTCTACCCTGAAGATTCCTTATACTTGGATATTCAGTGCAAGTGTTAAATATATACCAGTTGAAAGTCATTCAAAACTTCAAAAGGAAAATTTCCAGAGCAACATTTGAAAGTAATTTCTTCTTTTTTGAGAGGATTATGGGGGACAGTAGGAAAACAGGCACTTAATGAATACAGTCAGCAGAATGACATGATATAGTGCCGGTCTTTGGTTAAGTAGGAAAAAAAAAAGATAAAAAAAATTGTTTTTAATGTAAGCATTTTGGACCAACACGATTAATGGGTTTGTGCATCTCCTCACAGTTCCAAAATGCATCACACTATACAACAAGTACAGCATGTCTGTTCAAGAAAGTTGGTATGAATTAGGCCTCAACAAACAGAAAAAAAGAAATTAACCTGCAGTTTCAGGTTTTTATCTTTTTGATGATTTTTGTCTGTGATATACTGAGAAGCATATAGGAATAATATATATATATGTAAAAACCCAACCAAACAAATATATTTTCCTGTTAGAGGAGATAACTTCAAATCCATTTAAACCTACTTCATTTGGTAAATGCCAAGGTTTACTCATTGGAGCAAAGCAGACCCTATATTTTTCAATATAACTTTGTATCAGTTTAACACAAAACGAGTCCACTCTACTTGCTTCATCGTCCTTAAACAAAAAGTGTAGCCTTAAAGAGATTTGGCTGAAAAATGGTGTCCAGCTGTGGCAGAATCCCTGTTGTTACATAAATTAAGTTCAAATACTTTGAAACATCTTTTGCAATTCTGCACTGCCTGGACATAGACTATATTTCTGTGGAACTTAAAGATATATCTACTCTGCTCTCCTGAATATTGTGACAAAAGCAGAGAACCATTTTTTTTTTATGTTTGCTGCTTCCAAAACCTGAAGATTAAAGTTCTCCATATTTGTTCAACTTAACTGTGGCATAACTACTTCTGCTAAGGAATGATCAAGATATTTTCAAACAACATGTTTCTCTAACTTCTTTGTCCAGAGATCACAGCAGGTTGATAACAGTATTAAAAAGGAGATAAGAATTCATTTTAAAAAAACCTTGGCTGATTGCTGTGCAAAATGAGAAGAAAGAAAAGAACATTGACAGCTGAGCAGAGCAGTTCATACTTCAAAGCACTAAATGTTATTTTTGTAATATTTATAATTTCTTTCATGTTATATGATAAGCTCAAATCCTACATTCTTTACATATTTAGAAATCCCATTAAATTCCTTCTCAGAAAAAAAAAAACCTTACAAAACTGGCACACAAATATGTGAAAACATCCATTTTTCAGCTTTTTAATTTACTTTTCTAATGCAGTGTCTGTTAGCTTCACTGTATTTTTATGGACTATCAGAAAAAGAAATGAGTAAATTATCTAAACTATTTACTTTTCAGGAAATAAACCTTGAGAGACAGATATATATTCTGTTATAGCACAAGAATTTTCTCCCTGTTAAGCTCTGCTCACCACAAGCAATAGTTGCACTTCAAGGTCACCTCCCTCCTCCCTTCAGGAGTCTCAAGTTTCTTCCAGTTAGTAGCTTGGAAACCCTGTCCATCTTCCTTTCCTTACTGACTGGCAATACAGACAGTGTTGAACAGTTTAAAAAAAAAACAACAAACACCAAAAACAAATCAAAAGAAAACATACAGCCCAAAAATCCCCTTCCGCAACCCCAAAAATAATATTTAAAATATATCTAGTATTTATTTCTATAAGTCACTTTCTGTAGTCGTATTCCTGGATGTTTTTAAATGCCAGTTTCAGTTAGGATT
>JAOXXN010000001.1:8165166-8182508 GCA_026770055.1 Myrmophylax atrothorax | reverse complement strand
ATATGCTGCCCTAAAGCCCTTAAATTGTGATCAAGTGTTCAATAAAGGATTCCAGTTTTGTCCCCATAGCTGGGATCGTTGTAGCTTTTATTTGACCTTCACAACCCTGTTAATCCATTCACCCACCCATCATCCCAAGAATCTGAAATCTATTCTACAGTTTCATATAATTTAATCTCAGGGTGGGTGCAGAAAAGTGCACAAGCTGTAACTGTCATTTTTCAGGTTAGCATTGGGGCACAGAGTCTATGACTTGCCTTAGGTAGCAAAGTCAGACTCTGAGACAGAGTTGGGAACAGATCTTAGATTTAAAGTCTCATAGCCCAGTGCTGTAGATGAATAAATGTCTACTTCTGCTATATCCACTATAGGGAAGACTGTACTACTCTCGCTTGTGAAAAGAACCTTCAGCAAAAGCAGTATCTGTTAATTATTATCTCTTAGGTGGTTTTTTTACATCTCTGGTTAGAACCCACTTCTGTTACTAGCACTTTCACAAAAGACTCCTTCTAGAAATCTCTTGATCCTACATTGTTTATGACAAGGATACAAAAAAGGAAACAGATTAATCTAAAATGTCAAATGCTTCCAAAAGTCAAAGCCTTATATTTCCAACTTCAGAAGAAATACCTCCATCTTAGAGCACAGCAAATATATACACAGGTGCCATGTAATCCTGGGGAAAAAAATCATTCCAAGTGAAATCATTGTTCAATTTCCTTTACTGTTAATAAAAATTAAAATGTGTAAGGCCCTCATTCCCAACCAAAACAAACAAGCAAAACAAACCAAACCCCTGAAGAAATTACACTTTCCTGCAGAAGTTGAAGACTCAGAAATCTGTACATCCTCCTTGATATTTTGCATTCGGCAATCCTCACTGCTAGGTATGATGCCCTAAAGCCAAGGAATGTCCAAAGACAGGTGCTTTTCTACAATACACACAGGTAGCTACTACCTACTAATGCCATGCAATCTAAAAAAATGGACCCACTATAAAAAATGGAGGGGACTTTATGCCTCCAAAACATTAAATGTGATCAGAGGTCTTTTCTGGCAGACTTTGAAAGGACACACTCATTTCTCTGTGATTCCATCGAGCTTTCTTGACATGAAGAGTAGAAGAAACCATATCTTTGTCCTTCTCTACCCCCTCAATGAGCTGCTGTGGAAGGACTCAACTACACCAATATATCTGCCCTGCCTCAGTGCACAAGACAACAGAAGGAAGCAAAGTCTTTTGTGTGACCTCATTAAGACCCCACACAGCACAGCACAAGTACTCTGTCACAGCACTGGGGTTGCAGCAATTGACATTAGCAGAACATTACCTTGTTGTAACTTCTGGCTGCTGTATCAGGAAAAAATGTGGTTTCTTAATTTCATGACCCTGGGAATGTTGAAAGTGTTAAAACCAAGCAAACAGTTCCACATTTCAGAAGAAACCGACTTCTTGCTTCTGAAGTTTATTTCTAACCAGAGAAATCCATTCACTTCACCATGTGACTAAATGACACATCCAGAAAGCAATGGATTACCGTGGCACTTATTGTCTCTTTTATGCATTCAAAGGGAAGGATATACACATTTTTACACCATAGATGCATCTAAATTTGGATTCACAACAGCCAGAAAAAAAAAAAATTAAGAAAATTAAGGAACCAGGAGTGAATATTTATGAAGAAAACCAATCCATAAATCAAATTATTTAAGACAGACTGTGCAATTCTTCTCTTAACTGGCTTTTATCCTTGAAAGTCATTTGATTGAACAGTCTTCTTTTATTCCAGAAATATCAAAGGAAAGTTGTCCAAAACCCAAGCACTCTATATCAGAAGAGCCATACAACATCCTAACAAGGGAGGGTGGAGATTTGCCTGCTAATGAGGTACTTTGAGTTATGTTAGTGGAAGCCACAAGAGAGCTGTTGTCCTCCTGGCAGCCCAGCCCTGGCTCAGGTGGCTTGTATGTCATGAAGTATGCTCCTGCCTCCGTGCCAGTGGGTTAAACCACACAAAAGTGTCTTACAGCCCCGACCCTGTGTGTGTGTGTCCCCCCATTCTCCCTGCTCTGGGTCAGGGCAGTGTCAGTCTGAACGGCCAGGACAGCACAGCTGTGTGTCCAGGACCCTACAACGTGACCACAACACAACTGCAGGGGCCAATAATGGGAGGAGAGGGAATTTACACCTCTTTGTCAATTTTTATAAATGCTTACATTGCCTATTCACCCTAGCACAACATCTGGATGCAGCCACACAGTATTTAAGATGAGCAGTCCCACTTTCCCAGTGCACCAAAGTGACATTGGATGCTGTCAACTGAGTGTCATTACTCCTCTACTCCTCAGGAATATGTGGATGCACTGCCAGAATATGACAGCAATAACAACTTCACCTTAAGGTTTTCAATATGAGAACACCTCCACTAATGTGATACAGGAAGCAATTCATTACCTTCAATGTGCTGTTCAAAGGGCCAGGGAGCCTGGTGCTGGAGGCTCTCACAGCTCAGGCAGTGTGCAAATAAAAGCAACAGCATTTTACGCTTGCAATGCCTCATTCTGCCAGGGGAAAATGGATCCATGGGAGGTTGAAGAATCAATCCCCATAAATACGTCTGTGAGAAGAGCTGCATTTGGGGGTTTTATGCTGAAAAAGCTTGATTTTCTTATGCTATACAAAGTTTAATTCTTCATTCAAGTCTTGCTCTACTCACCTGTTTCACAAAAAAATACCAGCTAGTGGTGTGCCACCTGATAAATGATGACAGCGATTAGATTGCTTACAGATTTGTCCTCTTGAAGAGTCTCCAAAGCTGTAATTGACTCTCTCCTGGAGATGTCTTTATAGAAAGCCAACTTGCCAGTCTAAATCAAATCTATTGATTATCTGCAGGAATATAATAAATGAAATTAAAAATAACTTGACTCTAAGGGAAACAAGTCAAGAAAAAAAAAGAAGTATGAGCTTTCTGTTGCAAATGACTCTGAACTTCCTGGGTAGACAAGAGAATTCAGTATAAAATTTAGATTTTTGACCAAAACATTTTTGCTTCTAAATTACTTTATGCTGTTTAGGAGTTATTTATGTCAGCTTAGATTGTGTCAGTATCACTGAAGGCTAAAATAAGATATACAACATTTTGGCATTACTTACAATTTCTGGGATGTCTTTAATGAACCACAATACATTGCAAAGATTTCAGGGAAGCAAGAAAGTCCTTCCTATCCACAGATCATTTACCAGAGTTATGTAGCGTATGCTGTACTTTGAAAATAAAAGGTCATCTCCCAGATAAAAGAATGGTGCTCAGATGATTTAGCTGATTCTGAGACATGACCATAAATATCATCAGTTAGACTTAGACTGTGAAATGGTTCCTAAAGGATTTTAAATCTGTGAATGTAAAAGAAATTTATATACCAGAAATCTGTAGTTTTTTCTAATATTCATTCATTTCCGGTGGTCATATATAAAGGATACAGAGCAGAACTACTGAAAAATATGTGAGCTTGTTTTATGTTAAAGGTAGTCCACATTTTAAAACAATCTATGTTTATATAATGTGAGAAATTTTATATATGTACAAAAAAGTAAAAGTTGCTTTTTTAACCTGTGAAAAGGAATTAAGTTATTTCCTAAAGCAGAATTCATTAATGTCATTGGTGTGATATATACTCACAAGCAACTTGGGACTTTGGCAACAGAAATATTTCAGACTTTGTTTAATATTTTTTCATCTTTGCTTCCATTTGCATGAGCTCACATTTTTTAAAGCCTTTGAAGCAGTTTTCCTACAAAAAACTGACAGAAGTTTTTTGAAAACTATCAGTAGGTCCATTCACGCAAATTTAAGATTTGCTTATTTGTAGATCTATAAGATGAAGGTCTTGACAGAAGATGAGTTGATTCATCCTGTTCTATGCAAGGCTGATGACAGACAAACTCTCTGGATGCTGGAGGAATGCAAGCCATGCCCTATTCTACAGAAGCTCCAGCTCACTACATCCCATCTTGAGTTAGGGATATTGTTTATTCAATAATTCACTGCTTTAATTGCACTAAGCATGTTACTCAGCATGGATTTTAAATTAGGATTTTGTTTGAGTGCTCAAGCTACCAGCACAGTATATTGCAATCTATGCAAAAGATAAGTAGGAAATGTCAGCTGCTGCCTATCAGCTATTTGGTTATACCTAGCCAGTGTTTCTTTTCCATTTGCCTGATCTCTTCATCGAGCTTTATTCACTGAAGCAGAAGCAAACAAGACCTATTAGGGCACTCATAAATAAAATCAGCACTGCAGTGACTGGACAAGTTGCTGGCAATCTTACAGATATTTTCCTTTCCACAATATGCACGAAAATTTTTATCAAGGGAAAATATTTCAGGGCACAAATTCATTTTTCCTTAGGTCAGTAGTACAGGGTTCTCCCTCATTTTCCCAGCCTTGCATTTAATAGCTTCAGTGGATCTGGGACAGGTCTCCAGTGCCTAAGTTCTGTATCGTCATGTAGAGCAGCTTCAGCTGCTTTCCTGTACATTTGTCTCTGAATTGAGCCTGTCCTTGTCACTCTTACTCTAATTGCATCCTTTATGGTTATTCTATACTCATCTTCAGTCACAGAGACTCTATTTTGTCTTTCAAAACTTACATGGACATAACTGGAACCTAAAACACTCAGAATGCAACTCCTAGGAAAATCTCCTTACTGTTTTCACCTAACAGGTACCTCTTCTTGTTGACTCAATGTCTGTCAGGCAATATTGAGTATCCTATCTGTAGTCTCACCCTTATGGATCTTTTATTTTGGTTTTTTTTCCTCTCCTTATTCCCTCCCTCCCTCTGAAGGAGCTGGAAAGCAACTCCAGAGTCTTTAACATTTTTTCCTAGACAAATTCCTCACACTGTATTACTTTGAAAAAGTGGCATAAACAAATGTTTTATTGCAGTACTTTTGTAAAACCTAGGAAAAGATAAAGTGGTCAGTTTTATGAAAGAAAAAAATACTAAATGAAATCTATTTGTTGCTTCTTAGCAGATGCCACAAACTTCTTTGTTGCAAACAAGTCATGGTTTTCCTCACAGAGTATTTCAGTTTGCATGCTTTTTCCCTTTCTTTTGTTTTGTTTTCTTTTTTCCTTTTCTTTTTTTCACCTCTTTTATCTTTCAATAATTTTTGTATACATTTATAAAATTCTCATCTGGATGCCCAAAATATCTAACTTTACTAACTCATCAACTCGCACTTCACAAATAATAGTTTTCAACTCAATCATTCATGCGGAATTACTGTAACACTGCAGTGTTCATAGCTGTGGCATCAAAATATATTTGCTCATTTGTTATATATTTCATGAAATAAATTAGACTGCTGCATAATGCAATGCATCTGTTTTATGCATCATTGTGTTCTTCATACACATTGAACTTGTCTGAATATGGAGATATTCTGTGTGTTAACAGCCTTGGCATCTGAAAGCTTGAAAACTCATTTTTATACACTGAAGTAATGTGAAATGGCAGGGAGCAGGAACAGAGAAACTGGGGACAGTTCTAAGAGAGAGAGATGACTTTCTGAGAGCTTCCTGGATCATTAGATTCAGGCTGCAGCATTTGTTTTTTCTCCCAGCTCTTGTCTGCCTTCTGAAAATGGGGATATGGGGTTTCTTGAATCTGTGGAAACTTAAGTTGCTGCAGATCTGCTTCAGCTCTGCCCAGCACGTGACAGTCTCAAAGGTTCATTTAACACCACTATAGCAACCACTAAATAATTAAACATAGCGCTCTGTCTCAAACTCCAAAGCTAAAGAGACAGGGATAATAAGAGGCTCCTTGGGCAAAGGACACAGCTTTCATTAAATCATTGTTATATTATTTTCTAAGTGGATATTTCTTACTTTCTTTCATTTCAACTGTTCTCTTTTAACTGAAGTTCAGAGAGACACATAAGGATCATACATCCTAATGCCAATGAAATAGGGAAAGTTAAATTCTGCATGCAGAGTAATATTGAACATTGATGACAGCTGGGGAAGTTTGAGGGCAGGCATGTCAAGGCTGGAAAATGTTTTAATTGTACTATCTAAATTGATTCTGTGCAAAATTAACCCTGTAGATGATCCACTGTAAACATGATTCTTTGCTGCTGCGAAAAGACAAGGGCTGAATATGTGCCTGTATTATCTCTGTATCTGAATTGGCTTCTGTCAAGCTGATGATTCCAACCACAATAATTTACCTTTTCTACAGAATGAATGGCAGTGAATCAAAAGGAGAATGAATTTTGGTATGGACTTTTTCTCTATTCTTTTTTGAAGACAGAGCACAAGTTCATAAAAGTTAGTTTACTTCAAGAGGGAAGTGAGCAGCTCGTGAACACAGAGCTTTCTCCTCAAGGCCATCCAGTGAAATGCCATTGCTAACACGATTAGAGCTTGCACCCATGCTGAAGGGAGGGTACATTCTCTGTGCCTCCTTGGCAGGATGATGGTATGGATAACAGCAACACCTAGAATGGTAGTTTAGAATGAATTTCAAAAGTAGAGGGTTGTTATTACGTAGTTTTTTCCTGTGGCTTTTACCCTACCTAAATATACTATTGCAATAGTGTGAAGAAAGGTAAAGGTCAGGGAATTGAGCTCCTAAACACACAGGGTGCCAGTAGCAGCATCCCCTTAAAAAAGAGACAACAAAGATCAGTGGATTTAACAGCAAGAGAAGTGAGTGACAAAGATCCAGCTGAGATGAATTTTAAAAAGAAATATGAAGGTTTGCAATGTCCATTTGTCTTTTACATCTGACTAGCTGAATTAGATGAGGGTAACAAGTTTAAAAAGGGATCCAATCCTTACTTTTCTCACAACCCTCTGTTGAAAAATGTATAGTTTTCTCTAAAACTTTTGCCCTGCAGGACCAAATCTTTCATCCAGCAAATCAGAAATAAAATCAAAATAAGAGATAGGAAAAAAGTGTTTAAAAAATTACTTCATAAGGACAGGCTATTAAGGTTTACTGTAGGTTCACACGATTTCCTCAAAAGATTATCTGTTTTCCTTCAGAATATAAAATTTGTCAAACATTTTAGATGGGATGATGTGCTCTGACTGCGTCAAGAATCTAGAAAGAGTGTAAGGCAGGTTTGGGGGTTTTTTCAGAAGGAAATTGGAAAGGGAAGATGGATTCTGCCTTCAGAGGCACATGCTATTAGCCACAATAAACAGAACATCCTGCCTGTGTGCCCTGGGTTTGAGATGCTGAAGAAAGTGCAATACTGCTGCTGAAGGAACAAAACCAGCTGTCCTAGTTTATGGGTGACAACCAGTAGCATCTCAAACACATCAGAATACTGCACCTCCAGGAAAATGTTATAGTGTCTGCCAACTTTTGATTTCCTATAATTTACTTCCCCAAAAGCTGACATTGATTGCTTAACATTGGTCATTAACTTTTACAATTCCAGCAGCTGTCATGGATAATCATGTAATTCAGAAATCCAGAATGCTTCAGGGTTCTTTTTGTCTTTGAAGGAAGAAAAAACATATATAACTTGCCCCATAAACTAATGGCATGCTGACAGTGTGACATCTCACCACTAAGTGCAGGGTACAATGGATGGGACTGGCATTCCCAAACAACATGATCTCTGTCGGAGCTTGGTGTGTCTGAAAAGAGGGCCATCTAACCACACATAAATGGAAGCCACTTTCAGAATTACCTGTCCATCCTGGTAATTTATAAGTAAGGTGGTTTACTGATGGCAAGAATTGTGTGTCTCCTCTCTTTACAATGCTAAGGTAACCTGAGCCTTAGGGTTTAACTAAACCTGATGGAGTAGACTTGAACTTCAGAAGCAAGACATTAGACATCTGTTTCTGCAACTCAGAAGGCCCTTAGTATGTTCAACTCAGAAGGCCCTTACTATGCTCAAATGCTGTTCATTCTTTTGCTTTTTCAGACATCACAAGAATTCTAACCAGTCAAATGGATGCAGGGGAACATCACCAAAACGCAGAGATTCACACAGGGAGCTTTCTGCAGAACTAGCAACAGCTAGGTATTAACAGCCAAGCTGGAAAGGAGGCTGTTTCCTCTCAGAATTCATGTCTTGGTTTGACCTTGGTTTTAAATTTTTTGGTTTATTACATAAATTGATTTCTTTCTACTAGTTTTCCTTTGGGATGGTTCACATGTAGTTTGTCTTTACTCTGCAGATAGGATAGACAGACATGCTGCAAACAATGAAATCAACAACAGGTCAGGAAAAAAGTACACTGAACATGGAAGAAAAACCTGAGGGAAAACTTGTCTGCTGTGAAGTATTCCCACCAGATATCATTAAACTGTATAATTCAAATCTCTTTTATGAGCCCTGCAATGTGAAATATGCTTAAAAAAGAAGAGCTAACATTTTCTTAGATTAAGATCTTACCTAAACCTTGAAGACTATGCTGAAGGTATGGAGCTGTCTAGTCATTCAGGTGCCTGCAAAGGAAGTTGTGATCACAGTGGGGAATTGTGAAACAGAATGAGAGGAGGAATGAAACATTTAAGATGATCTTCACTAAAAAATGAATTAATTCTTAATTTCATTATTAATTCACTATTGAGCATAATTAATTTATTGGCCATTAATGCTGCCATTTGCATTACCATTGGATTCTCTGGATAAAAGCACAATGTGACTTTCATAGCACATTTCAAATGCTATAATCAAACAGTGAACTGCTCTTCAACAGTGCTATACAGATTTAAACCATGGATTATTTGGTCTTTCTAAAGTGTTTTCTGAGGCTGGTAATAACTTAAAAGACAGCACGAATTACTTTGAACAGGTCTGATACAGGACAGCAGCAAAGAAGAGCACTTAAATTCTTAACACATCTTTTTGTTTATAGGATACCTGAGGCTGTTTCTGTTTTAAGTGATTGGCCCTCTTTCCACTGCCCCACTGCTCAGAAGATAGTACTCCACATTAAAATACTCTTTAAGATCTATTTTCAATATTTAAGGTGTGGATCTATGCACATAGACAGATTCCTCAGTTAGAAAAGAAAAACGCAAGCTGCAAATAACAGAGGGAGGTTTGAGAATCTGCATTTGTTCAATCTCTTCTCAATGCTGCTTTTCCATTTTTCAGTATCAGCATTGTTATGGAATGTCACATGTTCTCCCACTGTTAGAAGGATTTCCATACATGCAGTAGGAGGGGAAAGGGGAGAAATTTCAACCAGAACTTTCAGTTTGCATCTCAAGTATTAACTTGTGCTCCTTTCTTTCCCAGATAGTACTAAAGGGCTCTCAAGTCTGAATTATAATCACTCTTGTTCCCTTGATACAGGAGTACATTAATATTCCACCTCTACAGTCTTGGCTAAATGACCTCACTGAAATGAATAAATAACATAGTCAATGATATGTAAGAAAGAAATGAAGTTCAGTCTCTCTAATCAATGCTAGCTTGGCAAGTCCATTGTATCTAACAATCAATGAGAAAGGCTGATCTATGTCACTGCAATCAGGGACAAACTGCATCTGAATCAGAAAATAAAATTTTTATATGGTTAGTTTTGAAGGGACAATCTTCACAGGTAATCTGCAGAGGACATCACTGAAGAAATCATCACAGAGGAAAACACCATAGAGTACAAAACTGCACCATCAGAAAGTTTTACAACACCATTTTGGTGAATTACATTTAAAAACCCCTCAACTTTTTAAAGAAACTGTTAGGATCATTTGAGGGAGGAAGTCTAGCATATTATTATTATTTGGTCTATTACCCATTTCAAAAGGGAGGAAAGGCATTTCTTGACATAGCCTAATATTCAGTAATGAGTGCTGGTATTTCAAAAACCTTCAGATGTGGTACCCACAGTTTCATAGGAGTAAGGCACCAGGCCACAGTAAGATGAGAAATGTGGCTGAGAAATTTAGGATAAGTTTAACTTCTAAACAGAAAGGTGAATTCTTCTTTAAAACTTTGTTGCTGATGAAAGCTATTTTATAATTGCAGCATACATCTTTTTACTATGTTGCATTAGATACCAAAGGACAGAGTTAGAGGCCAGATGATAGTTGTCAGGTGTTGTCATGTTTTTCACTGTCTGGCTCAACTCTGTTTCTTTATGATACAAAGGCATCTGAGATATGTGAGAGTAAACACTTGACATAATATATAAAATGACAGACTAAAATTGTTTGTGCTTGTTTTCCATCTTCTCTTTGAATGCACAAATCTGTAAGAAATAAGAGTAGACTGCTTTCCCCAAGGATTCTTTTCAAGTGTTGTTTTTATGCTACGACAAAATGCAAGAAAAAATGAAAGATTCCTCCCAGGACCAACATCATTAATGAGACAGGGAAGCATTCAATTTTAAATCACTTTTTGAAATACCACACACGATCAGAGCTCATTTTTTTCTACAAACTGATGTTCTTTCCCTATGTTTTGTGAAATGAGGTGCTGGCTCAGCCCAGCACAGTGCTTTGATATGTATCACCTAAGTTTTTACATAGAGTCTGATCCTGTTGCTCTCTTGCCTGCATTTTGGGTGCCTTCATCCTCCTATACTAGAGCCCTGCTGCACACTGGGATCACAGGTGACATGCTCTCTCTGTAGTCTCTCAAAAGAAAAAACATGTGAAATATTCACCCAAACCCCAGGCAAGGTCAGTCTAGAAAGAAAAGCAAGGCTAGTGCACAGCTGCAACTGTAATGCACAATCATAAACACATCTGATGGTAGTACTGTACTCACACAGGCCTTTGCCCTTTTCACCCACCCTTTCCTTCACAGTAAATCCATACCTGGATTAGATTAACTGTAGCTCTCTGGAGACTCAGCCATGTTGATGGAATATGTTTGTTCTACAGATGAACACCAGTTTGGAGATTCCAGACTTCAGCTGGAATATCTTCTCAAGTACTGAGTCAAAAGTGTGGTCTGGAAGAATGACATTTTCATAACAGTCCAGTGTCCCCTGTTATGAAGACTGTTTTCAGCTGCTTGCAAAGTACCAACTGATATATCAGCCTTTTTTATGCAGTGACAGACCATGTCAGCAGTCCTAGGAACGACCACAAAATCATTTTGCCCATGAATGGACAAAGAGGAGGGAAACATGATTTGCACATATTCCCCATATGAAACAAATGGAAATAAGAAGGGTAAAAGAACATAAGTGGAAAAGGGAGCAGGGAAAACCATGGAGGAAATCAGAATTAATAAGAAGACAATGTAGAAATAATATAAGGAGAAAGGAGAGAGAAAGACAAAGTGAGGAGCCAGAGGGACTTGAAATATGAGAATTTAGAGAGCCAGAGCTAATAAAATGGACAAGAAAAGAAAAGTAGCAATGAGATGGAAGACAGGATCCCAGCAGAAACACAGAAATGTGTAAACATTGCATGACTTTAACTGAAAGTTACAGAGTTCCAGGATTTTCAGCAAGCAGGCATGGAGCCCACAGGGTAACTGTGCATGTCTCCAGGGATGGTGATGAGTCCAGAAAATGTACTCTGACTATATTGTTAATTAAAAACTTTGCATGAAACTTATCATCATAGCTGGAGAGGTCAAGAGAGTACAGAATTTGGAGGATTTCGTAGTCAAGATGAAATAATGGATAAGTGTAGGAAATAATATTAAAGAGCAAGATGGAAAACAATTTTAAGGCTGTAAGTCAAATATTCAGAGGATACCATATAAATCCAGCTTGTAAATTATTAAATAGTATTTATTTATCTGAACACATAATGGTTTTCTCTTCCACTTTATCCATTCATCCTCCAGAAAGCAAGTGTGCTTTTTGCAACATAATGATAGAATATACAAACAAAGAATGCTCTCCTGGGTTTCATGAGCAGTCTGTCATGCTGAGTGCTGGACATACTAAGTGCCAGTAAAGAGAAGCAGCATAAGGAAAGCATGAGAGTCTGGTCACCCTCTGGTCCTCTTCACTTCATCCTCTCCCAGTTTATTGGTCCACTTGGGATATTTGAGGCCACAACCCTGCCTTTCCTATTTCATATTCAGGTATGGACTTGATGTCAACAGAGTGTAATAGACATCTGGAAGTCATCTCTGTCTGTCTGAGGACAGGATTAGCTATCCTTGACAGATACATATCCAATGTATTCAAAAAACTCCCTGGTGAGGAGCTCTCCAAAATCTGTTCTAATATGATCTACCCGCTACACTTACCTTCAAAAATATATTCCTGGTGTTTAACCTAAGCCCCATTTCTTGTATTTTAAGTCATTATTTCCTAACCTTCACACCATTCACCAGCAGTTAATTTTTCTACCTTTCACAGAAGTCCTGTGGAAGTCATTTGCAGTAAGCTAAGTAAACTGTCTTAATGCAACAATTGAAGTGAGCATCAGCAACCAAAAAAATTACTGTGCTTTAAGCTGTCTGCACCATGGACACTGTGCCTATACCCACACAAATGGCCAAGAACTGTTCTCTGGCCCTGGGGCTGACTGGGATGGAATGGCCTGTGTTTGCTAAACACACACCCTCTAAAGTAGGATGGCTATCAGCTAAAACAATACTGGCTACTATTGTAATATCTGAACAGCATAGGTAGTCACATTCCCTACCCTGGTGTGGTTTAATTTACTAGTATTTAGCCCCACCTGTGCAAAACAAATTAGAACAAGGAGGCAAGCAGTTCCACAGCCAACTGCAGCATTGCATTTCTTTGGTTTTGGTTTACTTTATTAATTACAGAATGCTACTTGTTTAAATACTGGGCCTGTAAGTACTCCATGGAAAAAAATAACATTAGTACAGAGTGAAAAAATAAATTTCGATTTGTAAGATTTCTTTTCTTCCAGTTCGTTATTCATAACAAAGCTCTTATCTCTGCCTGCAGTCTCCCTTTGTTTTCAAACTTGTTTTCCTTTGCTTTCCCATTCCAAATTCATATAATTTTTTTATTTCTTCCTTTGCAGCGTTTCTAAGAATTGATCTTTCATCTGGCCTTTCCACTGAATCCATGCCATATGCCTATATAATTTTCACAGTGGACTTTTGACCTTTTGAAGTCTTCTGAAATTCAGCAGCACAAATGATTTCTCCCCACCCAGCAATGTCACCTCACTCTTTGCACCTGTCATTACCCTTAGCACCTTGTTTATCCAGGCTGAATGCTGTTTTCAGCCTGTGCACATTTTTTTTGCTGAACACATATCCAGTTTCTACCAGCAACCTCTCTCTGTGTGCCCAGTTCCAGTGACACTGGAGTCTTTGTATACAGCTATTTTCTGTTTGTTTTGTTACTTAAGTAATTCCTCCTCCTTGCTCAAAGCAAAGCCTCTTTCACACCGTATCAGTTGGTAGTCCTCTACCCTTTTCCATTCACTTGCTCTACCAAATGCAATTTCCTCTCTCAATCATCAGATATATTTATGCATTCAAATATGTGAACAGTAATAGAAATATCCCCTTTCAAAAGCAGAGAGGCCAAAGAGACAAAATCAAGCTGTTTTGCTTGATGGGAACTACTTTTTATACCGTCTTGTCCTTCAAATACCATTTGAGCCCTAGTTCAGCTTTTCTCACTGAGCAAAGAGTTTGTTTATCCACTGATAATATGCAAGATTAAAACTTTTCATATCCAGCTTAGATAGTACCTTATAAGCAGTCCCTTGCCTAGGAAGAAAACATCAATATAAATACAATTTATCTTCCAATCATCACCCAGAGGTGTTCTCAAGCACTTTGAAGCAGATCTGCAGTTCACATGTAGGGAGAGCACCAGCACACAGCCTGAGCACCAGGCAATGCCCAGTTAAGGTGGGTGCGTATGGAGAGGGATTTGTGAGGCACAGACACTTATGCACCTCCACAGAGCTCTGTACCTGTTTCCTCTCCAGTTAAAATCTAAACCTTACACTCTGGCAGAAAATTTTAATCAGAGTAAAAGTCAAGGGATGTTTTATTCCCTTTCCCCTCCTTTACCTGGACTATGTGTTTGTAAGCAAAGGTGTTTGAATGGGCTTCTTTGCTGGACTCTCCTAATCTGTGTCCCCTTCTCCAACACCCTCTGAGCTCAAACCACTGAGCTCAGGAGCCCAGCTGACACTCAGCACTCCATTTCCTTATCAGGCTTGAGGTAGCATGGGCATTTCTTCTCATCACTTACACAGATTTTAGAAGCAAACTGGATCATATTCCACTTTCATGTTTCCTCCCTAATGCAAGTTATTTCATTCACACTCTTATGTCCACTTTAAAAGATTTAACAGGCAAAAATACTTTTACACATCAAAGCCAGACTCTCCAGGCTGCTCATAAATAACTCCACAAGCATAAACAGACAACCATATTATACCACTATGAAAACACTTTTTCTGTACAAAATCTTCAGAAGATTAACATCCTTTCAGATTTATTTTATGTTTTGTATCTTGCAGAAGGTGATCTATAAGCACAGACGGATTATGACACAGAAAATTCAGGAAAAACTTCTCTTGGTTACTAATGCACTATTAAGTAAGAGGAGAAGATTGATGCAGAGGAATCAATTGTGCTAGTAAAGGTTATGTATGTTTTGAGAAATAAAATAAAGGGAATAGGTGGAGAAATCACAACACAGGCAAAAATAGCTTTCGATAAGCTGCCCTTGGTTGCCATGGTTCCTTACATGCCTTGTCAATAATAATTATGAATAATAATACCTATATGAAAGCCAGACACAATCACACTGCTATTGCCATCCTCAAAAATATACAGAAATTGTGACTCCCATACTATATTGAAGAGTTCTTACTCCCTGAGCAGAGCATGATGCCAAACTACTGAACCACTTCAAACAGGTCTGGAACCTCCCAGACACTTTGAGACCTCATTATGATCCTCTGGGATCCCTTCACCCAATGATCTTCTTGCCCTTTCCCCTTCAGAGGCCACAAGGAGTCTGTCACCCCGCACATGTCCCCACTCAGGGCTGCATCCCCGGTCCTCACACAAGGGCTTTGCTGAGACACTCCCTGCAAGGATCCAGGTCTATGGTCCCTCCTGCCTCCCTGTGCAACAGAGACATAGAAAGAGCAAGGAAGGAAAATGGTTGAAATTGTCCCCATCAGGACAAAATTTTCTATGGCAGAATTGAGGGCCATGGACACAGCAGATGTTCTTCTTCCTGGGGTGAGCACATGAGGTTTTCACATTTCGTAAGATATTGATCTCAACCTTCATTGCAGTGAATCCGTATCAAGCCACACACCAGCATTCCTGAGAACAGGTACTTAATGTTAGATTTTAGTTGCTTCTGAAATTAATAGACACATCAAACCCACTTGTTTGGTTGCTGGAAACTGTATCTAAGAGCAATCTAGGGCTCAACTCCTGTCTGTCACACACCCCCACACACCCACTCATCTTCAGTTTCTGTCAGCCTTGTACACAAAGGTTTAGCAGGTGTGACCTCAGAGACAGGTGTCATGTTTAGCAGTGTCTTGCCTTTGGCATAAACTCATATTTTCCACTGAGTTCTGGGCTACAAAAGGATCCTGAAGCCACTGCATTGCAAGCAAGTGGTAGTATCTTGAGGCTTTGAGAAGCAGAGCAGGCAGGTACATACCTGTCAAAGGTACTGCTTTTTGAATGTCAAATCGACTATTCTTCTTTTAATATAATTTTATTATTAAAATATGTAAGCATTCAAGGACTATGTTCCCCTTCTGAAAATATTTAATTTTTAATTTATTTTGTAACTTTCAAATATTCAAATTAAAGTAAAAGTTAATTGTCTAACCAGAGTAACAAAACAATAGCAAATTAAGAAATACTATAGTCATGCATTTTAGTTGCATTTATTCAACTCTCTTCTTTTCTAAATCTGTTATTGAATCTCCTAATTACATAGAAGTTTTTCCAACAATGAAAGTTGTTTTAACAAGAGGTATTGTCTGGACTTGCATATTTCTTTCATGATATCCTTACACACTAGCAGAGCATTGCTACAGGTACCTTTTTTCCCCTATAAACAAAGACCAAAGAATTCCAGACTGTTCTGCAAAGATCTCAAAAAGCTTTGTAAGGCAATTACTAAGGGAATACACAGGGACTTGACTACTATGCTCAAATTTTCTTCAGTAATTTTGGATGAGTTTGGGGGTTTTCAGGGTAACTTGTGATATTTGGGGTTCTGTTTTCCAGTTTCCTTTTCATTCTTTTTTTGTAAATATTTGATGATTTTATCCTCTGAAAGCAGTGTGCTTTGAGATAACTAACATTTAGGCATTTGCAAAGTTAAAATATGCTCCTTTCTGGTTATCTTTTGAAAGGATAGGTTCTTTACAAAATACAGAACAAGGAATCATTTTAGTAGCATAAGATAGCAAAGACTGAAACCCCTCCCAAACATTATGGATGCAGCAACTCAAAGCCTTTGATCCTGAACAGATTTTAGACATTGTCACTTGCACATTTATGAGACGAGATGTGAGCAGGAGAGATTAGAAGACCAAAATAGTGGGATTGAACAAACATGATGTTTCTGCTTATGTTTTAACAGCATAACCACTCTGATTTATATACCTCCTTGCTTTGCAAGATACATTGAAAGTGGCAGCCAGTCACCAAAAAGAAGTTGTTTTTTTAGACAGACAGCCTAGGAACATCCACCTCTATAAGAACTTCGATCTATAGTCACTCCCATTTCTTTGATACTCATTGCATTCTCCATGATATTTAGTTTCATTATGATTACTCTAATTGCAACACTAATAATTAATAGTTCACTTTATATCTTCCTTGCAAAGTACTCAGGGGAATGTAACATAATAAACACAAATACCACACTGAAGCATATGCTTTCAAATTCATAATCAGAGGAAAATTATGCATAATTTAGTATTTGAAGTTTATTATTAGAAGGATGAGATCACCAGCTTGTTTCCAGATCACAGAGCCCTCACTTCAGGAACATAAGTGCTAGATATGCACTCAAGTAGATGTGAATTTTTTAAGCAACACTGAATATGATCTTACCCCACAGCTAATCAGAGAGCACATCATATGTACTCCAAGGCAAAAAAAGCTGTAGCTCTCTTTTTCCAGATGAAGAATTCAACTTTACCTACCTGTTTCTAATTGTCAGCAAATGCTGAAAAATACATTTCTTTACAATAAGTCTGTTTAAAAACTCAGCTTCTAAAGTATTCTACAAAACCTCCTTTTTCCACACAAGGTTTTTTTATATTTCATGTATTTTTCTGATTCCAGTAAGATTTCTTGTCAGATATGTCAGGACCACTTGAAAAAGAAAGGAAACCAAAAGTGGACACCACATAAGCTGTGAATGCCTATATTTCTAACCTTTGACT
>JAOXXN010000001.1:8153232-8165066 GCA_026770055.1 Myrmophylax atrothorax | reverse complement strand
TGACTTCATCTATTCCAATATAGCATTTTACTTTTGTATTTGACAGTTTGTTGTTGGGGTTTTTTGTTGTTGTTGTTGTTTTTACGCTGAGGAGTAGTATTTTTCATTGTCATCTTAAATTGTTAATATACAGATATGGGCTGTTAAGATCTTTAGGGCCTTATTCTACCTAACATTTTATGCTTCACTTGCAGCAAAAGAGCCTGCTGGAGGACAAGTGGTTGCATAGAACATATCACACATCAAATTGCATTCCATTTATCAGATTTTTTTTAAATTAGAGTCGTCTATAGTACAGACTTCTTGTTGTTTGTTTGGTTTTGACCTTGTGCTGGCAGAAGTCTTGCAAATAAAATCTGTCCAATATGTTATTATTTCCAGGTTATTGCTTATATATCGCCACTCCACACATCAGATGCCATTGTGTGTTCTTTTTGCATTGCCATTGCCAGATGAAAAACTATACAGCCAATAAGAGTTCTACCTGGCCATCAATCTTCAGGAAAACAAAAACAAAAACAAAAACAGATCCTGCTATTTTAGCTATAACTGAATTTACAGGAAGCCTCAGCTACCAGAAGTAGTTGTGACAGAACTGCACAACATGCCAGCAATGCTCTCTGGTGAACTGGGTAGCTTGATGATTTTGCTATTTTTCTCCTGCAGCAGACATTTCAAGTTATGCACTATAAGGAATAAGTACTTTGAAGGGGAGGAGGACAGCACAAGATTAACCCCAATAAGTTTACAGAAAGAAAATACATGTTACTGTAATATTTTTTAATTATAAATCACATTTATGTGCTATTCTAGGAAGCTTACACTGGTTTTTAGAAAAAACTTTGCCATTATACAAGATGATGATCCTACCGTGTCACCAAGAATAGCATCTTTCCCCATTCTGCTTGCAAGCAAAAAAATCCAGATCCTGAATAACTTCTTTCTCCTAAATCTAGTATTGCAAAGAAATGTTGGGGGGAACTTAATTTGTCTTACTTATCTAAACTTCAGATTGTGTATACAGGCATCAGACCAAGGCAGAAACTCACAGACAGCAGAATGAAACACAGGAAAAAACACAGGGCTCTTCTGCAAGGGATTTGCTTGTGTTCTTCATGTAATACTTCAATTTTGCATAATACACTTAAATACTGAATAGCTAAACTGCACAAAATTTAAATCTGAGACAGAATTCAGAAAAGTGGAGTCAAGATTACAACACACACAACAAAGGGGCACATCATTTTTGTCCCTGTGGTAATGAATGTTTTTTACTTCTAAAGACAAATGGCATTAACAGCACATTTTGTGGGTTGTCTCCCTCGTGTCTTTCAAGGATAGTGCACAGAAAGCAACCTACCATCTTCTGTCAAATGTAACACAGGAGTGAACAAGCAAGAAAAAATTTAAACACATGACATACTTTTTTGGATGTTCAGAAAAATTCCTTGATTCACATTAGTGTACAGCCTTAGACATTTGGTTTCAATATAATCAGCTGTTACGAGTTATGACCAGGAGAGTCACAGGCTGAAAAATGGCTTCAGCTTTGCAGCATGTAGATTAAAGAGCAGCAGTACACTTCTTCAGTGAAATGCTGGTGAATCAGCCCTGCCATGAAATGCAGCTGCCTGTACTGCATCTCTGCAATGAGAGGCATTTGCATGAGCAAAAAATCCCAAATGAGAGACTAATGAAGTGCACTTATGGCAGCAAACTGGCTTTCTGTCACACCTCAAAATATGGGACACTGCATAAGGAAGTATAAGAAATATGCCGTATGAATAGTGTGGAAATCTTATTAGATACCACTCTGGTATCTTATGTCCTGATAGCATAGGATTAATATCCTTTGCTAAAATGCTATCATCGTACCCTTGATACCTATATACCTGTACTGATTGCTTCAAGAGAGGCTTTGGCCTTTATATCCTGTGTTAATGGTTCCCCACTCTAGTTGCATACTGTATGGAGATATGTTTGCTTTTATCATGCTGAAATTTCCTGCTTTTCATCTAACAGTCTTGCACGGGTTTTTTGCATAGCAAAAGCAGAAGAAACAAAGCTCCTGCTTTCCTTTCACCATGTCATTTGTCATTTTATATGTATTTTTTCAGGCTTGTTATTGGGTTTTTTTCCAAGTAATCAATCCTAATCTAAAACTCCTCTCTGGCTGTTTTCATTGATTCATTTTTCATTTTCTTTGACATCCACAAACCTACTCCAATTCAGCTATATTATTTTCCTGGTGGAAAAGCAACAGCGAATGCATACACAAAGACTGCACCAATGATTTATCTAACAATCCTGAGTTTATCTAATGTGCTCCTTCTTCTTGTACTTAAAGATTTTTCTCTTATGAGCCCACTGGAAGATGTTCATACTATTAATTCTCATATAAAGCCCAAGGTCTTCAGTTGAACCCCAACACTCGGAGGAAGAGGGAGTCCTTTGCCTAAAAGCTCGGAAGAGAAAAACAAGACAAAGAGCAATCAATTGATTTGCTGACATTGCCAGTTTAGGTTACAGTACACAATCCAGTAGATTTCAATAATGCTTACATATGTTCCATATATCCACATGATTGCCAACACAGCTGTGTATTTCTGAGATACAGCACATGGAAGGAGCAAGCACAACCCTTAGGGCATTCCTAATGACACCAGAGATTAAACAAGGTATTACACCAGATAACAATATATTTATATTGCTTTATATAGTTAAAGCTGTGCCATATTTAGTGCCCTATTATGCAACATCATTGGAAATTGATTTTATAGGTACAGTAACTGCAAGCTTTATTAGCAAGCAGATTGAGGAAAATATTGCTTCAGAATTGAATTTGGGTTGTTAGTATTCAAGATTATAACAAAATGGGTATATGAAAGACATCTTGATAGTCTCTGAGATGTGAAGACATCACAATGAAAGTACATTGAATCTGGGCCATTTGATACTTTACATTCATCACATTTTCTATGGGAAAAAGATGAAAGAAAAAAAAGAAATGCAGGCAATATGGACCAGACTTGCAATTGCTTAAGAGATTAACTTCCACTGATTTAGGCATTGAATGTGTCTGAAAATCTGGTCTGATACCTTGTTTAATGGGTATTCCAACAAAATGTATCCACAATGGTGACAGCATGATATAGCAGGCAGAGCTGGGAAATGTAGGCAAAGCCAGAGAGGATTGCATGAAGTCTGCAGCATGTTTTTCAAGCTAGAACAGATAAATCTCATATCACTTCTTTCAAAAACACTTAACACTTGAATTTTAATTTATATTATCTTATATTTTGATGCAAAGAGAACATAATGAAATTATCAAACTTATGAAATAATATTATCTATATCAGAAGCTTCCTGCTTACTTAATCTACATATTTCTACATTATTATAGTGGTGATGTACAAGTTCTTTTCAAAAATTCACATCTGTTAATTATACAAAATACATGAACCTTTATGTAAATGAGGTAAGACATGCCAAAGGCCCATAGACCACTAATCTAATAGAATAGCACTGCAAGAGACTACTCTGTATTAAGAACTAGGTCAAGATGCAAACTGAGATGCCATATTCATTCATTATCTGTAATTACTTTCAGGGACTTGCTGAGCATTGTAATGTGTTTGGTTCAAGATTTTTTGCACAAAAGAGGATGACAATGGGAAATGCCATGAATATATCTACTACAAAGTAATATTCCATTATTCCTTACAGTTGTCCATTCAATTTGTTTTGCCAGCAAAGTTTTTCACATCAAGTATCTACTCTCTCAAGTTATATTCTTCTTGTCTTGCAAAAGACACTCTTTTTAACAAACTTAAAGCCTCAACAAGGTTATGCCTATATTATCAAATCATCAGCCTAACAGAAATGGATTAGCAGGTGGAAGATATTGGTGCTGAGAACCCTATGTTTTCACCATACACAATCTTTCTGATTTTACTTCGGACTAGGCTTAGTCTGGTCATCAGGACTGAACATACTCTCTCCATATATGAGACCAAACAGTCCAAAGTAGCATTCACTGGACAAAACATTTATACCTAAAGGAGGACTAGAGTGTATTGGGATACACATCTGAGGCAGTATTTGTTTAGTTTCCTTTGAAGAGACTAGTTCCCATACACCACAAGAGCAAAGCAACATGCAGGAAGTGGGGAGAGCTAAGGAACTTGCTTTGAAACTACACTGCTGCTATAAAGAAAAATGTGGACTCAGTCAGGTTTTATTCTGCCTAGTATGTCATATACTTGAATATGTTGCAGCTTTAAGAATTGAGTAATGACATTGTTTGCAGTTCTGCACCACTCTTGGTGACAAGGGCTAACTCATGCATGCTCAAGGTCCTGCAGGTTCGTGCTGCTGTAGTATGTTCCTACATTTTGTAGGGTCATACAAGGTGTTCATTCATTCTATCTTAGGAATTTTTTAATGACAGCATTGGATTTTTGATCTAGAAGTGTCAAAGTCACGATTACTGCATCGCACCAATATCTGAAATATATTTAAAGAAGCATTTATGTAAAAATTAACACAGGTCAACAAAGAATAGAAAATACCAAGAAATACGTTAATTTGGAATAGTCGTCAAGCCTTTAAGCTCGAAAATAGAGGCAACTAATCCAGAGAATCAGCAGAACAAAGACACAATACTGCTCAGAACTATTTTCCATTTATATGAGCAATACGCACAGCTGCTTCTGTACCTTCGCTATAAAAACACTGACATATTTTAAAGTAACGGTCCAAGATTATACAGCTGCATAAGCACCGAGTGGCTTTCTGCAGGGTTTCAAGCTATGTCTGTAATATTTTCATAAGCGATTAAGAGTTGTCTCCTACCCCACTTCAGTCAATATGAAATTTGCATTCAGCAAGGATTAGGAACAGAGGCCCTGAATCAAAGCTCTTAAGAATTTCTAAGTCTCATTGAGGTCAATGTAAAGCAAGCTTGCACTCGAGTGCTTTGCTAGGAGGAGAAAAAATGCTCTTTGTTTTTATGTTTTGCCTGTTTGTGTAAGTAAACAAAAAAGGCAGTGGAAGCTGATTTTTAATTTCTGCCATCACAGCTCTGAAACTGAATGGCTCAGCTGGAAGACATGGAAATTAGCCTGTGGCAGGAAGCTACAGAGACACAACAGCAAGTGAGAAGGCAGCATAGTATTGTAAGTTAATGTTCTACTTCTGGCAGCAAGTAGATGTGAACTGACTCAAAGTTTCCATATTTCCTCTTATATACATCCAGGGTACTTAAATATACCCTCAGCATACAGATTTTTATGCAACAATACTTTTTAACTGCAAAGTTTTCTTCACCCAGAGCTTGACAAATGCTGACACATGTCAGTCTGCTAAATGTAACAATAGAAAAATGGTAAAATGTCATCATGAATGTGATAGATTTCTATTAGAGAATGAGCAGAGACAGTTCAATTTTTACTGACACATATTGACAAAAAAATTTCTGCAACAGAGGAAAAATACCAATCCCTGATTTTTGTAAGTGAAAGGTCAACATCATTATAAATCTTGATCCTGTATTGGATGAGATAGGTCTCAGTATTTAGTAGTAAGACTAGTTTTCCCCAGGTGCCCAGCTGCCCTGAGCTGGAATGAGGATTAGAATGAAGTGTCCATAATCCAGGAGGAAATGGTCAGGGCCCTGCTGAACCACTGACACACACAAGTCTATGGTGCTGGATAGGAACCACCCAGTGGTACAGAGAGCTGGTAGAAGTGCTCAGTGAGGCACTTTCCATCTTATCAGTAGTTATGGCTATCCAGCGAGGTCCCATGTGACTGAAATTCAACAAATGTGGTCCTCATCCTACAAGAAGGATCAGAAGGAGGATCCTTGGTGGCAGTAAAGACCATGGAGCAGATCATCTTGAGTGTCATCATACATGGCAAGTATGGGAAAAGCATGCGATCAGGTCCAGCCATCATGTGTTTGGGAAAGGCAGGTCCTGCTTGAATAACCTGATCTTCTTCTATGAAAAGATGACTTTTTTAGTGGATGAGGAAAAGGCTGTGGATGACATATACCTAAACTTTAGTAAAGCCTTTGACACCATTTCTCACAGCATTCTGCTGGAGAAACTGGCTCCTCATGGCTTGGATGGATGTCCTCTTTACTGGGTTAAAAACTGACTGGATGGCTGGGCCCAGAGACTGGTGGGGAATGGAGTTATATCCAGCTGGCAGCCAGTCACCAGCAGAGTTACCCAGCTACCAGTCTTGGGGCCAGTCCTGTTTTATGTCTTTATTAATGACCTGGTTCAGGGAATTAAGGGCAACCTCAGTCAGTTTGCAGATGACACCAAGTTAGGTGGGAGTGCTGGTCTGCTGGAGGGAAGAAGGTCTGTGCAGAGGGATACAGATTGGCTGGATTGATGGGCTGAGGCCAATTGTATTGGGTTCAATAAGGTGAAGTTCTGGGCCCTGCACCTGAGTCACAGCAACTCCAGGTAATGTTCCAGGTTCAGGGAAGAGTGTCTGGAAAGCTGCCCAGTGGAAAAGAACCTGGTGGGGTTGGTTTAGGACTGACTGAGCATGAGCCAGCAGTGTGCCCAGGTGGCCAAGAAGGCCAGTGGCTTGTATCAGCAATAGTGTGGCCAGCAGGACTAGGACAGTGATCATCCCCCTGTACTTGGCACTGGTGAGGTCACACCTCAAATCCTGTGTTCAGTTTTGGGCCCCTCACTACATGAAGGATATTGAGGTGCTGGAGCTTGTCCGCAGAAGGGCAGAAGTCCTGTGAGGATGACTGAGGGAACTGGGGATGTTTAGGCTGGAGAAAAGGAGGCTCAGGAGAGACCTTATCCCTCTCTACCACTACCTGAAAGGAGGTTGTAGCCTGGTGGGGATCAGCCTATTTTTCTAAGCAACAATTGACAGGACAAGAGGAAGTGGCCTCAAGTTGCACCAGGCAAGGTTTAGATTGGATATTAAGAAAAATGCCTTCATGAAAAGGGTTGTCAAGCATTGGTACAGGCTGCCCAGGGAAGTTGTTCAGTCACTGTTCCTGAAGGTATTTAAAAGACATGTAGATGTGGGGCTTAAGGGCATGGTTTAGTGGTGGACTTGACAGTATTAAACTAACAGTTAGATCTCATGATTTTAAATGTCTTTTCTACCAAAAACAATTCTATGATATAAAGTTTAAAACTGAAGGTTTTTTCACTCTCTATATTACAACATACAAATATTTCAAATGATAGTGTAATGAACTAAAATGTGGTAACTTACCATATCTGCCTTGGGTCATACAATGATATTTATCATAAATCCATTCCATATGTTTCCCTACTAAAGCTGTTTCCTCACTGCTAACCTTAGAATCAGAATGCTTGCACTTTCTTCTGCTGCTTACAACAGTCATCAGACAGGCTATAACAAATTTATTATAGTTTCCTTTAACAACATAATACTGAAGTATATTGTGAAATATCATTGGAACAGTATTGGCAGATCATTTCATTTTGAGTGAGTTTACTCATACAATCTTGTGCATTTACTCTTTAGAGAGTTAGTCTTATCAGGAAACTAAATGGAAAACCAATTCTCAGTCCACATTTTCAGCAGGAGATAACACACTCCTGAGAAGACACAGGATACTTCTTAAGCTTTGATAGAAATGGAACAGGCGAGACTGTACAGAATTAATTACTGTACTTCAAAGCAATCTGCTATTTCTAGAGTCACTGAGCAACTAAGATTCTACTGATTGCAAAACTTCGAACTCAGTACTACTTAAACTTCTACCTGCTGTGTTAATGCCTGTAGGCACAGCCTAAGCAACTGACCAAAGTTCACTGTAGAATACAGCAGTGGTAAGTCAATTCCATTAAGAGATGAAAAAAAAAATTGAAAAGTAAAACTCACATCTTAAGAAGAGAAACAGATTAACTTTTAAGTAGGAAATAAAGGCAATAACAGTAAAAATAAAAAGAAAAAAACAAAGAAAAGGAAATTTGAACAAAAACAAAGGGCAGAGAAGACTTAAGTGTTGCTTGTCTTCTGTTTTGTAGTTAAATAATTTTTTTAAAATGAAAATACGATTTGAACAAAAAGTAACAAAGATGAGCAGCAAAATCCAGCACTTATTTCTCCTTTCTCTATATGAGAGCCTTTCATTCATAGTTCCTATTTTGGCATAAGGAATTATTTTCAACCACAATTCCAATGCATTTCAGTGAAAATGTGAATATATTCCAACAATCTGCTGCAAAAAGAGAGCATTGTCTCATTATAGAATTAAATAATAAAAATCTCATTCTCCTCTCCATTAACCAACCCATTTCCTAGGGTGGTGATACAAAGCAGTTCCCCAGACAAATTCATTATAATACTTCTTCTTCCCAAATACCAATCAATTTTGCTCAGCAAGAATAGGTGACACATCATGAAAAATTAAGAAATCTCTCAAATACACAAACAAAATCACTGGGTTTTGCTATTAACCCTTCAGGAACTGATTCCCTGAAGCAAAGCAAAAGAACCAAGGACTGAGAGAAAGCAGGGAACTCAAAACTGAGGGAGCTGACTCACTCAAGCAAAGACAGAGAATGCAAGACTGCCTCTTGCAGCCCAAATAAC
This sequence comes from Myrmophylax atrothorax, assembly GCA_026770055.1. Taxonomy (NCBI): domain Eukaryota; kingdom Metazoa; phylum Chordata; class Aves; order Passeriformes; family Thamnophilidae; genus Myrmophylax; species Myrmophylax atrothorax. Next base: position 8,156,456 of record JAOXXN010000001.1, on the reverse strand, counting down.
TCCCAAGATTCTGCAGCACATCACAAGCCTGGCTGTCACTCCATCTCAACAATCTTCTGCAAAAGCATTCAATTTCTAGATGGCCTTTGTTTCTGATATTTTTAAAATCATTTATGTGGTATCAAGGTTGCTTTTGGCAGGATCTTATCCACCTACTGTGGGATGCAGGATACAGCCTTCTCAGTGCCATCATGTCTTCCAGCTGCAGGTACCATCCTAACTCCTCCAAGGCACAAGGTGTATTTTCATCCCCTGCTTTTAGGGAATAAACACCCCTTCTTAAGGCTCTTGGCTCTTTTGCACCCTTATCAAGGATCCAACTGCCTACTGGCTCAAAAAAACCCAAGTGTGCAAAATTCCCTGTGTTTACCCAGTGATGCACTCAAAGAACTAGCCTATAGCAGCCACTCTGACTACATGCAAATCCACATAATGGAAGTTATCAGGTTTTTATGCCCAGAGAACCAGTCACGTCTACAGAGTAAGGACAAAAGTGGACTCAGGTGTAGTAACAGCCACAGAAATTCATGGGGCTGGCCTCCAAGAGATTTGGAATCATCTATATCTCCTTCTAATTGTTAACATAATTTAAGTGAACAAGCCAACTGACAGTAGGTGCTGAATTACTGAATAAGAAGAATATTTAATTTAACTTTCTGGTAAATCAATCCATCCATCCATCTGTCACCAATTTTTCTGAAAGAAAATTCTATATTCACTGCAAAGCCAAACAGCTGGATCCTGCCTTTATATATTTAAGTCAAATAAGCTTACAAAGGAAACTGAAAATACCACAACAAAAACATCGTCACACCAGTGATTTAAGCCATAAACGTAATATATATCTCTAGATATGCTGAACTGATGGGAACTCCCATCTTTTGCCAGAGCTATTTTATCTGTAAACTCTCAAGAGGCAGATGCTACCTTAGTATTGTGGTGTTCAAATCACTGCTTAGGCCAAGTCCAAAGCACAGAAAAGGCTATTAGGTATGAATCAGATCCAGTATGGTGCTCTCTGCCTCCAGACAATTACATGGTCCAGGAAACTGTTGCATACATAAGTTAAAATTATTTTCCATCTCCTATTCCCCTCCTCTATTATCCCATGTCTTCTCACCTTTCTTACCTCATGTTATTTTCTCAAGAGTCAATAAATTGCTTCACAGCAATTTTACTATTTCTTCTATTATTCCCTTGTTTCTTTCACAAGCCATAGATAACTCTGCTTATTCTAAAAGTGTTCTACAGAGGCCAATACCAGGCACGGGTTAGAGTTTCATACCTGTCTTAAAATCCAGAGGTCTATAGCCACATTATCTCTGTTCTGGGAAGAGCGCTGAGCAGCATCTTTCTCCCATGATTTAGGGAAGCAATATAGGGCAGGATTGTTCAGTAATGAAATTCAGTGGAAAGCTAAAACATTCATCTTAATACTATCAACAAATAGCAAATAAAAAAGAGCGATGCTCACAAGTAACATGCTCTGATTTCAAAGTCATTCCTCCAAATTAGCATCTGTATAGAAGAGTCTCATTTCTCAGTCTTGAGATATTCTTTATGGTGCTTATAGTTATTACTCACACAATGATCGCAGGTTGAAATATGCAGATATTTAAGAGGGAAAAATATTTTAATTTCCCTCATTATGCAAGTCAGACATCAGGTATGTAAAGGTATATTTTTTAATGAACAAGATTTGATTGAAAATTTTTACTAAATTTTGAGATGCTTTTAAAAATCACTGTTCCATTCACCATAGCTATTACATATATCTGATTCATCAATATAGTGGTGCTGAAATAGCTTAAGTAACTTTAAAATATAGCAGCAAATGTAGGTTTCAATGTAACATAAAGCTCTGCCCAGAAAGTGTTGGAGAACTTTGAACATACTTTATTTTGAGCTATTTTCCCCAGTCCTTTGCAGCTATATATTTTACTACAATTCTTGAACTCAGAGTGGTGAAGATTTCTTAGTTCTGTTTTTATAACATTGCCTATTAGCACTCTGTGGAGGCCAGAAAAATCAACACCCATGGACTTTTGAAGACTCCTTTGAGCAAATTGAAATGACCACATGACGAGCAGAGGGGGGAAAAGTGCACGTGATGGAGGCACAAAGCAGGAGTCTATTTTTAAGCCTCTTACCTTACTCAGAAGACTGACAAAATAGCAATGTCTAGCCTACATTTACTGGTGGATTTATGCTCTTGGGGTTTTTTTTTTCTGTGCTACACAATGAGTTATTTACTTATGAGAAATACTGGTCTGTGTAAGCTCCAGCCTAAGAGGCCAACAACTTACACAGTCCTTGGCAACATGACAGGGTCTGCCACTATATCATACTGAACTGCTCTTGAATGTCTCCTGTGTATTATGTGCAAATGTGCTTTCCCTTAGTGCTGGGCCTGTTACCCTTCTTGGTTTCTCTCTTTTATCCCTGGAACACATATTCTTGTACCAAATAGACAGTAACAAGCTTGCTTTCATAGAAAATGGGATCATTACTTTGGTAGCAGACAAAGTTCTGGGCCAGATTCTCTCCTAGTAATAACTGCAAATACTTTATTTTCTCCAGTTTTCTACAAAAATAGTTTACAGTGGCAGGAGAGATATGGACAGAAAGTTAACCAATTCCAGCTTTAACCAACTCTTTCATTTACTAAGACTTTGAGTATGCATAGCTCATGCATTCATCCCTCAATATTTCTTGTGTTTGTGGGAATGGTAGAGCTGGTAATGGGTAAGCCCCAGTAATGTCTCAGTAGTGTTTCATTTGAGACATCTTTAGAGCACAATCAGAAATAAGAAATTTCCTGCCTTTCTCTATCTGATATATCCTAGTGTATCAACCTGGACAGTAACAAAGACATTGGGAAATCTCCACCACCAGGTGTGACAGACTCTGTAAAGATGAGGAAAACTCTAGAAAAGGGGAAAATTGGTGAACTTGGGAGTGTGTGGTGGTTTAAAGGTAAACCAGCAGGAGAAATGAACCCAACTCAAAAAGAGATTACAAGTCAGAGCTACAATTTAATAAAAAGATTACAATTAATGCAATGATACAAAGAGAAATTGATTTTAACCTACAAAAACCAGCAGTATAACCCAGCACCCTGGGGCACAAACACAATGGTGTTCATTAGCCCCTGTCCTGAGCCTCACATGGTCCCTCTGAGTCCAAAGTAAAAGAAAAGGAAAACCTGCTGGTGCAGGTGACAG
>JAOXXN010000001.1:8135925-8146816 GCA_026770055.1 Myrmophylax atrothorax | reverse complement strand
GTTTTCACACACTCCTAATCTTCTAGCACAGCCTTCTTTTGGTAGTCAAATTTTCCATATTTGGTCTATGCACACAGGAGCATCTGGAAACAGAACAACACCCTACTAAGCTATTTTATTCCTAGGAAAAGACTCAAGAGAAGGTTGTAATACTCTTTTGTGCATGTAAACTGATCCAAGTGTTTAGACACTTAGTTCCTCATCCTATGTACTGCCCCAAGACATTCACACTGGTGCACTGCTCATATCAAGGGAAATTAGAAAGGTGGAAGTCTGTTCAGCACTAAAATCATGACTTTCAGTGTTGAAATGTCATCAAAATCCCACCTTGAGTGGGATACATGCAGGGCTGGATCAAGACAGTGTGGCAAGGGTCACATCCTTTCCATCTTAGCCCTAAAACCTAAACCTAACACATGGCCTAATTCCTCTGTCTTTTAAAAGAGTCATCTGTCACTCCTCCATGCATAGGGAATTTGTTCTGCTTTTGTTTCCTACCCAGGTATAAAGAGCATCATAGGTTTTGTTGACCAAGTCCACCTGACCCCAGATTTAGGTTTTTATAATCAAGGTATTTCAATGATCACTTCTCCCTAAAACTGTACATCAGGTGATTGATAAAAGAAGGGTTTGCATATTTCCTAGTGTAATCTATGGTTCTGGTTTTGCTTTTTCTTTTCCTCCAAAGATGGATTGAAAGTGGTCAAACATTTGAAACTGATATTTTTTTTTTTACATTCACAGGTCACTGAGCAGTAAGTCCTTCAGACTATCCCAAAAATGTTTTTTTAATTAAGTTAGAAAACACACATTTGCATAAAAGAAAAACATGTAGCATTTTAAAGAGGAACTATAAATAGAAATATAGCTGCTGATACCTGTTCTTAAAAGTTCTTCTAGAATAGATCATATGGGCAAAAATCATCATTAGAACAAGTCAGGAAAATCATATCTCTGCAACATGGAGCAATAGAGGCTCAACCGCCCTGCATACTTGATTTGAACACCTTCCTATAGCATGGGCCAAGAGGAATGACACTTCATAGAGCAGCATGATACTCCTCAACTATTTCACAAGATTGTAACAGCAGGTGTTTAACCACAATGAGGCAGAAACAACCTTTAGCATCCCAGATTAGAAGAAAATTACCTGGCTGATATTAAGTTGGAAGTGTTAAACCTCTGGGTATCCCTGCAACACTGCTGCAATGGCACGTGGAAGAAAAAGCTTTCCTTTGGCTGACATATAATTTATTAAAGGAACTTCCATTTTTAGCAACTGGTGGAGGATGAGATTTCCAATGAGAGTATGTAATGAGTTTTACATAGTCAAGGTCACCTTGTATGCTGCACAGTGCTGGGAGAATTAAGGGCAGATGTGTTTGCACAGGGATGAAATGGCAGCAGAGGGGAGATCTTTGGATAGGACAAAGGACAGAGACAGCAACAACTGTGCACTTGAACGAAATGATTTCTAAGAGCTAGTCAAGTATTCTATTCCTACTTACTAATCCAGCTGACATCTTTTAATGAGGATATATGATGATCTAGCAGTCACAGTCTTACAAGAAAGCCACTAATCCTACACCTTATTCCTAGTCACACAAATTGTGTGTTATTGTTCAACATCCAATAGCTCTTTTTGTTGTTGCCTAGAGCCTGTGCAAAATCATGTTTTGTTTTCTCTTGTGTCTATAAATCATAAGGTAGAGACCAGTGACTTCTTAGTTCTATTAATGGCTTGTTTGATGGAGGATATGAAGCCATTTTTAAAATTAAGTATCTGCATAGGAACATTCGGTTTTCAAACAGCTTGATTTTAATGTGACCTCAGAAAAGCACCTTAGCAATTAGATATCATGGACCACTACTAAATTAGGTTTTCTTCACATGAAAAATATTTCATCAAAAACATGTTTATCCACCCAAAATATAAGCTAGAATTGTAAAAACCACTCACAAGCAGCTGTGTATGTTGTAAAGACCTATGCACAAAGGACCTGCTCTCATTGCAGTGTTGTCCTGCCAGCCGGTAAAACTGCGCTCACATGAGGCAGCCCCTCCAGAAGACTGTCACAAAAAGCCTCACTGTGCAAGCAGATACGAACAAGCTTGTCTACTCTGACATCTGTTACTGAAACCTTCTGTTAATGCTGAATCATTTTTTAACACCTTGCCCTATTTAAGGTTCCTAGCTGGTGTCTTCAGAAATGAGAGTTTGCTCATCTCTCTGTCTTTGCTTGAGGTCTGAGCAAGGATTACAAATTGTCATTTTCTGTCACAGTCAGACTGGAAGAGACAGGTACAAGAACATAAATGATTAAAGCCTTAGTTGTTGAAGGTTTGAGATAAAGAAAGAAGAGGCTGAATTTAGTGGGAGTCTTAGCCTTGAAGAAGAGGGAGAATGAGAGCAACACTTGAGAGCCTCCAGCCTGCAGTTTGCAGGCAGAGAGAGGAAAAACTAAGCAGCAGCTGATCAAGACAGCTGAGTAAAGAAGCTAAAAGGTAAAAATAGCAGCAGGCTGTCAACTAATCTGCCAGTGTTGGTCATGAGTGAGAAAACAGCATCAGTCTGTGGGGGTAGCCAAGTCAGAGATGTTTTGTGGGGAAGAAGAGGGAGCTGCCAGAGAGCCGTGTGCAGAACTCACAGAGGAGGACCAGGCTTGGGGTTGGTTTTCTACACCCAAATACAATTCTGTAGAGACAACTTCAAGCCTCGCTTTATCACTACTTCAAACTGAATATTTGTGCAAATAGGACCCTTTTATCACTGAGATATCCTCAGCTGTTTTATGCACTTTCTTAAAAGGGACATTAATTAGCAGGGGATTTCTGAAGTGACCTCTGGAGTACAGTACCTCTACTCCAAGGAACAGGGATGTCACTTGCCGCTTCCCCACTACAGCCATTGAAACATGTAATTTCTGAATGGGAAGTGCAGCACAGTAGGTGCCAAGGTGCTAAACCCACTAAAGAACTGTCTTTGCCATAGGGCTAAATGTCATGGATTTTTCTGTAAATGCTTTTGCTCATTCAGTAATGACTGCAATGCACAGGTGTCTCTGATGGATGACCTGCTGATAGGCCAAGCACTGAGGTCTGTCTGGGTTTTCTTTATTCTTTCAGGAATGCCAATGCTAGTGAAGGGTTTTACAGGGAGAGTCTCAAGCTGTTTATTTCCACAGTAAGAAGAACATAAATATTTTGAAGCATGGCTCAAACCAGCCCTCAGCAGAGGAAGTAGTTATGCTCAGCAGACAAAGCATGGTATGAGCAACTAGGGTGTCATATGTGATTGGCTCCAATTGCAGCTGCTGTGAACTGGGGTCTTTCAATCCGTGATCTTAGTTGTGCCGCACACATTCTTGGATAAAAAGTGCTATAAAAATGCCAGGAGTACCTACTCTATATTTTTAATGGCATTTTGTCTATATCTTTTCCCTTTCACCATCTGTTCCTGAACTGCCTGAGGTAAAAAAGTCAGCCTCTTCACAAAAAAAGGTACAGCTGCAGTTGTTGTTGAGCTCAAATTTGTAATTTAAGAGCAGGATGGGAGGATAGAGTGGGCAGGTCACTTCCTAAGCCTACAGCCTTGCACTTGCACTGCCTATGTGGCTCAGTGCTAATTCACTGTGCAGCTCACAGTGGCTCCACACCAGCTTCTCTAAACCCCCAGTCCATCCCAGGCCTCCCCGGAGTGCTGCCAGCCTGGCACTAGCACTGCGTCCTCTGACTTCTGCAGCCCACCCTGACACCAAGGGCTGGACTTATAGAGAATGTGGTTACCCACAACATCCAGAAATGGGAGCTGGGCATTGCAATCCCCTGTGTTCTACCTTCAGGAATGAAGCCCTAACCCCACATAGGCAGGGGTGGGTCTGACAGTGCGTATTTGGGCACACACCAGGAAAGCAAGCTGTCCCAGTGCTGTCATATATCCTGCACGAGTGCTGAGGATCAGGCTCAGAAGCTCAGAAGCAAAGCAGCAGCATCCCCCACCATGGCACCTCAGCCTGCGGGCAGGGCGGGTTTAGCTCCATGGACCCAACTCTTCTGGCTTGGCACAGCTCTCCTGGTACCACCAGCTCCAGCATCAGGTCTGCTCTGCCCATGACTTCTGTCAGCCAGGAGGTGGGCAACAGCCTAGCAGGGTCTCTTCCTTCCACGCAAACTCACTTATCCTACTCCTTTGGGAAATGGATTGATTTCTGCTCTTTTAAAAGGCAGAAGCAAAAGCTGGCGGTGGGTCCCTGCTGGACTGTGAAGATGGACATCTTTTTAGAGAATATCTGTAATAGTGAAATCCATGTCACCCAAAACAGAGCTGGAGACACTGTGGCCAAGCTAGAGGATAGTAAGGCAGCGTGGTCTCCCTCCTTCAGAAACAATGCAGCACAGAGCAGAGAAGCACATTTCCCCAGTCCAGAGATGAAAGCAGTTTTCACTCCTTCTCTTTGGGATTTTCTTTCATGGCTATTTAAGAGTTGGGCCAAGCAGTCGTCTGTTTGGGTGAACATGTCTTTGTTATTTAGGCTTCCAGCTCTGAGGTGTGGAGAACTTTCTTTGGGCTGGTTGCCAGTGAGGTACCAGAATCTCTCCTCTCCTGGACTCTTCCCAGCTGCCTTTGCAGGACAGCTGATCTACTGATGGGATGCCTCCTGGATGGCTGCACTTGGGAGACCAATAGCCTGTAGCAGACAGAAGTCAGTGGCTAAGTTACTCACAAGCGTTGAGCTCCAATACCCCAAATCCTTGCAGCACTGCATGGAGTGCTCACTACATTCATATGCTCTGGCTGAGGACATAAACTAGGGAGATTTAGGTGTTAATCATTCCAGTGATTAAATATTAATCACAATTTTATTCACTGGCTTGTTGCAATAATCCCCAAAAGAGAGTTTTTCATGTCTCACTTGTCCTTATAGAAGAGCCATAAGGTGAAATCCAGGATTTTTCTGTTTCTTATTAATTAGAAGTACCAAATGCAGAGATAAGATGCCTTGCTCAGAGTTGAGAGGTGACTCCCTGTGGCTTCCCTGGATAGGGATGGTCCCAGAAACCAAATTATCTTGATGATACATGCATCCTGTTTGAAAATTCTCATCACCAATGCATTAGAATCAGTGGCTTAAGTGAGCACTTAACTGTATCATGATCTGTTACATCAATGGTAATAATAGTAACAATAAAGTGGTTACTCTGATATTAAAATCATGAGTCATGGTGTGGCCACCACGGCTTAAAATTGATAGACTAGGACCTTTGGGTGCACTTAAGGAAACTTCTTTCTCTTGAACTTTGGAAACCAGAACCTCCACGATCCTTGCTCAACCCTGAATAAAGACTCATGCAAGGACATGCCAGGAAGATGAGGGCCTCAGCTGATGTTAAATCACCAGTGCAGAGGCCCCCATCTTCCCTGAAATACAGCTGCATGGTGCAAAGCAGTGACAAGCACTTGGTGACTCCTTCCTCTCACAAATGCCACAGGATTTCAATTAAAAAAAATTTTTCTTGTCCATGAGGCTATAATTCATTGGCTATTAATCTTCCAGTGTTTACATGTGGACTCCTCCCAAACCTAGTCACAGCCTGTTGCTTTCAAGCCACTGCTTGGAGAAAAAAACAAGAACAGTCCTGTGCTCCCAAGGACCCTCTAAGTCTGTAGGCAATAAACAAGTCTAAGGCCATAAGTCAGACATGCTGTCAAGTCATAGGAACTATGTCATTTTTACCAACTTCCTACATGTCTATCTTGACACTCAAAGGGATCCTCAGAGCAGCTCTTCCTCTGCTTCACTTGTAGTTGCCACTTAACAAAGACTGAGGTGGAAGAGCCTCCAGTTCTAATCCCATTTATCTCTTTCACAATCAGGCAGTTAACTGAAATACAGGGACTTGCAGTTTTTTTCTGATAAAAGGAAAAAATATGATGAAGAAGGGCATCTGTGACATAAAAACCCAATTTTTCTGAAGAGAGCAGGAGACGGGATATCAGGTCCTCATGCCCTGTTTCAGCCAGGACCCCATTCCCAAGGACTCACTCCATATTGCTGTGCCAATGTAACTCTCATATTGGCATCTGCCATGTCTTGCTTTCCACTTCTTGAGTTGTGCCAAGAAAGGTTTAGGTTAGATATTTGGGAAAATTTCTGAACCCAAAGGATTGTCAAACATTGGAACAAGCTGCCCTGGGAAGTGGTTGCTTCACCATCCGTGGAGGTATTCTGAAGACCTGTGGAAGTGGCACTTAGGGAGACGGCTTAATGGTGTACTTGGCCGTGTCAGTATAATGGTTGGACTCAATGATCTTACAGTCTTTTCCAACCTCAACGATTCCATGATTCTGAATGCTTTATATCAGCCCTTCTTAGCCAGGTGTGCCTTTAGTGTGAGCATCCCTTTACAAAGAGTAATGGTAATATTGCATAAAATAAAGATTTTTTGCAGTTACTTCATAAATGAAGGATAATGGTTCTTCCTCTCTCCTGAACACCAGTTTTAACAGGTCCTAAAGGAACCCATTTTCCCATTTATAATCAGGTGTTAGTCAGTCATTTGAGCTCAGCAGTTGCAGCACAGTTTGTACATGTGGCAAAGTACTTGACAGCAACTTGTATTGCCTCACTGGGGTTTTGCATGACAGAACCCCATATGCACAACCCCCTTGTGCCTCCCTGTTTTCAGTACTCTTCCACCTTTTTCCTCAAGCTCTTTAGAAGTCTATTTTGGTTTGGCTTTCTGTTCTTCATTTAAAATTACAGTCCTTTCAAAACTCAAATTTTTGAGGGACTACCACCACAATATGATTCCAGGAGGGGGAAAGCAGGCAGAGAGCTGTTATGTCTCCTTACTCAGACCTCTTTTTCTTTTGTTGGCTTCAGTTTGATGGTTAGTTTCCCAGCTGAAAAACTGTATTTTAGATGCTTGGAAACAAAACAAGTTTGTCAGCAAAGTTGATTAGCACAGCCCTACATGAGACCCAGTGCTGTTACCAGCTGGTGTAGCTCAGGACCATTCCTAAAACATAACAGGCCGTGTCACCAAAGGTGTTTTTTCCAACAAACAAAATGTAATTATCACTTTTCCAGTAAGTTGAAACACCTCTTTAGGATTTTGTTCAACCTTCTAATGAGAATAAACACATTAGTAAATGTTGCATTAGACCATTATTTAGAGGTAACAAGCAAAAGTAATAAGCACTTGTTGGTAGGTGAGAATAAATTCAGGCAGTTACAAAGGGAGCTTTTATAGTCTTAGTGTCAGTAGTTTTCTACCTGATATTCAGGGCATTTTACTTTATAATTAAATAATTAGAAGGATATGGTGGTATTTATTCTTACATGACACTGAGCAATTAATCACTCATAAAATCTTATAGAAATCTGTGGCACTGAATTCAGACACAGTTCAGGGTCTTTCCTTCCTTTCCTTATTTCTTCCCTTCTTACTTCTCTTCTTTCTTTTCTTTATTTCTTCCCTTTCTTTCATGTGAAATTGCACCTATGATCTGCATCCCCCTCAAGCAGAAAATGCTACAAGATGACTCTAGGCATGCTGACCTCTTTGGCACCCACAGCTGATGATCATCTCCGCTAGGCACATTAATTAGTTGCTGGAGTAATTAACTGGAAGCACATATAATCAATGCCAGATGCTTTGGAGTTGTTTTATTTTAGATTGCAACTGCTCCTGGCTTCCCAAACTTATAGTCTTGAATATTTTTTTCCCCAGGCAAGGCCAAATTATTCATCCAGTCACCAGTTCATCAGCACTTGCTTATGTTCTTCTCAGCCCAAAGCTGTGGCTGTACAACCTCACCACCACAGCACCCACAGTCCCATTGCTTCAGCCTGAGCATGCAGGAGTTTGGGGTGAGATTGATAACTATTGGCTAATTTTCTATTTCCTTGTGTACACTCACATTCGTCTTCCTCAAAGAGATGTCTTTGCCTAGGGGAAGAAGCAAAGCAATATGTCAGAGTTAGTGTATTTACATGTTAATATTTTTATAAAGGAGAACAGTGAGAGATGGAAGGTGCTATTTGTGTCAGTAACTGTGACTGGCAGCTGATGAGAAAGATCTGTGAATTCTTTGGGTTTTATTGAACATGGGCAAGTGGAGATTTCTCATTTTTAATTTATTTAAATGATGATCATTATCTGTTCACAAGTTCAACAGCTGTTATTTCTTTATGTTACCTGCACATTATGTTAAAAATAGTACTCTCTTCACTGCTCTTGGACTACTTTTCATAGACACAGTTATATAGTCTGTCAAGATACAGCCTTGCTAAATTTATCCTGATATGGCCTTTAATTACCTTGTATACTTACTGGGAATCAACTAAATGCAGTGGAATTTTGTTGGGGAACTGATTTCTTCTTAACACTCTGACTATGTTTTGTCCATAAAATATATTACTAAGTCAAAGTTTATCAGATAGTGTCTGTTTGATTTGTTCTTTTAATTGCATCTCTTCAACGTTATGAATGCATTGTTGTTTCTTTAGAGCCAGTACCTCGTAGTGTTAAACTGTCAATGTGCTTTCATTCTTGGGAGCCATCGGTTCTTGCACCCTCATCCTTACAGCCTCTCCTCACCAGCCTCCTCTCCTCCAAGCATCCTCTCAATCTGTTTCTATGGAACTGAGCCACTGCCATGGCATTACACTGCAGCTCAGGGCAATTCTCTCTTTTCTGCTTTCCAGCCAGAGTCACAACAGTCCTCCTCCCAAGGGACTGTTCCTTGGCCACACAGTTTCTATTTGGTTTATTTCTATCAGATATTTGAACTATATTTGGTATTTATTTATTTTTATTATTGGACTATTTCTTTGGCTGATTTTCTTTGATGTGCCACTGGAATCTGCACTGTTTCTTCCCCCAATTTTACCATAATTTTTCTTACTTTTTGCATTGTGACAGATATACTGTCATGGTGTTGACAGCCCTAGCAGATGTCTGTGACTGGCTCAAGTGTTCCTCAACACCTGCTGATTTTTTTTCCTCCTGTTTCTACTTTAAATAATCCCTTATAACCTTGTCAGTTTTCTGTGCCAGCTGACTTGTCCTACTTTCTTTAAGGTGGAACTATGCCTCACTTACAAGTTTTCTCTTCCCAAATAATTTCAGTGAGCCTGTTGCATTCATACTTTCCCTCATCATGCTGCTTTTAATTCAACAATTCAGACACTGATAATCTACCTAGCTGATTCACTTGTTGTTCCTCTCTGTTAATAATCAAGTTATTTTTTTACATTTTGAAAGGTGATAGGAACTGCAGCCAACCATCATTCTAGATGAACGAGATGATAGGTAAAATCTCCCAAGAGCAGTATCACAATTCACTATCAGCTATCATTAGCAAGCTAAGTAAGCTGAATGCAGATTAACTCTTTGTAATTTATTCCTTTTAATACAAGCCTGGGGAAAGGTTCAGAGATAATTTGCAGCCAACTCTGAAAGTTAAGATAAGAATTATATCGGACCACGGATTGATTATATTTAAAGCCATGGGACCCCCAGTGGCAATATCACCCAGCTGTTCCCTCTTATTTACAGCAGCACAGGTCTGGCTTAAGCATTGCAACTGATCTTGGCAGCTGAAGCATCACAGCACAAGGGGGGAGTGAAGGGGAGGGAGTCTCCAGGCAGCCTTAGTGCAGCCTTTTGTCCTCTATGGTCCAAGGTAGGAGCATGGAGGTGTAACATAATTCCAGCCACCTCCTGCCACTGAACTTGAGCAGTTTGACTTCTGTGACATGCAAATGACCAAACAGGTCTTACAGGTGTTGCACCCACAATTAATAATATTTTTTAATGAGCTAATGTTTCTGAGCTGATTTGTGTTTCAGTACAGCAACACCATACCATCTAGCAATTAATCCCTGATATGGCACTGATCACAGCCACTGTGTGTAGATATTGTCCTTTAAAGGGAAAAGAAGTTTCTTTAGAAAATATTTCCATGCAGTAATATTTCTTCACCATGAAGATCTAATTTTGTAGCTTGTTTGTCTCTGTCTCCCCTCCACAATATCTCTTCTATAGTATTCATGTTCATGTTCACTGGGAACTGCTTCCTAATGATGAATAACTGCTAGCTGAGCCCAGTAAGACTCAGACCTAGGCAAGGTAGCCTTGGTGTTGGGTTGGATTTTTTTGGTTTGGTTTGGAGTTGGTGGGCTTTAATTTGTTTGGTTTGTGTTTTTTTTCAGATAGCAAATATTGGGGCAGAAATAAGACAATGATAAATGGAATGGAAGTACCAATTAATGCTACCAGGTAGCTGCATGGCTCAGAAAATCATTTTAAAATCAAAAGCTTTACATTTGAATGTGCCAGTTTATGACAGCAGTAGTGCAAGACTGTTGTCAGTGCTCTCCACATATTTACCACGTATTCAACCCACTACCCACATGTATGCTTTGAATTTTCAAGCACACACCTGACTGCCTGCACATTCAGCCTGACATTCCAAGGGCAGAGTTATTTATTTTACATTTCAAGAAATAAAAATAATCACTATTTTATTCTAATATTAGATGTATATTTGTTATTTCTGTAATATACCACACATTACAGAGAACTAATCCTAAATGGAGTTAGTATGCTAGCAATACAAATTGTTGATATTGTGTCTTTGGGTTTGTTTTCTCCATTGGTATTAAACAGTCAAAAATGTTTCAGATGGTTAACTGGAGTCTCCAGTACTTTATCCCAAGTATCAGTCATGATACTTAAGGAGGAATTGGCTAATGTAGTTGCTGAGCCACTCTCCATGATATTTGAAAAATCATGGCAGCCAGGTGAATTCCTCAGCAACTGGAAAAAAGGAAAATTGTAGCCATCTTTAAAAAGAGTAGAAAGGAGGACTCTGGGAACTACT
>JAOXXN010000001.1:8091759-8125441 GCA_026770055.1 Myrmophylax atrothorax | reverse complement strand
AGATGGATGGCCTTACAGGGCTAAGCGAGCTCCATCTGCCCGGGTTTGGGGTTGGAGTTGTCCTTCTCCTAGGATGGCAAACTGCATTTATTTGCCTCAAAAATGGGACAGAATTTCCCAAATGAGAGGAATTTTTCTACCTATTTTTAAAGCAGTGCAGTTCATTGTATCAAATTTGGAACAATTCTAATACTCTCTCTGGTAGTAACAAAGTGTGAAGATGAAGGCATTGAATCTGCTGCAATCTGTACTATCAACTAGAACAGTATTATGAAAGACAATCTCTATTAGGAAGATATATATGATATAACCATAGGTGTTAAATATCCCAGGTTCCCTGTGATGCATATCTAGGCCTATTTCACACACAATCCAAGAAGGGCCTGACCACCTGCTGAATGTCCTTGACAATCTGAGGGAGGATTTTTTGCTGAAATGAATGACTTTCATCTTTCAAAAGCTCAATATTCCTGAATCAAAGTATGCAGAGATAAATATTTTGGCTCACCTGGTTGGAGTAATGGCCATCTACAGAGATAAATCCTTCTGAAAAATGTTTATAAGAATTCAAAAATAAGCCAGACACTGCTACTTTTTACTAAATAAATTATCTGATAATTCAACCATCTTTATGGCTGACTGAGTAATGTTCAGGAAATAATTTATTCAGCAAATACTGGTAACAGCCACCAAATAATTTATATAAAAGTCTATTTCCTTTGGTATCCAACCCATTTTTACTGATGGCTCATGATTCATAGGATTAATTTGCAAAACACAGATCATCCATGTGTATTCATTGTAGGCTGGAAGTGCTACTGAATTCCATGCTAATTAATTGCCACAGAAATGTGTGTTTGGAGACTGATAAATATTGGGAGCAAGAATCAGGAATTTCAAGGAATATTGTATTTCAATTAGCTTCCAAACAGTGTTAACTTGGAAAAATCCAAATAAAATTTTCAAGAATTTCAAGAAAGCTAAAACACAAGAAATTACAAGTAGTGCATCAAATATTTTTTGGTTCTTAATTTATGTTGCACTCATTACAAGAGAAAAAAAGACCAATTATGATCAGTGCATACAGAATGAAAGTAAATCAAACCTTTATATGAAATGTGTAAGGGAAGAGCAAAGGTAAGGAAACTATCAAAAAAAGAGATAGTTTAACAAATGAATGAAAGAGAGGAAGAAACCCCAAAGCAATAAAAAACAAGTGATGCAAAGACACTCACTCACCACCTCCCAGAGGCTGATGAATGCCTACCCAGGCTCTGATCAATTCCTAATGAAGAAGATGGCTAAGAATAATTTTCCTAGTTTAGAGAACATTTCCAGATAGAATTAAAATTGCCTAAATTACTTCTGCAGATCAAATGTTAGATGTTTCCCAACCTTGCTTAGCTGTTATACAATCCAAATCCTCCAGGACTGATAATGGTCTGAATACCTTCATACAGCAATGCTTCCCATATTGTTATCAACTTTTGGCATTATCAGAATTACAGTCTCAATAAGCAAAATAACCTTTCCTCTTGCTTGTGAATCAAAAATGTTGAGTATTGATTCTGCACTCTGCTTTAAATCATTAAACTCAAATAAACATCAACACAGGTGATATTTAATATGAATCTATTTCAACTATTCTAGTAATTTTGTTACATTTTTCCTTGTTCATTCTGTTTAAGAGATACAATTTAGAATAACATTAAACTATGGATGTTAAGAAATCCACGGAACAAGGCAGAATGCACTTTCACCAAGCTACTGAATATGTAATAGTGCTGTTTGCTGTTAAGACACACAAGTTTGCATAGACAAGTTTAGAGAAACCACACCTGGGTCCTGTGGCTGGCACACTGCATCATTTATTTCCAGAACAGCATGACAAATGGTTTTGATATGCTATCTTCCATAGGCTAAGCTAGTGATTATGCAGTAATAAAGGTGCACAAGCCTGACTTCTGGAGGGCTTGATAATGTTACCTGCAATCTGGCTCACTCCAACACCTATTTTATCATTTAAGACTTATTGTGTGTGCCTTCTGCTTTAGAATAGCTCTGAAGTCTCACACATGAATTACAAAGCAATTGCTCAGGTCTCTAGCTGAATTCAGCACAGTGAAAGCAAATTAACTGCAAGCCAAGAGGAACACGCCCTTTTCCATGGATTTTCCAGCCTTCTGGCTGCTCCACCTTGTGCCTGTCCATGATTCCTACCTTAGGAAGCCCTTACAGAGCATCCCCCTGCCCCAGGTACATCTTGCCATCCCTCAGATCTGCTGGTTTTCTGTTCAGCTTGACAGGCACATCACATTTCTGACATGTCACTGCAGCTGAGGAATTCCTTTCTTTGCTTGCAGCATTTTATGGCTTATCTGAGAGTGTCTTCCCATCACAAATTTATCATTAGGGGCAGTACCTTTTTTTTTTTTCATTTAGAACTACACTGTTTATGAAGGCAACTATAAATTTGGAAGTTGGATTATAGAACAATACCCATTTAAAAATGCTATTCAGCCACCATGTTACTGTTTCTTACTTTAGCTCAATTAGGTTATGATCTCTTTAAAAGCTACAAACTTTTTCAAAGAAACAAGCATTATTATTTTCCTTGCTGGTTTTATGTTATATTTCATTCATTGATCTACATCAGTTTTGAAAGTAATTTTCGATGTCGTTTTTGCAAAATTAAGATTCCTAACAGCTTTTTAAATAATTATCTACTTTCAATTGTTTTGATATGTATTTGACTGAGTACAGAAGTTTTAATGATGGTTAAAGAACTTTAATTGCTTCAGCAAAGTAATTAAGGTTTCCTGCTATTAATAAAATCTACTGTAAATATTCATGAATATTAAAGTCTTAAAGAATCCACTTATCCCATGAAGTACCTGATTTGTGTGCAGAAAATATAAACTAGGCAACATTATTTCAATTGTGTATGTATTTTCAGTTAATAAAATGTACACTCTAAGTTCTGGTAGAGACAAACTGTAATATATATCTTAATGCTAATTAGCTTCTCAGCATTGGGCTCTGAGCAGGTTAATGAAACAAAAAAATTTGCATGTGTAATATTTGGGTTTAATGTTTAAAAGAAATGAGAAAAGATGACTGCAGGATCTTTCTCCACAGTCCTAACCTTCCATTTTCCTTTACAACACAATTGTAATGATGAACATAAACCAAAGAAGTTACACTGTCATCTCTGCTGCTTTACAGCTTAATTATTGCTGTTCATTGAAGCACACAAAATTACAAGTCTGCTACTCACTATTCAAAGAGTTTAATAACAAAAATATGTTATTGTTAGGACTATGACTTTACCCTCAGAAATGCAAAAGAAATTTTAAAGTAAAAGTACTGCAGTCCTTTTCTACAGCAGCATCAGAAAAAAAGGCACTGTAAAAGAAAAGAGCTTCCTCACGGTTTCTAAAAATAGCTCAAAGCCTCAGCCAGTACATTGGCTAGAAAGGACACATACAAGAGAGGCTTTTCAGTGTCAGGTCCAACATTAATTGCATTCCACCACGTCCATTGTTATTCTCCAAATAAGAGTGATTTAATACTGCTTTTGCCATCTAACTAAATCTGTCTCTCTCAGGTCACTAATGAAAAGGATTTCAACAAACAGAAAAGGCAGAATGAGGATCAAGTATTCTCAACATATCATCACATCTTATTTCAGGTCAAAGCTGAAAGCATAGCAGCTGAATTACACATAGTTGGAAATGCTCTGGCTTCCATTAGAACTACAGGAATTAAAACTTGTGTGGAGAGGAAAGGGGGAAGTCTGGAGTACAGAAAGGGCCTAATAAAAACAAAGAGAAAAGCCTCATCAAAACATTACTGAAGCCACTTAATACTTCAATTAGACTAAGAACCTTAGAAATATCACTAACATACCGCGATGTAGTTATACTGGTCCACAAAGTGCTTATGAGCATTAAGAGTCCTCAATGTACTTTTGAACATACAGGAATAGATACAACCAGATGTGATCTGATATGTGTATGTCATACACACACAGAATACCAAAGGTGGACCTGTAAAGAGCTATCTGCCTAAATCCCAGCCAGAGCCCAAGGTGTGAGTAGATGTAGGCTAAAAATCCCAACAGACAAAAGCCATCTGTACCGATAAATTCCTAAAAAGAAATAATAACCTATGACTATTGTTTGTTCCATTCCAGACAAATTTATGGTTAAAACTCTTTGTTAGTGATAGAAGCTAAGCCACAGACAAGCACAGCTTGGACATTTGCGTGTCTCATGCCTAAAAACAGGAGCTCAGTTCCGGAGCTACATTAGACATTTCTGAGCTCTGTAACTGTGTTAAACAGCATCTTGTAAATATAAAAGAGCACAGAACACATGAAGTCAGCCATCTCCTTTTTCAAATGGAAGAGCGACAAGCATCACTGCTGTTTATACAAAGAGACTAAATTAATCAAAAATCTAATACAGTAAAAGGAAACAAGTAGGAGGGATTAAAGGACCTTCTTGTTTTTCCAGGATTTGAATTTCTTATTCACTGTTTTACAAGTTGTCACTTACAGAGATAAAACATTAGATTGATTTGCCATGCATCTTTTTATTGACTTTGTTTTCACCATCTTATTTCTTAAATTGGTATTGCTGTTTTACTTCCATTATAGTAGCCTGAAAACATTGCCAGCATGCAGTGAATAGATTTAAAGTGCAAACCATTATCTATAGAGAATGAGGGGTGTTTGCTGCTACTGTGTGTTTTTAACAGATTAATTCCTGCATTAATATGAACATTTTTACTGCTGAAAGAATAAATGCCTTAAAATGTTTCCTGACCTTCAGACTTACACAAGCTACTTGTTTACAAAATATTTTGGTTTATTTTGAAGAGCTGTTACTGGCTTTGTGCTCTGAAATTCTATCTTCTACAGTTTAGTACTTAGCTTCTAGTGCCTTTGATCCTAAGAGGTATAATACAATTAAAATCAATAACCTAGGCTTCATATATTCAATTACTCATATATTCTCCACCAGTTCTTAATGTGATTATTTTGATTCTTTGTGAAATTCATGTTGTCTACAAAGCTGGGGCAACAGCATTAAGATAAGTATCTGTCTCTGATGCTGATGGCAAGAGGATAACATAGAAATTAAAATATAATATATTTTTCCCGCTTGTCATGAGCCAAATTTCAAAATTTAGTTTTGCTCTTGTCCACTGTGAAGAGTGGCAAAACAATAACAGTACATGCATTTGTGTGCTTCAGTGCTGCTCTGTTGGATAGGATTTCTTTTCCTGCTTGCACTCCTGAAGGTGTATTTGTGTATTGCTTTCAGAGAGGCTCACCTCAATTACCAGTGTTGCTTTATGCTTCTTGGCATAGATCTTTGGCCTGTCTCCCACTTTTATATGGGTTCCCATGGGGCCTGCTGGAAGAAGTTGTCCAGCTTGCAGAATCACAAAGAAATCAGTATCACTGCCTGCCAGGAAGCGTGCAGCGAGTGGCTCTGGATACCTGTGGAAAAGCACAGGAGACTATTGTGTTTTTACAGTATCTTAATACAATTTATCTGCAATTTAACATTTAGGTAACCATGTGGTATGACTCAGGAAATATGGCAGACCATGGAATGAATATAGAATATTAATATAATTCTTACTTACAGAGTAATTATTCTGTAGCAATTTGTATTTATAAATATTTACATTCCTGATATACAGGGACCTGCTTATTGATCCTCAATTTCAAATATACTTACATGCTATTATAAATATTATATTAATAACTACAGAATAATGGCAGCATTTGCCACTAGAAAGAAAAAAATCATTTGACCTGTAAAAATATAATAATATTGATAGAAGTAAATTCAGAGTAAAAATCCATTTTTTCTAGTAAAAGTGCCTCCTTTCCCAATCTCTAATCAAATAAAACTGACAAGTTACCTGTTTTGTCAGGTTTTATGACTAGAACTGAATTTGCAATCTGGTGGAGTATTGCTAGAGTAAGAGGGAGTTCTGAAAGCCTTGAAATGAAGATATGGAAAAGAATAAACTTATATCACTGCTTTCACATTTTTCATATCCCGTCAACTGAACAACTTAAGGTAGTGCAATAATAATTATTAGGTTCCTTTATTAATATTATTGCATATCTCTTATATCAAAGAATTTCTGTCACAGGTCTTGCAGATCTTTTCTAATGGTTTGTTTCATGGCAGTGCTGTTGGACCCAAAGAAAATGCTAATTCGAGGTGAAAACAGCAGCTCAGTACCACCAAACAGTCCTAGGCCAATCCCAAACTGAAGCCTGAACATCACAGCTCCTCAGGGACTCCTTGCCATAAACGTTCTCAGCATGAAAAGAATATTCATTTTTGTATTTTCTGGTGAGGCATTTTCCTTTTAGTCTTTATATGTGTTGGTGAGGACAACTCTATCACTATCTGGACAGAAAGAGAACGTATGAAATTGGAGCTGGAAATACAATGGGATTGTCAAAAACTAATCCACAGCACCGTGACACTGTACAGCAGGGCAAGTATCACACACGCTTAGAGGGAACACATTTTCAGTTGATAAAACCTGAAGAATGAAAAACTAACAGCATCCCAAAGAAAAGCTGTTCAAATCTGTTTATTCATGGACTGTCACACTAGAAATAACACTGCTTTTCAAAGAAAACACTCACAAAGAAATGAAATGTAATATTTTATGGCGAGTCACATCTCTACTGAAATGTCCCACATTTTCTGGACAAGCTCTATTCTGTGGGTGGTATGCTGAATCTATGTCATCTTTTTTAAAAATAACTCTCCTTTGGAATACATTCTCACAAAAGGTTTTACTATATTCAAAATCCTCTCAAGGAAAATATAAAGGCCACACTGTAAATTTATGGAAACAAACAATGCGAGTGCAGAAAACAACACCCAAAAACCTTCTGTTGCCTCAAAAAAAATTTAACTGATATTTAGCAATGCCATCAGACTTTGGTGCATCAGCAGATTTAGCTTTTCTTTTAGGTGACAGCAAGGTGGGCAAAAATACCGAATGTCTGAAACAACCTTTCATCTTGTGACATCAAACTTATGTTCACAGTCTCCTTTTGTGGTGCCTAAAGCTGTGCGGCTGAATTTGTAGCCCTGGGCCATACGCACTAATCCTGCCTGAGTTCCCATCCATGTGCCATCTAAGCCTTGAATTGTCACATCTTTGTTTCCCATAAGGCCTGCTCAGCTGTTAATGCCCAGAGCGTACTGACTACACACAAAGAGCAGGCAAGGGATGAAAAAGAAGTGACGCCTCTTAGACTGAGTAGCAGAGTAGAGTACTCATCTACTCATCACAAATGTCTGAGATAAACATTCAGATCCTCATTCTGGAAACAGAGACCTGAACACAGGTCTTCATTTCCAACAGCACTGCTCTGTAGACTGCATTCAGGAACACTTAAGACAGCACTTTCTTTATCTCACATATTCAGTCTGTTTTCCAGAAAGTAGACAAGGATGACAACTCCTAATAAGCACTTTGTGTCTTTCTGAGACCTACAGGAGCATGACTTTGACTACAGATGTGATAATGAAATGGTGAGAGAGATAAGAAAGGGAACAGGATGCATACATAGAAGACACAAGAAAATAAGGATTTCATTCCTGAAGAAATTGTTTCTTAGCAGGGTGTCATGCAACAGTAGGTTGTTTGTTGGGGTTTTTTTCAGAGACCTCAAAACAGTCAGAAAACACACAGGGGAGAAAGTTGTAGCTTTTGTCCAACACAGGGACCAGACAGAGATTGTCACAGAGCTGATCTATAATTGTGTGCATAAGATACATTCCAAGTCAGAGAAAAATAATCCTATTGCCTTAACCTTGTCAGATTTTAATTTTCATTTTTAAAAAAATGGAGAAAAAATAATAAAAAAGCTTTAGAGAAAATCTGCACACTTCTTGAAAGCATGACACAAGGTACTAGAGGGAGCTATATTTCTTTTCTATGCTATATAAAATATATAAATACATACACACTTACATGAATACATATAGTCATACCTAAAACTTCCCTGTTTCCCTCCCCCTCACCAAAGCCTGGCCATTCTACACAAAAGATTCTGGGTATATGCTGGATAGAAAATGTTTCTCAGACTAGAAATTACATCCAAATAAGGAAAATAGAAATTCTGACAAACTAAATATAGAGCCATAATTGACTCTAATCAAGCTTAATGCCAAAGCAAGAAACCAGTCAACAACATGTCCCTTTTGAATGTTTAAAGCTGAAAGTATTGGTCTCTTCACATATCACAACTTTCCTAGGTGCAGACTGTTTTTTAAAAAAATATATTTGAGTTTTCTTCATACAGCAAAACAGTTTAGCTGCATTCTCAGTGTATTTCATTATTTCCTGAACCATATATTGGGCAATTTCTCACTGGGGGCATGTATGTGTCAACTTCAAATGCACCAAAAGAGAGTGCATTACATATTTACATCAACTGTCAGAGTTTTCATTATTGCAGGTCATTATGAAGAGCACAGCAACTACCTCCCATTTGTAACTGTTCATTGTCCCTGAAGCAACTACATCAAAATCACAATTTGGTCTGAAATATTTTGAACACATTGAAGATTTTGCTGGGGAAGGTAGAATTAAAGGGAGAAGACCACATTTGAGTTGCAGTAGGTGTAAAGAAATGCACCCTGCTTGCTCAAAGAGATTTATAGGTGTTGTCAGTGATGCTGTGCAATCCCTCTGTCCTGCCAGGAGCAGGAGAAAAAGACACATCTGCAGAGTTCCTTTCTAGCAGGTTACTCAGAAATACATCTCTGTTTCCCCCATGGTTATACTCAAGGCAGCACTGCCATGAGTGACAACACAACAAAAGAAGACAGGAAATATATATATGCAAGGTGGAAAAATAACCACCTCTCCAAGTACTTGAACCGACTCTCTATGGGACTGTGCTGCTGATTGTTTACTTTGGAAAACACCAAAGGGCTGATTTTTTTTTTTTTTATCATGGAGGACCTAAAGGATAACACTCCTTATCCCATTTGAAACTTTTAAACCATAACCATGTTTTAACATTTCATTTTTTTATTTTTAATCTAAGTAACTTAAGTTATTCAAGCATTAAATCACATCTGTAATATATGGTTTTATTATGTAATTGCTTCTAATCTACAGGTCCATTATACTAAATGTTGGTTGGCTGAGTGTTCTGTTTCTATACAAAAATTCCACCACCAAAATCTCCTAAGCAAATCAAAGATAAGAGAAAGCAATATAAAACTTACAGAGCAGTTCACAGAATCACAGAATGGGTAAGGTTGGAAGGAACTACAGTGAGTCATCTGGTCCAACCTCCCTGCTCAAACAGGGACGTCCTAGAGCACATGGCACATGATTGTGTCCAGATGGTTCTGGAATATCTCCAGTGAGAGAGACTCCACACCCTCTCAGGGCAGCCTATCCCAGGGCTCGGTCACTTCACAGGAAAGATGTTCTTCCTTGTGTTCAGGTGGAACTTCTTGTGCATCACTTTTTGTCCTTTGCTTCTTGTCCTATTGCTCAGCTCCACAGAGCAGAGTCTGGTCCATTCCCTGACACCTCCCTTCAGACACTTGTACCTGAGTTCTCAGTTGTCTCTTCTCGAGGCTGAAGAGGCACAACTCCCTCAGCCTTTCCTCCAGTCCTTTAATCATTGACACCCTCCACTGGACCCGCTCTAGGAGCTCAACATCTCTCATGTCCTGAGAAGTCCATAATTGAGTACAGCATTTCAAGTGTTCCTCACCAGGCCTGAGTAGAGGGGCAGGATCACCTTCCTCGACCTGCTGACAATGCCCTTCCCGGTGCACAATGGGTGTAGTTGCTGGTATCATTTACAACATGGAATTTATTTAGTACATACATTGCATTTTGTATTTGATATGTATGGGGCAAACACTTATTATATAAATAAGGTTTGAATTTGTTTAAGGGCAAAAAAAATCTGCCTCACATCATGGTTCTTTCTTTATATAACTATAATGACTCAGGTTTTATAATACCTTTCTGGAGAACATTTGGTATCTTCACTACTATCAAATACCTACCAGGAGATTACAGTATTGCCAGAGCAATTGCTTCCCTTTGGTGCTTGAAACAGCCCATTCTATCGAAGCTGTTAACTTGAACACTGTGATAGGAGCCTTTTTCAGAGTCCTCAGTAATTATCATCACTGACAGACATCTAAAACCTGGAACAACTGTACATCTTAGAGGCACAGCTTTTGGAAATAAACTCATAAAAAAAACCCTGGTTGGAACCAAAGAGACTTCCTGAGAGGAATGTTAGAAAAGGATGGATCTACAATAAAAGTTAAGTGTCAATCCATCTGTATGACTAGCACACCTTCCAGATATATAGTAAGAATAGCTAATTTTAAAGCAAAAAAAGAAACTGAAAAACTTCCATCAGCTAAATAGATTGTAAGTATCATGATTCTTTCAGGTTCACTCTTTACTGTTTTAAATCTTATCTATCATTCCCACAAAATTCATTCTTTGACTTCTGGCTGTATACAAATGACACTGTGAGTTTGATAAAATATGGTGAAAGTCTGAGAAAATAACTGAAATATGTAAAAATGACATTAACAGGGATTTCTGCAGGACTTTTTAAAAAAGAGAGCAACAAAATACTAAGGAATTACACCAGTATTTTAGCATATGGATGTTCTTGGTGTAAGTATTAAGTACTTTTTAAAAAATCTATTAGTAAAAATATTAAGGCTTTTATAGTGAGCCTTCAATATCACAACACACCTTCCCTCACATTCTAATATACATTTTTAACACACACCCAGGCCTTTAAAGGAAAAACTAGAGCCATAACATAAATGTTTGGATCTATTCCACAAATCTTCTCTTGAGAAGCCAGTGCCCAAATATAGAATGCTTATTTTTTTTACAGCACAACTTCAAAATCACATTTGTTACTTAAACAATGCAGCACTTGAAATTAATGATGAAACAGCTGCGGCCCAGTTATGTTTCTGTTGCCCAAATCTATTCTAACCAATGTGTTTGAGTGTGAGTCCTATGTTCAGAAAACTGCATAAATACTTGAGCATAAATATTGTTACTTTGGCTTGTAAGCGTTAACTCCAGATTCCTTACTCAGGCCAACTCCTTCAATGTCAATGACCTCAACCACTGGCTCCATAGCAATGAACAGCATTGGAAACTTTCAAATACTTCCTGTAGCCCATTGGACTACAAGAGTCACCTTGATCCTTAAAATCTCGGATAAAAATATTCAATACATAGGAAAATTCAATACATAGGAAAATGTTATAAAATATAAGTAATTAGTGTTCACAAAAAGGCTTGAATATGTAGAAGTAAACTACAGTAAAATTAACTACAAACTACTATAAATTGGAATATATCTTTAATTTTCCAAGGCATAGTATGTATCAGGTGTACTTGACTTGAACATAGACTAAATTGCACTGGATATTTACAGAAAAGTACAAGATGGAACAAAATATGAAAGCAAAATGACTGGCACAGCCCCGAGATTTTATTCTTCTGCTTACTCTCTCTCAAGAAACTTAAATAAATCTTTTTTACTAATTATTCTTTATTTACTGTGGTGCTAGAGGAGAATTTTGTTCAGAAAATGTTAGCATTTCATATTAGAATCAAATAGATGTGATGAAAGTCTACGTACTTTAGAAAAATTATGGACTGATGTCTTCAGACGGTCAAGAGAAGAGTTGGTGCTGTAGATTCTGAAGATAAAGAGACTAATTAATTGCAGTTATCCGGTCTCTGCATGAAACCTGATAAGTCTCAAGTACACAAAGGCAAAATAAACCCAAACCAAAACAGAAAAGAAGAAAATAAAGTGGGTCTCTAAATAAAACCCTCTCTGACACAATGACACTGGGTGGATAATTTTTCCTAAAAGTTTGTTCTTTATTTCATTAACCTTCTGGACCTCTGCAAATCAAGAGTAACCTCCTGCATCCTAAAGATAACCTATTGGCATGTAATCTGTGATATTTAGCAGTGACTTCTCCCTAACTCTCCTGGCAATGTTAAGACTTGGAATTTACTGTGTGCCTGCCTTTTACTGCAGCTTCTTTCAAATCTCCTCCCCATACACATTTCACTGCTTCAAAAGGAAGACACAACTTCTCTCTATCCAAAAGGAGATCCCTTCCATAGTTTCCTTTTAAAGAAATGGGATGTACTAATGCACATCAAAGAAAATCCAGCAATTTCTCACATCACAGCTACAAAAGAGGATATTTTTTTCCTGTGGATTACTGTTACTGGAGCAGCAGAGACTAAATTCAAATTCAACTATCCCACCCAGCGAAACAATATGCACACATGCTGATGTAGGAAAAGTTCTCCAAGACTGATAGACCATCTTGTCTGTAGATCTATTGTGAATTTTGAGAACAACTGATTTTCATTGGAAGTCTTTCAATACTCCAGTGTTTAGAAGTAAAATGATGCTAACCTGTTTAAAAATTTTACACCTTTTGTGGATGAGAAGTGCTTTAACACAGCCACTAAATCCTATAGGAGGTTTCATTTACTGTGACTATGTATCTCAGGGCACATTTTGAATTTGCACAGCTGAGCACAATGTGTTGTACAGAACTTCTGTGTGTCCATCCCTGTATAGATATCCCGGCTACAGAAGGCCAGTCAGCTGCAGAGTTAATTCCCGAGGCCTGCCAACTTGGAATTCAAAAATACAGTCTACATATTTGTTTATATAAAAAGTCAAAGAGACCATGCACTGTGAGATAGTCAGGAAAAAAAGCTTACTTTGGTTCTGCCAATCTGTAAAACTACTCAAATTTAAGTGAGTATTAAACCTTCTTACACTTTTATACCTTCCTTCTCTGAAATGTTCAAATTCTTTCTTCTCACTTCATCAGCTGACAAAAGGCGTGAATTTGTTGCCTTATGTTTGTAACACACATATTAACCCTAAGAAATGTAACAGCTTATATTGAAACATTTCTAACTTTAAAGTAGATGCTCCAGAGACCTCTGTACAGTTTACACTATATTAAAGAGGCACACAGATGTAAGCAAAATATTATTACCAACATATGGGGCTATCACTCATAGTAGATACGCACTGAATACCAAATACATAGGATTTTCATGTATTAATCCAACTGTAATACATGTACTTTATTACAAGAAATGTACTTTGCCACAATTAAATTACACATGAATATTTTTCCTACATTTTATAAAATTTAGTATCATCCTACATTGCCCAATGCTTTCCTGTTTCTCTATTTGAAAAATATAACATTTTTGCCAAGCATTCAGATTCCGACATAGCCCAAGGCTTCTAGTAGTCAACCTAGACAAATGCTAGAACATGAAGATTCAGACACTGACAATCAATGGGAGAGAAAGGAGGACATGATTTGGAGTATGTTGGTTTTAGTATCCAAAGACACTTGGTTTCAATTTGACATAGGTATATAGAATCTTTAGTTAGAAGAAATTAAATATTCATATTACATGTTTTGAGGTAAGAATATGTTGTGTGGTAATTATTCCAAGACAATTTTTTAAAGCATTAAACATTTCTCCTTTTGAAAGACAATTAATCTCAATCTTTCAGTGTTTTGAGTGCAAATAAAGATTTCCAAAGGGGTATTATGCTTTGAGGAAACACTCATGTATTCAGAATTACTGAAGCAGCTATGTTCAAAAAATAATCAGGTTTTTCAGCTATACAGTTTTATGACTTGACTGTCATTTATTTTCAAGTGCTAATAAGGACACTTCTTAAAAAGCACTAGAATAAAAATGCTTGGTTTGTTTAAATAGCCTCTAAGAAGATAAAAGGATATAGGCCACTTTTAAAAAAAATTATTTTATGATTCATAAGACTGATAGCATGAAAACTCCAAGGACTTTACATTCTGAGCAAATAAATTGGGAAAATGTGAATTTTTCTGACTGTTAGATTTACTATAACACTAATTAATAGATGTCATGCATCTAAAAATTAAAAGACTAGTCTAACAGGTTTACAAAATAAGAATCTCAGAAATTTACATGACTTTTTAGTGGAAAAGAACCTGTATTCAAGCCTCAAAAGAGTTAATAACAAAGACATTTGTAGACAGGCATGATATCTAAAGAAGGTACTGTGAAAGGCCAACTGGATACATCTGACCTCGAAGAGAGTTTCACACTATTTTTTTTGCCTTTGTACCTTCCTCCTGTTTTTGAAAAGTGTTTGATTTCACTAAAGCCCACCTCATTATATAATGTGTTTTCTGATGAGAAAAATCTAATGGACACTGGCCTGTGAGGCTGCAGTCTCTTGTGGATACCAAAAGGAGATCAAGCTATCTGAGCTTTCCACACATGGTGCTTAACCTGCAGCAGATTTGGTGACATAAAAATGGCAAAGGGGAGGACCTTCTCAAGAGACTCTCTTTACTATGACGCTGCCACCCATTTCCAGTGAGACAGACAGAATTTAAAGCTGTGATGGAAAGATGCTCAGACTGCAAAAATGCTTGTCTCCATTCCACAGGCTTTCCCTTGGATGGATAAAATAAAACAGAGATGCAAATGAAATCACTTACCTGGCCTTCCTCACCTCCCTTTCACCAGGCTGCAGTCTTACTCACAGCCATTTAATAGAGGAGGGCAGCACAAACATCAAATACAAACATCCAATGGAAGCCCAGCCATTTGCCATTTCATGCTTTTAATAAGCCAGAATAATGATTTTCATATAACAGATTAATTATTTTCACTTGATGCTGAATGTAACATACTGCACTCCTGCACTCATTTGACTCACTGGCTCTGATAATTTTTCAAGGCTAAGTGTCCATTGTGGCCCTGACACCTAAGATGTCTTCCCCTCTTGATCTAAGAGTTTCCAAACTGTTAAAACAGAGAGTACAGAACCAAACATTAACTATGTATTTCTACCAGACACCTAATCCTGATCTTCCAAATCTTGTGAATTACCTTTCTTCATAGCCCCAGTCAGCTTTCATTTGACACTTGCCCTTTTCCTACTACTCTACGAGTCTTCACACACACATTGATGGAATGCAGCAGACAGTGGGGAATGAACTTTAAATATGCAGTTATGCCTCACTAGCAAAATCAGAGACAGACAGAAAACATTATTGTGCAGTAGATTAAACCATTTTAGTACAGTTTTCAAGTAAATACTCATGTGAACAGCAAAAGAGAATTACAGGGGTAATAAAGGAAAAAAATAAAAGGAAGTCTGGTGGTCAAAAACATCCTAACATTTAAGTAGACATTATCAACTAGGCAGTAAGAAATAAATCTTATCTTAGAATTAAATATCTATTTCTCACTGTAAAATGTCATACCTCCATGATAATATTAGCAGAATAAACAAATTGCACAGGAATCCCAAAAGACCTGCCTGTAGTTTAATATACCTTTCTCTAAATTTCTTCATACAGGTACAGAAGTGCTTTATGGAGAGCATTATAAATAACACCAAAATAACATCATAATTTTATTAAATATCAGACACCAAATTACCTTAAATACATAGAAATAAAATCTGTTGAAAGATCTGGACAGTGATGGCTGATATGAGACTACCTTGGTCAGTTCAGAGCATGGGCATATTTACGTAACAATCACCCTTACAGGAAGGATGTAATGCATTTTGATTTACCATTTACAGCTATTCAGTTTTTCATAGGCATTTGACAGGACAGTTTCTGTAACATGATAGTCCTGCAAAGCCTCTGTTGGAAAAGGTTGTAATTGGCAGAAATGAGACACAAAAGCCAAGTCTGCCTTCCCCTCCAACTGATCACCTCATTGCAGTCACAGCAACATCTGTAAACTCCTCTTTTATGACCTTTCCAATGCATTACACACTTATAGTTTGAGTACGGATGAAATCCCTTTCCTCATTTACAGCTAAGTTAAACACACATTAGGCTGTCTCATGTTATGTGTCATAATGTTAAGTTTCAAAGGTTCATAATTTATTGTGGTGACTATGACAGGTAAGACATATCTATTAACAGAAATACCAGAGATAACAGTAACAAGCATCCTTTTCTTACTTCTTACATGTTGTACCATTCTGTTTCAAGGAAAGGTATAATATGAAAGGCTGGAGTATCTCTGAAGAAAATGATTTTCACTGTGTTCTCAGAAGATTAACAGTAGGTGAAAGCTGTCCTTTAACAAAACTTTATCATTTCTTTCGAACAAGCCCTCCTTCTTCATTTTGCTGCAGATCTTGGCCTGCTGCTGGGAATGCATCTTACAAACAGGGACAATCAGCAGATAAATGTTTCCTTGAGATGCTTACACAGACATGTTTTTGCTAACTTTAGATTTTGTGCAGGTTTTTCTCTTTTAAAGCAGAGATTGTATGCATGCAAACATCACATCCAAGACAGACATAGAAAAATAGAAAGGTTCAGGTTAAAAGGTGCCTATGGCTGCAGACGTCCTGTTAAACAAATACCCCATATTTGCAAAACAGTAGACGTATGGACTGGGACAATTTATCTGAACCTCACCCATCCTCATGGCAGAATGCACATTTGGTGAAGTACTTACCTTATGTGCAATGTTCCTCAAATAGTATGATGTCAAATCTATTTATTCTTACTATCAATGGCTTGACCTGTTTGGATATTGGCTGAATTATCTGTATTGACTGTGTCAGAAATTCTTGCATCAGTTACAGCAGTTGCATCAGGAAATACATCAGCAGTGGTATTTCTACTCCTTGTTCGACACTCTGCCTAGCACTCAGCATGGCACTAGAGAAAAGTAAAATCATGTTATTTGTAAAGCACTGGCATCTTGATCTTAACCAAGCAATTAAACACAGAGGTTAAGTGTGCTTAGAGGATGACAAAATTCCAGTAAGGAGCGAGACAGCTAACAGCTTGTCCTCAGCTTTCGGTTTCTATTGTTCTGTTTAGATGTAGTGGAAGAAAATATTGCTAAGCAAACAAAACTGTTCCTACAATTAGTTCCCAAGAGCACTTGGTCATTTAATCATTAAATGTATCTTCATTTTAGGTCAGTTGCAAATAGGAATTAAGACATAGTTTGAAATAGATCATTAAGAAAGGAAGAATGAAACAAAACCAAATACAAGAATTTGAAGTTTGAATGAAAGAATATTGTTACTCTTTGATTTCTTAATTTAAGAATACTGTTATTTAAACTTCAGCTTTAATAGAAATAAAAAGCATTCTCACACAAGTTTCTGTTTGAAGTATGACAGAGCTTTTTCCAACTCAGAAGTGATTTTAATTTGCTGCTTATATAAGATGTCTTTTTCATTACAAAGTTGTTAAGTCTTAGATTATACATTAGTTTTTCTAAAGCTTACTTCAGTAGTTACTGTCAACAGTTCTTTCAATATTTACTGGCACGGTAAAAAGAGGAAATTATGTGCCAGGACTGAAAGTAAAAAGTTTTCCCAGAGAAATGGCATGGAATTTTCTAGAGTCATGGGAATCAACATGAAAAATAAGGGCTGATCACATACTTCTCAGTTTCCAGAAGTCACTTTCATCAGAATTACACCCAATGTTTCCATAAAAATTAACTGAACTTACCTTCAGGAATTAATGATAAATAATTTAGAACCATATCATGGTGAGTAATTATGCAAAGTGTTTTTAAAAAGAACAATGAAACCCTTTTTTCAATACCATGTTTATTTAGCTTCAACCTTCAGTTCTGGAACTTGATTCACCATCGTTATTCTGGAAAATAGATAATTGTACATCAAGTTCAAGTAATCCCCTTTCTCCTTTGGTCTTCTCCTGTTTAACAGGGTTTAGATAATTTCTAGAGCTCTTTTATAAGAATTTCCATAAGGGAGAGTTACTGAAATAGTTAAAAACACACCTTTTGTTGACATACATGACCTTATATGTCAGAATAGACTACTTTGTCTGTATTACACTAGCTTAGCAAATATTTAATTTAATGTGTGCGTATGTTGTGTCCCATAGCATTTTTTATTCCCCAGCTCATCTTGCTACCTGAATTGACTCTACGTATTATTTTTCCTAAATGGCTAAGTAATATTTATAAATAAAAATCAGATACATTTGGGATTTGACAGGATAAGTCCCTGAACAACTTGATCTAATTAAACCTGCCTTTGAGCAGGGAGTTGGATTAGATGACCTCCACTGGTCCTCTCCAGTCTAAAGTGGTGCATGATGCTTTGACTCTATAATAATTAAAAATATATTCTGGATGATCCCCCATTTGCAGTCAATTTTATAAGGTAGCCAAGTTATCATCTACCTAATATGTACTACACAGGCTGTGACCACTGATCATTTTAATTGGTCTTATGAGACAGTAGGACAAGTGACTTCCAGGAGTTTCAGTATATTAAGATGCAAATAAGAATGACAGAAAGATGAGCTGCCTAATATACTAGCAAAGCAGTTTTGGATTTTGACATTACAGCCTCTAGCCTCCAGGATATTTTAATAAATGTCTGCATTAAAAGAAATTACAATACTATTTTGATTATTATTTAGAATAATTTTTAAAATTGTATTTCTTGGTTTTACCTGATTTGCATTCATGCCTTACAACATAGGTTTTTAAAAAGCTCATTTATAACTGAAAACCATAGGATTTCAGAATCAAGGTAGGAATTGAAAGTTTCAAAAAATACACTTACAAGCAGATATTTCAGTTTTCTGGGTCATTTTTGAGAAACCTAGTAATTCCTTAGGAAAAAAAAAATTAGTCCAACATCACAAGCTGGCCAAAGAATGATATGTATACAAAATGAATGCAATGCTTCTTGTATGCATTACATTTACTGAACATAAACTAATAGATAGCACAGTTATAAATATACTGTCATTTTGTTTTGCTGTTTTAAAGAAGCATTTAGAGATTTAAAATTACTTAAGATTTGACATTTTTTAGATTTCTGTTCATATATAGAAGTGATGTTATTTAAGCAATTTATGAATGCCGACAGTTTTAATTAAAACTGAAAGTTTTGGGTCTTCAACTTGGGTCACAACAACCTCTGGGAACACCTCAGGCTTGTGTAAGGATGGCTGGAAAGCTGCCCAGCAGAAAAGGATGTGAGAATCTTGCTCAAAAATCGGCTGAACACGAGCCAGAGGGTGCCCAGGTGGCCAAGAATGCCAATGGCATCTTGGCCTGTACCAGCAATAGTGTGGCCAGCAGGACCAGGGTAGTGACTGTCCCCCTGTGCTCAGCACTGGTGAGACCGCATCTCAAATCCTGTGTTCAGTTTTGGGCTCCTCACTACGGGAAAAACACTTAGGTCCTGTAGCAAGTCCAGAGAAGGGCAATGGAAATGGGGAAGGGGTCTGGAGAACAAGTCTGAGGAGCAGCTGAGGGAGCTAGTGGCGTTCAGTCTGGAGAAAAGGAGTCTCAGGGGAGACCTTACCACTCTGTACAACTGCATGAAAAGAGATCGTAGTGAGGTGGGGGTCAGTCTGTTCTCCCAAGTAAGAAACAATAAGACAAGAGGAAATGGCCTCAAGTTGTACCAGGGGAGGTTTCAATTGGATGTTAGGGAAAATTTCATCAAGGGAAGGGTGGTCAGGTGTTGGAAATAAGGTGCCCAGGGAGGTGGTGGAATCATCATACATAAAAGTATTTCAAAGTCACATAGATGTGGTGCTTAGGTACATGGTTTAGTAGGAACATAGAGGTGCTGCGCTAGTGGTTGGACTCAACATCTTAGTGGTCTTTTCCAACCTTAATGATTGTGTGACTGAAATCAAAACAACAGCAAATAAAAGGGAGATTTATCCCAGTGTGCCAGTGAATTAGATAACAGCTTTAAATAACACAACCAACATTCACATCAATATACATAGTTCTAATGCTAATGAGACTCATTAAAGCCATCATTTTGGGCAACAGTTGATTACATGATAATATTCTGTTTCATTCCTTAAGGTATTAAAGTGGAAATTAAAAAGATGAAAGCTCTAATTAATACCACAGCATTGGCATTTGTCTACAAGTAGAGTCCTTAAGCAATATAAATTAATGACCGTACAAATATCTATGCTTTTTTTCAAAAATTGTTCCTGTACCTTTATATACTTAGTGTAGAAAGGTATTATATTCTCTTATTCACTCATCAAAAGGCAGCTTCAGAGGACAAGTTGGTATAAAATTGTCCCTCATCTACACTTTCAGCTGCAGCTTCATCAAGTTTAAAAAGCTGTTCACAATTTTGTGTTTCACCGTTCAGGGATCCCCAAAATAAGCAACAAAAAACCCCTATGACTGTCAGTCATCTTTTAATGCAATTTTACTCCTCAGAAGCAAGGCAAAATCTTGCTGTTATTCACACAACTCAATATTCTGCTTTCAATTAAAAAATGAAATTCAAGCCTGAGAGAAACAGTGAATATCTACTCCAATATTTTGTAACCTGTAAACTCTCCAGAAGGATACTCTGGGTATGCAAGCAGAAATCTACCCCTGAGTAAGTTAGATTTACCTTCAGTTCTCAAACTGAGCAGTAACTGGGACAGTAAAGGGCACATGCCTTAAGGTTTACAGCTGCACCCTGCTCCTTTTGTCCACAATAAGAACAAATTAATAGCTCTAGATTTGTAAGTTGCAAGAGGAAATTTTATTGTTAATATATGATTTTATCTTTTTTTTTAAGATGCAACAAAGTACTGTTCCAAATTCTTGTCATCAAGCAGGTGAGAACATAAATGACTACTTAATTTTCTGAAAAGTATTATTCAAGTTTTTTTCAACCATTACCTACCTGATTTCTGTTGTGATGCTTCAGGTATTCACAAAATGGATACCTCCAGAACATTCCCTGAATTCCCATATTTTCTGCTAAAGAAACATTCCTAGGAAAATAAATGGAGAGTATCATTATGATAGACTGCTGAGAATTCTTCTTCCAAAGCAATCTAGACCTAAGAGTTATTGGAAAGGTAAGACTCTCTTTTATTGTATGCTGTATCTGAGAAAAATATGAAATAAAATACAACCAAATATATCGGCTATAAATTATATCAGCTATAACTTGCATCCACTAGCATATTTGAATATCACTCTGTCAGGGTATGAGAACATTTGGCCTGGCCTGTCAGGTCATGTTTACACTGAAACAAAGTTTATGCAGTTTATGCACTAAACATATCCAAATGAGAACAATTATCAGCCCTAATATTCTGAATAAACAGAGGTACCTAAGAGCTTTCGTTTGCTCAACATCCACTCAATATCCACTTGCAGCTAGTATTTTACATTTCCTTTATTTAAAGTGAGAACAGGTAGATATAAAAAGAGAGAGAATTCTTCCCCTGAATCTGCATACTTTGCAGGGTACATTAAAAGCTTTTGATGGCCACCCATTGCCTTCAAAATCAGACACTTGATTGCCCTGGGGAGCCACACACAAATAGCCAGAGGGGAAAATGATGATAAGATTGAGTATCCTGTGGGGTGATGAGCTGATAAACCTTGTTGAGTTGAGGGAAACGCCTCAGCCTCCCTGGAGGAGTGCTCCCAGCAGAAGACAAAAGCGAGGCAAACTAACAAGTGGGGGATGTTACCAAAGAATGGAATGTTATCAACTTAGCATGGCCTTTCTCTGCCGCACCCTGCCTCTGCAGACTCAAGGAGCCCACCCCCGCTCAGGCATCTGCATCACCCCC
Organism: Myrmophylax atrothorax; assembly: GCA_026770055.1. Lineage (NCBI taxonomy): Eukaryota > Metazoa > Chordata > Aves > Passeriformes > Thamnophilidae > Myrmophylax > Myrmophylax atrothorax. Next base: position 8,103,707 of record JAOXXN010000001.1, on the reverse strand, counting down.
CCAACAGATTGACTTTAGTCACACAACCACCAGAAGAAAAAAAAAGGTATAAAAAGAGATGCAGTCTTAACTGCAAGAGAGAGGTGGAAATGCCATGTCTCTCTTGAGGTAGCTGCTGGCAGATTTGTCCTGCCTCCTCCTACCTCCTGGACCAATGTAGGGGTAAAGAGACCATGTGCTTTCTATTTTTCTATACTTTACTTTTGTAACTTTACTTTCTTACAAAGTTTATTCCTTATACATTCTTTATATTGGTTATTGCTTTTTGAACTTGCTTTACACTTTGCTACTTTCAATGTGCAGTTTCGTTTTCAACATGTGTGTTGATAAGCAGAAGCTCTGTTCTTTCTGTTTTGTGTTACAGAGAGAGTGGTGTGCATGATATTTTATTGTCCTATGTTATTGAAAGAGTGTCTAGATAAGTGGTTTAGGTGGCTGTGCTTTTAGTTAGTAGTTCTTTGTTGCTAGTTTTTGTCTGTCGTGAAAATAGGATACATTGCTGTATTGTAACTTGAGTTGAGTGTGTTTGTAAAATGTGTTTTGTGCTGGTTTCTTTTGGGGTCTTTTATTATCAATTAAATACAATCTTGCAACTAAATGTTATCACCAGCAAAGTGAAACCCACAATAACTGTCACATTTGTATTAATAAATGTTATTTCAGGAGCTGTTGTGGGCAAAGTTCTTTTCTAGCTATTAAGTGTTGCCTTCAAAGCAGAGGTTAGAAATCCTTCCAGCCTGTGTTCTGTCCAGCAGTTTGGCAGGCAGTGCTGGGTTCATAAGGCTCTAATTTTTCTGGAAGTGCTTATTTAGCTGATGAATTCTCCCTGGCTTAAGTGTGGCTTCATATCAGAGGTCAGAAACCCTTCCAACCTGTGTGCTGTCTGTAGTCAATAGGCAGTGTTGGGAACATAAGGATCTGATTGTCTGGAAGTGCTTATTGCTAATAATTTCTTATAAATACAGTTAAGACTAGAAATCTTTGCATTTCTGTCTCCCTCCTCCCTTTCACGTGACAGATGGTCCAAATGGTTCACTTCTCCAAAACTCTTTTAAGGATCTGTCTCTTATATACCATGTCAGGCAAATAATTTGTGAGCAGCAGGAGGTGGCCTAAAAGCTATTTATTGCTGGTTTATCGTGTTTGTTATATATTTGCACAAGCTTTACTCTTGCCAGAGCTGTAGTAAGACATTCTAGTACTCAGAGTATCTAGTAGTTTGCCCTTCTAATAATGCAGTCTGAATAAGTATAGAGCCATAGGATGTCTTGGGTTGGAAGACACCTTAATGATCATCTGGTTACAACTCCCCTGCCATGGGCAGGGACACTTTTCACTAGAACAGGTGGCTCAGGGCTCCATCGAACTTGGCCTTGAACACTTGAATACTCACTTCGGAGTCCATGTCCCCCTGCCTTCCCCTGATTCCTCTTGGGTCCTTCTGGGCATAGCAGTGTAGCAGGGCACCATGAGGACTGGGGGCTCCCTGGGGTGGCAGGACAGGCCCTGGCAGCTGGTCCTGCTCCACCACCTCAGCTAAGGCCAGCCAGGGACTCTGGGACAAACACTGTCCCATATTAGGCACATCCATGGGAACAGAAAGTGTCCTGTCAGTGCCCTCAGGCAGTGACAGAGAAATTTGTCCTCTTCCTAACATCCATTTACCTGCCTTAAGGCTGTGTTTGTATCCACCAACAGCTCTCTCCTCTGAAAAAAGCCTGATGCCCATCACCACTGTTTTCTGCACCAAGAATTTTTCTTAATTTTGTTTATTCTATCATCTCTGTGGACTGTGGTAAAAATGATCATCAGTTGCTACTGATACCACCTGGTACAACCTCCTGGCCATTCCTGATATCTCTCTTTCTCATCCTTTCTTCCTCCCTCATGGGGTTTACCTCAGCAGAGAGAATTTTGCCATTGACACCCTCCACTTCCCTGGACTGCAAAATCTGCACAACTTAATTTTATGGGCTTCATCAACAAGTCTTGGGAAGAAAGCAGCTGATTAAGTAGTAACTAATCCCCCTTTGTTGCTGGAGTGAAAAGTGGTACAGTAAAATATCTTGCATGTTGCCCATCTCCTGAAGTTAAAAGGGTAAAAAGGAAGAAAAGCAAATAACTATGTTTTAGATTAAACAGAAAACCTCCTGGACAGAAAAGGAGCTATTTACACATGTTCCTCAGACAATCACGTGCTAGCCAATTTTAAATTAATATAATTTCACACCTATTTCATAGCTCTTTCTTCATTCCTTGTGCACATTATAAGTCCATAACTGACATCATCCTGCTCACTGGCTTCCATCATTGAGAAAGATGTGTGCCTCGGCTGCCTGGGAAGAAGAAACAGGGAGAGAGGTGAGGGGAACTCATGTTTCTGGTTCTCAAAGGTCATGCTGTCCGCTTCTGCTCAGTCAAGCTCATCCATCCTAGTGGAAAACTGCTTCAATACTCCTTGCTCTGTCCTTATTTTGCATTAAATACTGAGAGTCACCTGTACCTCCCTCTCTGGCATGGGGTTTTTACCACCTTGTCTGAGTGCCAGCTCTTCCAAAGGGCTGCTGCAGTTTCCTTGGGCATGAGGTGCCCACCAGGGAAACCCAAACCACAACCAACTTACACCATTTTACTTCTCTTCCATAAAAATGTAGTAGTTTGTGGCGGCAGGATGACATGGGGGGGGTGTGTGAAAATGAAGAGTTGTAATTGATTGTGTCATAAGCCGTCTGAACTCCAGTGGAGAACAGCTCTGTGATGCTGTCCTGGGACAGCCCAGCCTGGGATGAAGGTGGTCTGCTCTCCACTGATTCCTCTTGAACACACTTGCCCAGCAGATTTCCTCTGCTTAAGCAGGGAAAAGGCAGCTTAATACATGAAGACAGAAACTGGAGAGTGTTTTTTTGCACATCCAACTGATGTTTCCAAGTGTTGCCACCAGAGGATGTACCAAGCACATTTTTGCTGCATCAACACATAAACACATAAACAGATTAAAATAGCCAGATTTACCAGCAGAGGTAGCATAACTTCTGTATCAACACAAGAGATATCAGTGTAAACAACAGTTCTTGAAAAAGAGAACACAGAGAGAGAGGTAAGGAAGTTACACACCGTATTTTCTGATGCATTTATCCCACTAGCTCTAGAGTCATTATCATATTAAATGGTAAATGCATTCCTGATTCCTCTAATGCATTGCTAATACTGGGGATATTTAGGCTTGACCACTTTCAATCTTTAAAGCAGTTTCTATCAAACACAGCAGCCATTTTGATGTTTGAATATTTTCAATGCAGTAATTCATCTTCCAGATTTGAGGTAGTCAGCAATTTAGACACTGGGCAGAATAGAGTGTTCAAAGACACAATGGCTACTAGAGTGAGGCACTGACTCAAAAGACATTTGAAAAATGGTTGCTATAAAAAGGTAAGAGCATTAACTGTAGATAATGAGATAGCACTTATAATGGGTGTTTTAGAGAAAGATCTGTAATCTTTTCAAAGAGAAATGTCAAAGATTTCTTAGTGGTTACATCCTGTATGAAGAAGAATGTATACACTTTTAACTGAAAAAACTAATCATCCTGGCATCTTTTTACCCTATTACAGGTGCTGAATATTTCTAGGAAGCCACAGGTATACTTCTAAATGTACAGTCTGAAAGTGTATAATGCAGTGAAATGTTCAGGAATATTCATTCTGCATTAGTTGTTTTCAGGCTTCACTAATGGTCTGACTCTGACCATTCAGTGTCTAGTTCAGTGGCAAGCTACCCCATTTAGTGGAAGAGGGTCAAGCCTTTTAAAATACATTTTAAAATTAGTTATCTTTCATCACACCATGAAATAAAGACAACTCTTTACAGGAGTTTTGCCTTCCATGGATAAACCAAGTTATGTAGTTGTGATCCCTTCTTGGAACCAACTCATTTTTGTCTCTTTATTTGTTTAGGCATCAAGCCTCATCTAATAACTCAGGAGATTAATTTTCTAAAACAACCTCTATTCAGTACATAACCCCCCCGCTTTATAATAAACAAACTTAAAATCAGAGGGATTAAGGAAAGACTCACTGTCTCTATTGAAGTCTGCAGAGAAGAACTGTTCTGGATACATGGTAAATTACAGTTATTGTTTATTTGAAAGGGCTTGTAAATATACAAATTAGAATAATTTTCCTTGAGTTACAGTGCTTGTAACATCTGTAATTGCTGTAGTAGAGAGCAGGGGATGAACAGATTCATCTTCCATGTTGTAAATGCAATCAGATTCATTTGGTTGTTAGTGTACTATAGTTCCTTTTTTAATAAATTGTTCATTTTTTAGTTATTGGTACTATCACCAGCCACTTAATCCTGTCCATTTGAACTCAGCATGCAAGTGGTAGGAAGCTTGACTGTTGCAGTAAATTTGTTTATTCAGCATCCAATTATAAGATGGGTATTTTTCACTTCTTCCTAATGGAAAACAATCATATCCTGAGTACTTTTCCATACTTTATATTCTAATGGCCATTGTTAAGTATCTGTCCATGACTGTTGGAGCCCCTGGCAGATTTGTAACATGCCAGGTGCCTTGATTACTTCTGAAAATGGGAAGTCATTCTTCCCACCGTCTGTGAGAGCAGATAGAAAGGAAATGTGTAGCCCTTGGCAGACCAAGTTCCTGCCCATACTTTGGTCCTTGCAGTCCACAAACCATCATCTAAAGCTTCCCACAGTACTTTCTTAGAAATCTCTTAGCTCTAAGAAGTTAGGATGTAACTTCTCTAATCTTGAGTGCCTTTGAATTTTCTGTTTCCTTTATTTCAATAGCATAAAAGGAAATCAAACATATCATAGAAATCTTCTACACAAGTGAACAAACAAAACCCAATCAACATCTAATGCATAGCAAAAGAGCACAGTTCAAATTTTACTATTTTTTTTTTGTTAGAGCCTGACTGTAACTGACTTCTAGGAAGCCCATTTACTCACAGATCCCAGCATGCTGGTGTAGGGGGGAAGGCATCTTCTGGATACAGGATACTCTGAACCCAGCTGTATCTCGAGCAAACCCATTACAGCTAGAAACACTAGGTAAGCAGACTCCAGAGGCTCCACAGGGCAGATTGGGGCAGAAGTTGCTTCTGAGAGCCCTGTTTATGAAGAGCCTAGAGAGTCAGGCACACTTGGTCTAGTCAAGCCATTCCTAGTGATGAAGCTGTTGCTGCTTGCTGTCACCATGGACCCAGCTGTACAGTTCCACACCTCTTGGATCTACACTTGACCCTCAAAGAAACACAAGCCCCAGAAGAGCCTTCAAGCAGGGCTCAGGAATCCTGCAGCCTTCTCTTCCCTCCTGCTGAACCTTACCTACACCCAAAACAGGACTGAATTCACTGTCCTCAGGAGCATCTGGCACATATGCTCTTTTGGCCTTTTGTTTGCACAGTGTCTGCCATGAGGTACTGTCACTTGCACAACTGAAGAGTAGGAAACTCACTACTCCCAAGACAAAATAGGACAATGCCTAAGAAACTCCATTATTCAGATAAACAGTGCCAGACAGAGCTGGTTAGAGCAGCCTTTCATCCTGGCAACACTTTTAGCTCTGGATTTTGCATATAAACCCCTAAAACTGAATTTATCGCACAACTGTAATGTCAGAGATCTCCAAAATACTTTTGATTAGCTCGTTCTGGGAGATTTCAGCTATCCTTCAAATGGTCTTCTCCTCTGTAGTGGACATATCTGAAGTTTCTGGTGCTTAGCTTCACGTTCACTAGCACTTCGGAGGCTTCTCAGATGGATGGCTCAGAGGAAGCTGCCTGGTTACATGAGTTTTACCACATCTCTCAGCTAACTCTGAGACCCAAATGTAACATCTGCTAGAACATTCACGAACGTCATGTGGATTTATGATATTTGCTTGAGGATTCTGGAGCCATAAACTAATGAATGGATTACAGTGAAATAAATACAGTATTTTCTTCTGTCAAAGGCAATTCTGTCCCAATACTTTTCAATGCATTATTTAATTGAAAGCAGTTCCCATTTTGATCAACCTAGCAATTTGAAAGTTTAAAAGATAAGTCACATTTCTTTGTTTGAATATACTGTCAAATGCATTTGAAAATAAAATGCTCTATCATGATAATGTTAAGACTGCTCCTTATGTTTGTGGGTTTAAAATGTTAAACCTAATAATAATCCTTTTTTAAAACTGGGCCAAGCCTACTACACTTAAAGACAATGGGAATTTTGTCAATGACTTAAACGAAAACAAGGTTGGGGTCTATATATTATCTTCAGGCTTTAGGACTCCATAGGAGCCCAGAACTTCCGCTTTCTGCAAATTAAATATTTCCAACTGCACTGATCTGTCTTGTAAATTACTGCCACATCTCCAAAAAAGCATTGAAATGAGCAGTGACAAAGAGTGAAATATTTTTTACATTGCTGTCTGATTCTGAAGTTTTAAAGCAACAGGGATAAACTGGAAAAATACCCCCTTTTTTCCCCCTTCCCCCAGAACAGTTGTATGTCTCAAAGGCATGAGACACAGTGCCAATCCTGCAGGCAAATACATGCAAGGAGAATTGCGAAGCACAGGTACCGTCTGCTTGTCTTCAACAAGCCTGTGCACAGCCTGGGAGCCCACCTACACACAGTAACTGGATAGCTATAGCTGCTATAGCTACTTCAAAGATTTTTTTGAAGACCAAGTTCTTTTAAAAGATATTAAAAATTATTGATGCATTTTTGTAGAAAACTGATTTTTTTTCTTTTGTCAAAATGGCTCAAAAGAAAGGGTAAGAAAAGTTTAAACACTTTTTTTGCCAGTTCTAACCATATTAGTGAAATAAGCTCTTTTTCAATTATTATAAAATCCTAATAAACTCAGTAGGCAGATGAAAGATGGACCAGACAAATTTAACCTGATGTAGAGAATGAACAGCCCTTTCAGCCTTCAGTTCTTGAAATGAACAGCCAACATAGCTTACATAAAATAATTTCTGCATTTGGAACAGTGAAACCCCAAGTTATTGCAACCAATGTTTTAATTATGGCCTGAGAATGCAAGTAAACATGAAGGAAAACTAGAAGAGACAGGACCAAACTCACTACCTTACTTACACATTGAATTTGAGAACCAAATTTGTCTGGTTTTGGAGATGCTTTCTTCCTCTCCTCAGCTGGTGATCAGAGAGCTCAGATGAGCACTGCAGATCACCTACAAATCAGGTGACTCAGCGATAGTGTCACTATCCCTGCTTGTCTGATTCCTAGAACCAGCACACTTTTAAGGCTCAGGCTGAGGGTTTATTTGCAAAGGAGTTCAGAAAAATTGTGAAAACACTTCAGAAATCATAGAACCCAATGGTTTGGGTTGAAAGGGTCCTTTAAGATCATCTAATTCAATATATAAATATAATAAAAATATTATATTTTACCCATGACTTCTTTTTTGTATATTATTTTACTGTAGAAGAACACTAAAAATCATGTTCTGGTTGCTGTGACATACCAGAAGTCATGGTCTGTCTCCCTCTGCCCTGCAATCTTGAGGAACTTGAAAAAAACGCCCAGGGTTTTACAAGTAACTGAAGAGCTCTGCATGAGCTCTCCATCTCTTTACTGATACCTCAGTAAGTGGGACCTGATTGAGAGACTCAGAATATCTACAAAACAGCAATGACTCCTGGAAATCAATGCAATATGTTTGCATGGAGTACTTTCAACAGGAGGATGTGCATTTGCAAGTTCAACTTGAAGCACATTAAAAGTGTGCTATTAAGTCTTTCTATGAGTTATATGTACGTGGTAATCATTCCTTCCTGCTTTGGGTGGACGATGACAGATTTGTTTTATTTATCTGGGAAAGGTGGAGTTTGGGGTACAACGTAGTGGTTAAATAATTGCCAAGCCACCATAAAGACATTACTCCATCTAATGTGCACAATCGCACATTCAGTTAACTCACGGTACAAGCCAAGCAGAACTAATCAAAACATTGAAGGTGGATGCTTGCTGCCAGCATCTCTCCCGAATTTACCAGACAAGCTATTTACAAACCTAGAATGTGAGCTACTTAACTGTGAGTGAATTGAGTTTTAAAAGTAAAATGTAGCTAAAATTAAATAAAAAGGTTCACTTAGAAGTGCTAGAGAGTTGCAGGCTGGCTACAGATTAGATTTTCAGTAGGCATACAATTCACCTCTGATGATATCTTCACTTTTAGGCTGTTCACTGCTCTTCTGAAACCACATATCCATTGTCACAGAGAAAGAGATGTTATCATTAGATTTCCCAAAATCTTAGGGAAGAAAGCTGAAAATAAACTCCAGAGATCATGCGCTCACCTTCTCGAAATGATCAGTGGTCCTACACCTTTCCTAGGGGGGGTTTATGTAGTCTGCTATCACTTGGAGCTAATCATTTGTAGACCACGACCCTGTGAGCTGACACAGATCTCTTAATCTGATTCCTCCAATCTGGCACTGGAGGTGATCTCTTTAGGTATCTCACTAGCTCAAGTGTACAAACATAAATGTTTTTTCCTATGTGTTATATAATGACAAAAAAATTACAGGTAAAGGAAATCTGTCAGTAAACCCCACCAAATTAGATGGAGGATTATAAGGTTAGCTAGATCTATTGACCTCTTTTGGTTTTAATCAGTCTGTTGCCCTTTCATGTTAAGCAGCAATCTACTGATCTCTCAGTTTGTGGCTTTCTGAGGAGTTGGCCCATATTTATACAGTGATAGGGTTTGTGGAACTAATGGGACTCATGCAGCATTGCTTGTCAGCCTTGGCAGATAGAACACCTGCAGGTCTTTCCTGCAGTAGGTGAGTCTAGGGCATCCAACACACCTTAGCATGACTGCACAGGTCTGGGGTTTGGTTCTGTAGATTCATAGAATCCTTTGGGTTGGGAGGGACCTTAAAGACTGTTCCAGTGCCTCACCACTCTCACAGTGAAGATTCTTTCTAATATGTAATCTAAGCTTTTCCTCTTTCAGTTTGAAGCTGTTCCCCCTTGTCATGTCACTACATGCCCTTGTGAAAAGTCCCTCACCATTTTTCTTGTAGTTCCTCTTCAGGTACTAGAAGGCTGCAACCAGGTCGTTCTGAAGCCTTCTCTTTTCCAGTATGAAAAATCCCATTTTTTTTATCCTTCCCCTGTGGGAGAGGTGGTCCACCTTTCTAATCATCTTGGTGGCCCTCCTCTGGACTCAGTCCAACAGGCTTATGTCCTTACTGTGTTGGGGATTTGATGTTTTGCTATCTGTCAAGTTAGAAATAAAGATAAAAGCCCCCAGGAATTGGGAATAACAGCCTGGTATTTTTTGCCTTATTTTTTGCTGTAACTAGAAGCCTCATAAATACTTATACATCTGTCCTCATACTAGTGAGATGCAAGGAATGAGAATCATTGTCTGCGTTTGACATATGTAGAGCTTGGGTACCATAAGACCGAGTGACACCTGTGAGTTCACAGCCAACCAAGAGTTCTTATAACTTTGGATTATTTGAAAATGTGGATGTCAATTTGTACACACATGTGAGAGTGGAGTTCTGCTTCTTCATTAGAGGCAATAGTTTCCCTCGGGCTCTGAAAGTGGTGGATGTTTATTGACCTCCTCAGAAGAAAGGGTAGATCCAATTTGAAGGTAGGAGATAGCTTTTGTATTTATTGAGTGTTATTTGTGTTATTTGTAGAGTCTTTACAGAAGACTTCAGATTTGTTGCTTCCACCTAATGATTTCTAAACAGTGACATTCTTTCAGAGTTGCCTATTTGTGTTCAGTTCTTTACCTATTTATTATCTTCTTACATATGTGGCTCATGTGAAAAAGAAAATAGAGACTTATGAGTTTTCTTGATTTTTATTTTGGTAAAGAAGTTTCTTACAAAAAGTAAATAGAAAAGTTTGTTTAAAATTTCTTCCAAACAAATTCAAGCAAACCATTTTTAATAATTCCCTTCAAGTAAAGGGATTCAAAAATATATGTCCATTTTTAATCTTGATTACATTAACAGGACCTTAACTGGTGTCAGAATAGATAACTTGTTTACTCATGAGACCTATAAGTTTATACAGTATGTATATATATTCTTCTTACATGTTCCCTTTTCACATAAATAGTAGTCTCAGTTTGTTTTATGGAGGAATCACAAGCAGCTCATCAAGTTTTATCTCATAGTAACATTTACTGGGATAGATACCTCGCTAATGCCACCTCACCCTTTCTTCTGAATACTCCTGTCATTCTACTCATGCAAGAAGCTGTGTTAGGGTTTTTTAAATCCTTTTAGTCTCAATTAGTATTTGTATTTTTGTAGAGTATAACAAAAATGGCTTCTCAGATTGAGAGTCAATTAATGCTTTGCATACATCTGTAGGTTGACCTTGGCTGACCATCAGGTGCCATCCAACCTACTTGATCTCTTCCCCCTCCTCAGTAGGACAGGGGCAGAAAAAGCCCATAGACTGAGATAAGGACAGGTAGTTTGCTTGTATTAACTCTGTAGTTATTGTTAATACTTTTACTCCACAGATATGGAGATAACCACCTTTTGTCAAGAAACAGCTCATTTGTTGTTCTCTCCAGTAATACCTGTTCAAAGAAAGTATGAAGAAAAACCTGCCTGGTAGATCTTATTACTGTTTTGATGCTAAGTAAACATCTTGACCACATTAAATAATTTGACACCATTTTGCGCCGTTTATACCATTATAGTACTTAAAGCTACATGTCATATAAATAGGGTATGAATAAAGTAGTGCAAAAAATAACATGACCGCTAGAAGACCTTGATTCTGAAATATCCATGAAAATATTAAAGTTGAAATATTTATAAAAATATGGGCATTCTCTATGCCAAACTAGTTTGTAATCTTAAAATAGTTAGATAGCAGAATAGATATTTTGTTTATAATGTATATACATCATGCACATTAAAAGCAATGTTTTTAAATTGAATATTATGTTCCTATGTGATTATTTGTAATGAATGTACTCAGGGCCACTACCCAGTAGACTTAATTTCAGAATTTTCTGATTTCTGAGTGTTTGAAATGGAATGTAGGGTTCTATTAGCTTATTTTTTTATCCAGAAATATTTCTTTCTAGTAAAAGTCAATATTTAAGAATGCTTTTGTTGCAAAGCATTAAAAAAAGTGTTTTATCTATCTGAAAAAAGTGTCAAGGAAATAGATGTGGGATGGAAATACAGTTACAATATCACCACATATCTAGGCTTCATAAAGCTGCTAACAATTTGTGTATAAATCTTGACATTTGGTTTCATTATTTGCTTGGTTTTTTTATTTATATTCCTCAGCGGGCTTGTGGATGTTCTCAAGTGTATATTTTCATCAGCTATCTTTCTTCTTAAAATGTAAAAGCTCATTTTGATTCTCCTAGACAAAGCATCTTCATCTGATATCAGCCTTCTCATATAAGTAATTCTATTTTCTTCTGTGAAAGGTCTGATGATCTGGCTGCCATGATTATCTGACACACACTGTATCTATACTACTTTTTCATTGCTTCCCACCATTAAACTGGAGAGGAAAGTGATGTCAGCAGACAAGAGGATGAGAGAATAATTTTGCATTAATAAAGCTCACAGCCATGACTGACTCATAAGGAACAAGGTCATGATTGCGGAAGTATAGTTTCACTTTCTGGATGAATGGAAAAGTGAAGGTATATCTAAAAGTCATGGCAGGAACTGCAACTGGTCTTAATCAGGCAGATTAGTACATGATAAGTGAATGGCTGTCTTGGTTTGAGCTGGCAAAATGCCAACTGCCCAAGAACAGAGAAAAAGTGTTCCTTTCCCCCCCAACCAGCCAAGAGACAAGGAAGGAGAGAGAGGGAAAAAAAACTTCCAAACCAGGTTTATGCTGAAACTAACTATATATTTATACAGAAAAGAGAAAACTAAAAGAAA
>JAOXXN010000001.1:8069487-8091659 GCA_026770055.1 Myrmophylax atrothorax | reverse complement strand
CATATCAGAGGTCAGAAACCCTTCCAACCTGTGTGCTGTCCATAGCCAACAGGCAGTGTTGGGAACATAAGGATCTGGTTGTCTGGAAACAATTATAGCTAATAATTTCTTATTAATACAGTTAAGACTAGAAATCTTTGCATTTCTTTCTCCCTCCTCTCTTTCACGTGACAGTATCCTCAAGTACTTTTTCTTTTCCTGTTTAAATAAATTACCTGTTTAAGTCTTTATTTGATTCAGAAGAGAGTTCCTAAGTCCAATTTTCACCATTTTCCCTCATTGCATGAACTAGCACCTCAGCTTTATACATCTTCGTTTTATCTGGCATGAATGACACAGGGATGTCCAGTTCTTCTTTTGGAGCTAAATGGATTCCTGTAAGATGGAACAGATTGTTATGGGATGTTCAATTTTCCCCTGCTCTTGCTACAGCCAGTTCCCATCTTATAGCAGCATTTGTGGCCTCTCTTTCTGTAACCAGATACATTATGTTTCAATGTCCTCAACAGAGGAGTTTATGTGAAGTTTTGTTCCAGATTTCTACTTACTGATAAAACTTAGAAATGGCACCCAGAGAAAGTCTGAAGGCTTTAAACCAAAAACAACAGCTAAGTGAATGACCACATTTAATATTCAGAGACCATGTGCAACATATGTATGTCAATCTCATGATTTTCTAGGGCCTAAGTCAGTGCCTGTGGGTTGCACCTGTGAGCAACACTGCATTCAAGATATAATTGTAGTATAGTTAAAAGAATCTACTTTATTATTATTATTATAAAACCCATGCACTGTAATGAGTACCCAGAAATTCTTTGCAGGAAATCCATTGCAAGGCTCTTCTCCAAACAGATATACACCATGTTTAGTAAAAAGCTTTGGGCCAGATTTTTGATAATACCTCACTTGTCTTTCACTGTCCTACAGCCCATTAGGAAACCCATCAGGGAATAGCAAAGCAAGCCCAGCTGACCCTTTAAAAGACTGAAGCCATCTAATTCAAACCAAGGGCTGTAATTTGAGTATTTGAGTTAACTGCCTTACAGAGAGGCACGTGGAGATCTGCATCCTTCTTCCTTTCATTTTTAGGTAACCTTTTGTTAAGCCTTGCCTCAAGCCTTTCCAAAGGCTGATGGAGAACAGGGATTCTGCAAAAGATTCCTTGGGCACAGAGCCTAGAACTCAGAACTGATTTTAATTAAATCAAAATGAGTGTGTTTCAAATTCCTGGCTTCACTTCTTTGGGGCACAATACTGGAGTTGAGTTCTTTGTGGTTTCTGTTTCAGCCCTAGAAAGCATAGCTCTGTGAGAACTAAAATTAAAGAAATACAGCTGGGATGTTATTTAGAAGAAATGCAGATGGGTAAAGATGCATTTGTTGCCTCTACAGTAGCTTAGGAAAACGTTAAGAGCAAGGATACTAAGCAGTGCCATGGAGATAAAATTGTGATGGCAATAAGCAAAACATCCTGCAATATCTTTGCAAAGAATCATCATTCTGTGATCAAATTTTATCTTAAAGCCATGTGTTTTTCATATTAGTAAGGTGCTTTAATGGTAGATTTTCTAGATGTTGAAGGGACCATCTCCTTGATGTATTGCTCACAATTCTGTAACATCTCAGAGGGCCTCCCATTCCTTTTATCCAGAAAAGCAGCACTTGGTTCAGTTTCCTCTAATTGAAATGGATGAGGCAGAGCTCACAAAGTTTCTTTGAAGCCTGATGGAGAATCATTTAGGAGGATTTATTTGATAGTTTCTCCAATAAAATTACTACAGAATGATTTAAATTAAAACCACAGACAGCCCTGCTAAAATTAGCACTGGCCATGTAAATGTCAACCCAGTATAATCAGGTCTGTTTTCTACTCTTAACTTCACAATCTGGAAAGGGCAACCTCCAAAATATTCATAGGCAGCAGCTGCTGCCAGGGAATTATTGCTAATTCTTTCTCAAGGAACTCGTCCTAGAAAGGAAAACTGGTATCAGATAGTAAAGACTCCAGTAAGTATCTGAAATGCATAAAAAAGTCAGGCCTAGGTAATCTTCATTTATTTTCATCTGCTAGAAGAGATAAAAGCCTGGGTCACATATGAAAACTAAGATGTTTTATAACAACTCTTCTAAAAGGTTTCACTACTAAATCCCATGAGTTTAATAAAGAACAGACAACACTTCTGCCTCAGCTCTTATTAATGGTGGGTTCATTTTGGGTTTCTTTTTTCTTTAAGTGCTTCCAATGGAGGCTGCTTGAATATTTTATTTTCTTTCTTTACAACATGATCACAATCCCTTGTTATGGGTTCTAATTAAAAAGACTCTGAGAAAGTAGCAGCCTGTGTTAGTTTTGCTACATCAGTGTTATAATTATTCATTCTCAATGAGTAAATATAAATAAAGTTTTCTGAATTGAAAGTCAACATACAACAACAAATAACTTCCATCTGTGGAGATATTCAAAACTTGACTGGACAACCAGCTTTAAATGACCCTGCTTGGGCAAAAGAGGGGTTGGATAGACAAGATGAGCTCAAGAGGTTCCTTACCACCTAAAAGGTTCTATGGTTCTGCAGTTCTGTGGTCATGATAGATCACTAGGCTTTGTCTTGTTTCTGATTTTAAGAATTCATCTAAAAGACATCCTTGTTTGTGAAACCAGACACAGACACTTGTCTCAGTGAACTGCAGACGACAAGAAAAACAGTGCACCTCCTGCAGAGGGAAAACAAGGAGACAGAACAAATCACCCCAGCTTAGTTAGATTTTGGGTGTGGTTAATGCAAAGCAGCAGCGTACTAGCTATGGAAAGGTGGCCAAGTACCCATCAAGGACTATAGGAACCTCACTAGGGCATCCAGAAATGCAATCAGGCTTAGCTAGAACTGAAATTGACTCAAAATATCCAGAAAACCAGAAAAGGCTCTTCATATATGTGAGTAGTAAGGAGAAGCACAGGGAAGACATTCCCATTGCTAAACAGGGCAGGGAAAAGGTTACAAGGTGACAAAGGTGACAAAGCAGAGTTTCTCACCATGTTTGCTGATGACACCAAACTGATGAGGTGGACAGAAGGGAGAGCCAAATTAGAGACCTGGACAGGCTGGAAAAATGGGCCAGCAAGAACTGTATGAAGTTCAGACATTTGCAAGCCCCTGGGCTGCGGTATCATAACCAAAGAGCCCAGCACAGGCCAGGATCTGCGTGTCTGGGGAGTAGCCTTGCTGAGAGGGGCCTGGGGGTCCCACTGCACAACAAGCTGAACCTGAGCCTGCAGAGTACTGCTGGTAAATTGGATCCTTGGCTGCCTCCACAAGGGCACTGCTGGCTCAGATAGAGATGTGGTCATCCCACTTTACTCAGCTCTTGTCAGGATGTACCCAGAGTATTGTGGGCATTTTTGGTTTGCAGAATTTAAAAAAAAAAAAAAAGGTGTGGACAGACAGGAGTGAATGCAAAGGAGGGTCACAATGGTTTTCAAAGGGCTGGATAACCTGCAAAAGAGGAAAGAGAGGGAGGCATGTCTTTTCACTCCAGAGAAGAGAAGGTTCAGGGCAGGGTCTATTACAGATTTCTAGCACTTAAAGAGCATCTACAAAGAGAACGGAATGGAGGCCCTGTCTCTTCAGGAGGAGTCACAAGGAGAGAACACGGAGCAATGGCTACAAGTTGCATTGTGAGAAGTTTCATTTTTTTGCCTATGGAAGAAATTTTTTTACAGTGAGAACAATCAGTGACTGGAACAACCTCCCCAGGGACATGGTGGAGTTCCTGTCACTGGAGGCTTTTAAGACATGACTGAGCAGAGGACAAGATAATCTAGTCTAAGCTAGGATCCTTTTTTCCACAGCAGTTTGGATGAGATAATCTCTTGAGGTCCCTTCCAAAATGAGCTGTTCTATGGTATTTATACAAAAGGCTATTCCTAGTTTAATGACTTACATTATCTTCAAGGAAGGTATGAAACCAATTTAACCGTATCAAGATTTATGTTTGAGGGGCACAAGTATTACTAATGTCAGTTAGTCATGTGATGTGAACCACATATCATTGAAGTTCTGAACTTTTTGTTCAGATCTGAAATCAACTAGGAACATAATTGGTTGCTCAGCCTTTCATGTCCTCTTAGAGATGAAGAGGAAAATTAATTAAAAATTATAACTTGATCTATGTTATAGTTTCTTGGGGCACATATGTTATTCTAAAACTTCTATTTGAATCTTCTCTGGGACAAATAAAATGGAACATAATGCATTTCAAGTTAGTTCAAGCTATATACAAAAAGCATAAGTAATTGAGCTAATAAAACAACCATGCAAAATGCTAAAGATTAAATTTAATCTCATCCCATGTTTTAGTATTTACATTACCATTTTCCTTCCTTCAGTACAGTTCATTTAGGTAGGTGGGATGCAAGAGAGGCTCTTTGCACAGATGGTCCACTATGATTGCATTTCTAGGGGACTCTGCTTCATGAATTATGGATTCTTACACCAAAAGTTACAGTTGTGTTTTCCCTTGCCTCTTCAAGCTTCACAAAATCACAGAATACTTGAAGTGGAAGGGACCTCTGACAGACATTTGGTCCAACACTACTGTTCAAGCAGGGTCACCTACTTGGACTGTGTGCAAGAAGGGTTTTAAATATCTCCAAGGATGGAGATTCCACAACTTTTCTGGGCAACCTGTTCCAGTGCTCTGTCACCCTCACAGTAAAAAAAGCATTCCCTTTTCTCAGATGAAAATTCCTGTCTTACCTGCCGCTGGGGATCACTGAAAAGAGCCTGCCTCCATCCTTTTTCCAGAACTCCCTTCTGGTACTTATACAGAATAATAAGATCCCCCCCTGAGTTGCTCAATTCCCTTATTGTAGAAGTTAAGTCATGAATATGCAACTCAGATGCTAATAAACAATTTCACAAATGAGTGGTTGCAACTTTAGAAGTTGCTTTAAGAAAGAAATGGCACAAAGAAAGGAATGAATATTTGAGTCTAACTGAAAGGCATCACAACATCACTACCATAAGCACACAACAAAATGTGTTAGGTAAAGCATGTTTGTAAGAATTGTTTGCTATTTTATGGATCTTTTGTTAATACAATTTTGCATCCTTCTGGCAGAGACTTTCTGGATTATTTAATTAAGAGATTTAATGTAGAATAATTTCTTTCTGCTACAAAATAATGGATACAAGTTAAACATTTGCCATTTAGATTAAAATAAATTGATTGAGAACAGGGCTCAGTAATTAAATATGTTGTTTCATTTAATACAATTTATTTTGTTTTTAAATGAAGCATGTCTAAAAGGCCAAGGATAAAGTTTTCTTTCCATTTATAAAATTATCCTGCTTTAACTAATAGCCTACAGTGCAGTTTCAGCCAAAATCAAAACAATTATTTTGACAGGAACACATATTAATTTATTGTTGGAATGCAGTAACATCTATAATTACAAGGGTTAAGCACAGTGAGGAAAAAAATATTTCTAATTCAGTTCTCTGGTGTTAACCAAAACAAGCAAAATTACACTTAGTATTTTTAACTCTGAGAAAACTTTTTAAAAAATATGTATAACAGAGACCACGAAGGTCACACTCTTATTGAGGATAAATATAGAAGGTTTTTTTGGGTTCACTTTAGAGGAACCCAGTTGGTCAGCACATTAGGAAGGACCCACCTAAATGGTGGGATAAGAGGACAATAAGGAACAAGGTTGAACGAGCAGTACAGAGCAACATGAGACAACTGACAGAGGAGGAAATGTATTGCAGAGACAGGGAATATTTCAGCAATAGGAATGGAAAAAATGAACTAACAAAGCACCCGAGGGATCAGCAAAAGGATAACAGGAATAGGCAGTAACTTGCAAAATGAGCCAGAGAGCAGAATGTGTGGAGGAGGTCAGAGTGCATTATATTAAAATCACTTTGCAGAGGCAATGCCAAATAGATAACAGTAAAGAGTGAAGAATAATCAGGAATGAGAGTGGTAATTTTTCTAATTACCCTATGGTTCAACACTTGTTCTGAAACTTCATTGTAGACTGGCAGTTTTTCTTGCTTCTCTCTTCCAAATCTATTTTTTCCCTCCAATAATCTGATAGATGGTAGGTCTACCCCATCTTCCTTTGACCATTTCACACATTTAAAAATTGCTTATCATCCTTATTTTCCTGATGACAACTTTATGTTGATAAAATCTTGTGAGATCACCCGGCATCCAAAACCTAAAGGTCTGCAGCACAGTAATGACCTAAATCCAAAGCTACAGAAAGCAGGAGGCATACTACAAAGTCAAAGTTCCAAAATCTCTTCTACATCATCACTCTAAAAGATTAAAATAACCACACAAATATTTTGAAAATGCAAGAGCTGCACGAGGAATTGCATACGCCTTGTAAACAAGTGTGACCCTCATTTCAGTGCCCAGACACAAAAAAACCCACCAAACTTTACCCTTTGTCTCCTAAGAAAGTTCATGTTGCCCTAAGATAAAGTACTAGCAAGTAAATTAAGACTATGACAACTTCCCTGTTTCTTAATCTTTTTCTACATCGAAACATACACAAAAGTGTCTTGAGTCCATGGTTGAAATGAAATTGTAATTGCTTCAGTTCAGATGTAATTGAATTTTTGACATATGTCAAATACCTGATTGCTTTTGACAGATGTACTTTTACTTTCATTTTAAACTTCATGGATATATGTATCTCTCAGTCTGATCTCTGAAAATACAGTCAAGTTCTGAAGCTATGGCAGATTTTAGTCCAAATCACTAATGACACTGCTGCTGTTACATCCTTCTACGTTTTATATATAACCAAAAATTTCACACTTCATACAGCAGATAGTAACTGGAGACATATCATACCACAGTGAGTCACATAGAGCTATCACCTTAGTTATGAATTTCCATAGTCTTAATAATTGTACTCTTCATCATTTGAGGTTTAAAGGTTTCTGTAGTAACGAAGAACTCTTTTTTGGTTTTTTAGTACTCAAGAAAACAGATAAAGCTGATAAGAAGAATCTCTCTTTAAAAGTAACTTTGCCCTTTAATTTTACTTGTGCTATGAAACAGTAGTTTTGTGAACGACAGAACCCACAGTATGCTGTGAAATACCCACATGTATTTCATAGTTAAATACTTCCTACAGCAGGAATATTGTTTATGGAGGGAACACCCCTGTAGTCCAGTGTGTTAGGCCGAGCTGGCAAAATGTCAACTGCCCAACACAGAGAGAGAGAATCCATCACCCCTCACCAAGAGAAGAGCGGGGGGGGGGGGAAGGCAAAGAGGAGGAAAAAAACCCCCAAAACCCAAAATAGAAAGCATCTTATAGTATACAAAAGAGAGACAATTAAAAACAGTTTATGATATACTACATATATATATATACAAATGTGAGAAAAAAACAACCAACAACAAAAACAACTACCAAGTCGCCCACCCAAACAACACAGACTTTCACCACCCCAACTGTTTTGGGTTGAGATGACAAAATGCCAACTGCCCAATACAGATTCAGTCTCCCTCCCCTTCCCATCTGAGAAAAGGGAGAAAGCAAAAAAAACCCCTCAAACTAGATTTAAATTTAAACTATCTATATGTTTATACAAAAAAGAGAAAATTAAAAGCAAACTACAATATAACACACACAAGTTAGCTATACAACAGTTTTCTACCTCTCACTGAAAACAGATTCTATCACTCTGAGTCTATAAGCATCCCAAAAGACAGCCAGCAAGAAACAGAAAGTATAACAACAAAATGTTTCTACTTCCCTGAAACTAAAACAAAATGCAAGTAGCAGCAGCAGCAGCAGGGCAGCAGGTGTGTGTCTTGCCTCTACTTCAGCCATGATGGAACAGAGTGAACACCTCCTTCTCCTGTATTTATATCTCAGGTTTGCATCACCTGGTATGAAATATTTCTTTGCTTGCTTAAGTCAGGTGATACCTGACTCTCCTGATCTATATAGATTCTTTGAGCCTGTTAATTTGAGGCCTGGCTAAAACTACCACACCAACTCACAAAAAATACTCCAACAAACTCCCTCCAAAGGATACCCAGCAAGAGAGGAGAAAACCACCAACAAAAAAAGGGTACTTCCCAAAACAAACAGCTGTGAAGTGGTGAATGAGGCCCAACACTCCCCATCAATGGTGATAGCAGGTCCACTCAGCACCCAGCCATCAAGGGACTGAGACAAGCACCACCCACACTTTCTCTTATACTCAATTTTGACATCAAAATGATATGAAATATCTCTTTGGTTGCTTAAGTCAGGTGATGTTTGTCCCCTTTAATCTATGTAGTCTCTTTGGGCCTGCAGAAACTGAGGCCTAGCTGAGGCCTAGCTAAAACCAAAGCCAAAACTACCATATCCAGTAAATATGATTTCTTTGCATTACTATTGAAATGCTTTTTAGTAGCATTACAAGGTGAGGTCTTAGGACTTGATTAATGTTTGTCTTGGCCTAAGTTTTCACTTAAAACATTTTTAAAGTTTTTTACTTCTTAAAATTTATTACAGCAATTGTTTAGCATTCATGTTTAGTTTAGGATATTTTGAGTTTATAGAGATATGAGTAAGCAACACTACAGACTGAATTATTTATTATTTTAGGATAAAAAAACGGTTTGCAAGAGTACAAACACAGGATGGTACCAGACATCCAAAACTATAAACACAAATCACAGTGGTCACTACAGGAATACAGTGTTGTTAAACCAGTTTGGATAAAGCAGAGAAGACAAAACTGAATAACTGAGAACCGTTAAAGAGACTGCAGACTATGTTAAGATAATGTATAAAACTAAGTCCAGCGAGATGCCCAAACTGTTGAGGAATAAACCCTTTAACAGCCTTCCAAGCAAAGGAATGGGGGCAGTGACAGCTCTGACATCCTCATTTGACCTCTGGGTCTGAGGAGGACTAATGTTGTCAAGATTAAAATCCAAAGGGACATCAGAAGAGTCAGCATTACACCAGAAAAAAGAGAGGAGATAATAGGGAAGTTTTTCTGCATAACAATTTAACTATGGTAATAGAGGCTTTTCTGTATTATTTTTGACTATGAATGGCAGTATTACTGTACCTGGACTAACAATAACATATTTTAGCCTATCAAATTAGACAAATATATATTTTCTCCACTTATGTATCCTTTTGACAACTCTGTTTTGTGTACAACATCCTAAAACCCAACATGTGGCAATGCCAGCCTCAATGTTAAACAATGAAACTTGTCAGCAGGTAATCTCTAGATTCCAAAATTTGGAAGAAATTTTTTACACCTATTACTCCACCTGAAAATATATCAGGCTCAAATTAAAATATATTGGTCAAGCTCCTACATACAATTCAGAAGAGCAAATAAAATTCCATATTACTAGTGGTTCATTAAAAATCCTCAGGCAGACCACCACTTCTTAGAGCTGCAGGTTCAGTCTTTATATGAACTATTCCAAAAACTGTCCCCCTTAACCAAAACTTTTCTCCTCAAAGATCAGAACTTTGCAGATAGAATTCTTTGTCCTTGTCCTTATAGGTAAAATATTCAAAGGTCAACCAAAATATTGCTGCAATATAACTGAAGTGCTTGGGTTTTATCTAGGAGCTGGTATGTTCACAGAATATCCTCAAAGCTTGACATCTCATTCCTTCTCTCCATAGAAGTTTAGTTTCACAATTTTGTGTAGTTTCTTTCTCTCAGACAGCAGAATAAATATTTCAAAAACCTGTGCTCTACTTTGTCTTATGTATGGCTTGGCTTTGCGAATGAAGATTTGGGAAGCGCTCTACCCACATGGGTGTGTCCTTCAAGCCTGCACAGTGGATATTTTAGGTGAAGCACAGTGTGAGTGGAACTGGCCCCACCATTTAACTCCTAAGGTTCACCTGACATGGCCGAGCAAGCTTGGACAGTGACAGTGAAGTCCTCAGGACTAGAAGCTACATCCCCTGGTATTCCCAGGAGGTCTCCCATCCAAGTAATAACTGGGGCTGACCCTGCTTAGCTTCCAAGATCTGATGGGATCAGATGTCAGAGAGGCATTTAACTGCATGTGTTTTATATGCTACACATATAAAGCAATACAAGCTACAAAACAGTCATTTGCTTATTCAGTTTTAGATGTGTTATGGACTTCCCACGACCTATTAACAACAGCAGTGGCAGACAGCATGGTACTAAAACCAAGAAGTCTTCCCTTCCTAAGGCTACCTATGAGTTCAAGGTGTGTCTTGTGGTCTGATGTTAAAAAGAAAAGATAAAATTCATGCACTCTGAAAACAAGTTTTCAGGACTCGACTTATAAAACTTTGTGTAGGAAAAGAAAATTCATGAGAGAAGACCTCATTTCTGGTATTAGCATGTCATTTTGAATAATTCCTTGGTTCAGGAGAAAATGCAGTCAAAAAATGGCCTGGATGTCACTGCTGTTGGATTTTATCATAAGAATAAGTACTGTCTTAACTGCAGCGACCTCATACAGAGGCCAACAACCATATGTCTAGGGTGACAATTTAAAGAATACATCTTTTGCTCTGACTGTTACCAATGTCATGCAAAACCTGCTCCAGAGCTTATCAAGACTATCACAAAACAATGATTTGTCCCTAGACGATCTATAGAAAAAACCCCAGCATTTTCTAGCAAGAAATTCTGTTGAGCTGTCAAGTGCTTTTCTACTTCAGAGACATTTTGGATTTTTATGGCCAAACTGGTAACTCACACTGATTTGTTCTTTTTATAACAAGTAATGATTTTTGATAGAACCATTTTTTCAAACTCTGAAATTCACATTACACAATATCATTTTTATTGTCATATGTTCTCACATGCTGTTTATGTATGTCTCTGCTACTCAGTCATTACATCATGTTAGGACATATCAGTTTAGAAATATTAAGAAATATTTTAATGCTGCTACAAAGATCTGGGTCATGTTGGATCAGTTAATGTGACAGCTGCTCACTTTCAGACTCAGGTATAGATACAGATAATATTTAAATTTCATTAAGACTTGATTGAAGCTTCATAATATTGTATATCCTGAATTCCTGTATTTAATATGATATTTATTGCATTTCTACTGGTTCCCTGAGGAGCAGTTGAAATGTGGCATGAGTTTCCAGCCATAAAGACAATTAGCAGGTCATGTCTGAGGTCTGTGCATTAATTCCTGTTGTGTGAACAAGGTTAAAATCCACCCTGTAGCTGCAATTTGGAGTAAACTATACCGAATATTCAAAAAATCCAATAAATATATGAACTGGTGGGCTCTTAAATTTAGATAGGAATATGCTTGAGGACCTAAATAAAAAGAAGAGCAACATACTTAGGAACAATCAGGTAGGAAATCAACTGGATTAAAAAATAAATAAATTCCAGCCTAAAAGTGGGAATTAATATATTCTGGAAGGGATCAAGGACCCAAATTACTTGGCAGTGTCAAGATGATTATGAATCATACTGACACAGAAGGCAGGCTTTGGATGGCTCAATGGTAAATGGGAGCTGTAGTGTTTTTGAACAGGGGTGGCTGCTGCAGATCCGGTAGCTCTTTGTGAATCCCAAAATGGAAAACACACACCATCAACCACAATTTAGGAGGCAAGATAAGTATTTCATTTTCCTAAGAAATACAAAACAAATGTCTGAAATTTAGCTTTTACTTATTTTTTTGCACAAACTGCTCATTTTTAGTTCTTCATAGAAGACAACTTATTTTTCTTTTGATTCAGGAAGGGAGAAAACCAATCATCATCGCTGATTCCTCTTTAAAACTTAGTTAAAGTGCAGCAGTAGAAGAAGCCACATGGAAACAATACCTTTCTGGCATAGGAGTGAGACATGTTAGGTCAGTAATTGTAACTGTCACTGAAAAGGACTTGCTGTGAGATAACTGAGAATGAAAATTTTCATGCAAGTGACTTATCAGTTAAGATAATCCATTTTAAATCTGTCAAAACAAGAAGCTGCCATTCTTCAACTCTAAGACATGTTCCTTTTCCATAGAGTAGAGTACAGTCTCCAAAGCAGCTGAAGGCATAAGTGATTTGCAGTCAAACATTGAACAAATGTAGGGGCAAATACTTTTCCCAATAGCTGCTTGTCATGGGTGACAAGTTGAAGAAAAGGTAGAGGAAAAAAAATCTTGTTTTAAAGATGACAAAGAACAGATCTTTATAAATTGTTGCTTGGTATCAACCTAAAGGAAAAAAAAGTTTATTTTCTGATACATGGCAGTGCGAAGTTGGAGAAGAGTGAGAAAGACTTAAAAAATAGCAGTTAATTGTCTTAAAATCTATAGCTTGCTCTGATGGAATATATTGGATCTCCAAATTTAATTTCATTATTACATACTTTCCTTTTGTATAAAGACTAATGACCATAAAACTTAAAAGAAAATCCTTTAGAAGCAATAGACTTTAATGGCAAAGGAAAGGAAGCTTGCACAGTCTATATCTAATGGAAGTACTTGATTTCTTGCCCCCGTGTCCTAGTTCAGCAGGTGCGACCAGTTTATCACTGTGTGGGGGTGACCAAAGCTATGTATTCTACACCCTCTATTCATTTCCCATGAACTGTTAACAATAGACCATTTGCAGCAGCTGCCCAGGGCACACCTGATCCCTCAGAATGTAAGCTGGGTGTGAAAGAAACTTGTGAGATAAGACCTGTGACAACTCCCCTCCAGGAAATCGTTAGCACTTTCACACCCAGCCTGAGGGGGCGTCTGCTAATGAGACAGCAACAATTACAAAATATCCCCATGACGCACAGAATTAGATCACCCATTGTGGAACTCCCTGACCTGGGGGAGGTACTGGGCATTCCCACCTGGACCTGAGGGTATATAATCTTGGGGTTTGAAGACCTCAGGGACCACCCGTAAGATCCAGAGGAGGACCAGAACCTTGACAGGACTGCGAATACCACTCTCGACCAGACTGTGACCACCACTCTTGACCACACTGTGACCATCGTCTGTACCAACAGGTTTTTCCCTTCCTTTTATTTTGGACTAAGGGGAACCACGTGGGGCTCAGCACAGGGGCCAACAAACACCATTCTGTTCGTGCCCCAGGGTGCTGGGCTATACTGCTGGGGTTTGTTGGTTAAAACCAATTTCTCTTTGTGTTATTGTATTTATTGTAATATTTTTATTAAATTGTAACTGACTTATAATCTCTCCTTAGCTGGGTTCATTTCTCCTGCTGCTTTACCTTTAAACCAGCACACCCTGGTTTTGTCCTGACATAGTAAAAGAATAAGAAAAATAATATAATTAAAGTTCTGAAAATGTTGATTTGGAAATTTCAAGGGGTCTTTTTGCTTTGTACTAATAGAAGCATATTTTAAAAATATTTACTTATCCAGAACTCTGCAGAGATTTCTTTTCATTTCTTCACTGCTAAATATTTCAGTCATTGTGATCGCCTAACTTGACCTAAATACACAGGATTTCTCATTTGAAAAATCAAGGTTTAGTCTCAATAACTCTTCTTGTACAAGAGAACTTAATTAGAAAAAACTCATCCACTTGATTTAAAATTTGTCAGTGATAGTGAATACTCCACATTTCATTGAAAATTGTTCTGAGAGTTAATTAACCTCATCGTTAAAAAAAGGTTCCTTTTTTTATTTGGCTACTGAATGGCATTGACTTGCTTTCAGCCCCTGCTTTTCCCTGTGAGAGTGAATGGTTCATCACCAATGTTTTTTAGAGAGGTAGAACAGATGTATTCCCATCTAAATTCCTGTTTGGTCAGCTAAGTAATTGGGGATCACTGAATCTCTCCCTCTCACTTTGAATCATTTAAACACGCTTCTATTACAAAGACTAACAACACCTGTAGAAAACAACTCAGTCTAATTAACTTTGTATATAGAATGGAGTGATTCTGTAAGTAAATAGGCTTCAAAACACCTCGTATTTCTCTAATTGATAACTGATAGAGGAACCAAAAAAGTAGGAAAAAAGGCATTTCCACTTAATTTAGAGTTGGGAGAATTAGGTAAATCTGTGCATCAAAGAAATAAAAATAACATAAAAATTAACTCTTGATTTAGAAAAAGGATAAAACAATAAGAAGAAAAGTCTAATAGGATACAGCTGGTGATTTTACATTTGAAAGGATGCAAGATAAGCTGGAAAATTAGGATCATCCACAATTTCCTCAACAGCTACTCACATGCTAATATATTCTGTAGTATTTTGTGCTATTGTATGTGACAAAACTGATTTGCTTGTTTGTGCTTGTAAAAAATATAGGTCTGAAAAATAGTTCTTTTCAGCAATCAACTTCATCTTTTCCTCTTTAACTGAAAGGAGACAATTGTATATAATGGCTAAAAAAAGAAACTGGACTAACCTCTAACAGGACAGAATGCAATTCTGGTTGTGGTTTCTGCAGGTTGTATGTGGCAGACATAATAAAAATGGCAGCGAACCTCAGGAACCAGCTTATATTGTTGGTTCTCATTGTGAAAAAGGCTACCTATAATTAATAGATATCAATCTTTATGGGCATATTATATTTGGAGGTTTTTAATATCTTTCTGAAGGAGAAAATTATTTAATTTATAAGGGATTTTCAGTGCTTGTGAAGCAGTCACATAAAAGACAAATTCAACATCATAAGTTGTTTCAATATTAAGAGTTTTCACTTAAATGCACAAAACATTCTTATAATACAAGCAGGCAAACAAGGCAACCCCAAAACATGATTTGCATTCTTTAAGTTCATCTATTAAAAAAACCTCTCATGTTGACTAGACTGAACTTAACAACTTAAAGAGGCCCTTAATAGTTCCAATTTAGAGATAGAAAAAGTTGAGCCATATTAGGAAGTTTCATGGACTTCTTGATGGTTGCATGAGACAGTTTACATTCCAAGTCTCCTTTTAGACTTTGTATGAAAATTGTTTTCCAAATGCTTCACCAAGCAGTTATGGGAAAAGAGAATTTGCTTACCTGTCAAGCCTCAAGTTTTTACTTTGAAACAGTCACAGCTTTACTAAGGAAAAACTTTAGTACACCCATACCACTGTTTCTCTGGTGAAAAATGAAAAAAAAGATAAATTGCTTCTCTCAAGTAAGTGGAGGTTTGCGAAAATAAAATTATCAAGTACCTTAACAAGATACAAGTGTAGAAACCATTTAATGTTCAGTGCATTTTTATTAGCTACATAATTTTGAAAGATTTCAACTATTTTTGCAGATACAGGTTGTATCCAAAGTAGCATATTACCAATATTATTAGAAGTGTCAAGTCCTTGTACATAAACCACTTCATGATAAAATTAATGTCCTAGCAAAAAGAGTCCAAGAAAGTAAAGCACTCTTCCAATGCTCTCATGATCCTTCAAATGTGTTTTCATCTCAAAAGATGTCATAAATACGCAAAGAAATAAGTTTAATTTCCCTCCACTCAGCAGAAGATGGTACTAGACCAAGGGACTATGAATGTAATAAAGCACTTTATCTACACTTAATATAAGCTCCAATGTGCAATGAAGAATTTTGTGTTGCATGCTTCAATAGTTGTGAGATTCTACCCTTTGCATAGTAAAGTTCACAATTCAAACACTTTTCATTATTTGTTATGCAAGCCTTAGTTCTGCACTTTTCTAAGAATACACAGATTTTATCCTACACTTAATATAAATATGAAAATCCCCTCTGTTGGCTCATATGCTCTAATTTATTTGAAGAATAAGGAACACATTAAAATAGAAGCAAAGTCTGGGTCACAGTCAAAACATGTCCCCCTCTTTCACACACAGCAACACAGCAGTAGTGCCCATATTCTCTTTTTTCTATGTTGGTTTGGGGGTTGGGTGGAGTTTGTGAGCTTGGCATGAATAATGTATTTGAGGAAATAAATATTGCTTAAACCTAAATAGTGTAAGATACAAGATTGTTACTACTCATCATGATAGAAGATATCAACCTGATCTTCAGGCAAACAGGAAGGATTTCAGCATAAATATTGTAAAAGCTAAAAATAAGATCCTGTATGCATCATAAAATGTAGAAGAGAAAGAAAAATAATTTTTTACAGAGACTTATATGGAGAGAAAAGAGGTACTAGTGATATGCATTCCTTTGCAAATACACTCAGGCAGGTACAATCCCAATGGCTTTATCAAATCAAAACAGGCCCTGCCTAATCATTCAGGCTTTGTGACAGAAAAGTAAATCAGGGAATTGAAATTCCCTCTGGTAACTGAAAGATATAAATTTTTAATCAGAATGTGGATAATTTATTCTCTTCCCCATAAAATAATATTTTGAATAATTTGTTAATCTTAGTAATATATGACAAAATATCTGGGGAAGAGTGAAAGCAGCAGAATACGAAGGTTATGATGTTCATTTTAATTAAATTATTCTTCCCCTACAGAGAACAATTTTAAAGATCTCATTTGTCAAGAACTGGAGCTAGAGTATTATTGATCCAGGTTATATCTTGTAAGCAAGGAGAAATATATAATTTTGAGGTAAACATATAGGTATTGGCATACTAAAATTTATGAAAACAATTAATCTCACAAATAATTCCACCTCAATTCATATCACAGCAATTAGAGTACTTGTCTGACATAAACATTTATATTTCCTATAGTTTCAGTGCAACTGAGACAGTTGTTTAAACTTAAATTCTTTGCTTGGTGATTGTCTTACATACCTGAAATTCAACAAACTCAAATATGCTACTAAACCAAGAACTGAACAAACCAAATGCGTCTTTCACTATAATTAATAATCTGATTTCTGAATGCAGCTGTTAACAGCTATTTTTTCAATTGATTAGATACTGTGCCACAGAACAAAATATATTATTTAAGTGTGAATAAAACTTATTATGGGATGTTTAGGGCAGAGAACACAGGAGAAAAAAAGAGACCAAATCAGATGAGGGAGGAACAAGCATACAAGAATAAATGTAAAAGAAGGCCAAATATGCCAGTAATGTAAGCAGGTGCCAGTCAGTAAAGCTGATTGACAACATCTCTGGCTTGACAACTATCCTACACACTTATTAAAACCTGTGTCTATCTTCTGTGTAAGCACACTCTGTATCCTGAGCTTCGGTGTGAGTTGGTCACCAGCAAAGTTCTTGGACTAGCCAGCAAGTTGCATGAGGCTGAGTGTCAGCTCCTGGGTACACTCAAAGACCAGTCGTTGGAGGGAGCTGGATGTCAGCTGCTATCCAGGATCAAGGCAGACTAACCAGCAAGTAGGAGAAGGCCACCCACTGTGGTCCTAAAATCAGCTGGATTCTTAACTCTCACAGTCTGAAATTCATGTTGGTTTTAAGCAAACTAAGCTTTACACTACATCTTAGATCCTCTTAAATGTTAAACTTCCTTACTCAGCAAGACTTTCTCTGCTACTGGTAAACAATGTTGGATGTATCTATCACGTACATTGCTAAACTAAAGCCCAGCCAACACCAACTCCACCAAGAAGGAGAAAATGCCTATCTGCATAACTGCAATTAAGGTTGATATTTCATGTAATTCCAACTCAGAACATTTCCAAAAAGCAACAGAAAGCAATAGAGAAATATGTGTCTATAGAAGGGTTATAAAACTGTGAGTAGAGAAGGAAGACAAAAGAATTCATGGAGCTCTGGAGCATGTGTAGAAGCAAGTTAATTTTTTGGCAGGACAGTTGTGGATTATTTGATTGTATAATTTTGACTTGTGTGATTGGCAAGGTAAAAAGGTAAAAGAGAGACACTTCTGTGTAATATACCAGGGCACTGAATTCCAAAAGAGACTCCAGGCAAATCTTCCTGTTCACAGTCCCTCAATATAACAGTTCAAGAGAGTACCAAGGGTTTTCAAAAGAGTCTTGTCTTCTAAATACCTGTGCCTGGTGACTCCTCACACAGACGCTGGAGCCTGAACTTCTAAGAGGATCTGATGCTACTTCGGATGAGCAACAAAAGGGTCCAAACAGGGGCCATCAGAGATATGCAGAAAGCTTAACACTTGGGAAGTAACACCTTCAAAATTAAGATGAAGTACACAATGTTCTGCAAGCCAGTTAAATCGAATTCTGTTTAAGAAAAACCTTAAGGATTCAATGAATAAAGTGTGAGCCACTATATTGAGAATTCCACCATTAAAAATTCCATTGGGTAAAAATTGTTGTTTAATTATTAAATGCATACTATATTTATAATTTGACTTTCCCTTAGCTTCTTTCTTACAGCTGAGACCCATCCTTCACTGACTAAAAAAAAAAAAATCCATTAAAACATTTTACAAAAGAGTTCTAGAAAAAAAGGGTATATAAAAAAAGAACATTAATTCAACAGTATAATTATCAAGCACTCTTAAGGCATGAAAATTCAATGCTGAAAGATCAGTTTCAATACTGCCTTCTAGCATTTATGCTTTAAAATAAAATCTGTGCCCCAGACAGTAACTTAATGAGATAAGTTTAAATTGTGTTTATCTTGTGGAAAGTATATAGTTATTAAAAAAAAAAAGAAAAAGAAAAAGAAGATGTTAAAGTTGAAAACAACTAGCTCTTCTTTCCCTCAAAATCTCAGAACTTCTTGTGCAAAACTTCAAATTTTATCATGATCTTGTTCCCTGAATGTTCTCACACAAATGGTTCAGTTTGTTTCCTACAAATACCTCACCTCCTCATTTAAAAATACTAAGGTAATATTTTGAAGAACTCTGTAATTGTTTTCAGCCTTTTATTTAGGAAAAGAGATCTTTCTAATTGTCCAAGTTTCCATATTTTTTTCTATTAATATCAATGCCAGTAGGGTTGGGATTTCTGTCTGTTTTTTTCATTTTTAGTCTTGTCCTCTCACATCAAGTTTAGACATCCATCTTAAACATATCTTCAATGCTCTGCAGAACTCAACAGCTGGCTAGATGAGGAAGGACAACTTAGAAACACAAATGAAGAAAAGCTGTGTAAGAATCAACAACTTTAGTTCTCAGTTGGCAAATTACAACCAAGTTTAGGGAAGGAAGGAAACATTCTTCCCTGTGTATTTGGGGTGCAGCATAAATGTGGAAGGGTCTGGCACAGATGAATTAATGGGAAACAGAGACATGTGATCAGTTCAAGAGCAGAGGAGGACATGGAAAATGGATATAAAACAGACATCTAGAAAATTGAGCTGCTTCAATTTTGCTCTAGAAACAATTGTTTAGTACTGCTGGCAATTTCCCCACTGTGTATGTATGGCTGGGAAAAAAAAGATTAGTGCAGATAATTTTTTATAGCCAATTTAGAGCAGGACATAGATCTACTGGGTAATATACAAGATGAAACAAAGCTGTGTCTCTGGAATTTTCACTGGGTTTATTACCTCAACAGGTGAAGGCTACAGGCAAGAACCAGGAAGAGGGGAGGAATTACGTCTTATTCAAGGGCACATTCTGACTCCACCTTGTCCATCCACAGCTGTTATCAAATAGATTAGCACCAATGTGCTATTCTAAGTCAAAAATAATCATCTTTTGATTTTCTAGTTCTACTAAAATTGAAGGAGGTAATTTCTTACCAAGTTACAAGACACAGCAGATAGTTTTAAGTTAGAGAAATAGGCTAAGATAACGTGAAGTAACAGCCTCCCCTCAGGCTGATTTGCATAGTTTAAAAACTCTGAAGTACTATACTCTGGATGTTCAGTAACAAATCATAAGATTCTGATGGAACCTACTGCATGGCCTAGCTAAAATCCGTGAGGCAATTACAGCTTGAAAATCTGTTTGCCATGATAAATCCACATGGGAAATCTTATGTGGATCAGCATGAGACTATGCAGAAGCTGGGTTTCTGATGTCTTCCCTTCTCTTATTGGCATCCTGAATATCTTTTTTCTTCTCTCTTCTTCTGCAGCATCACGAGAGCATGGTGAAGTAGATAAATCATTTCCAAACACAGTCAAGGGAATGTACTGTTCTACTCCTTCATCTCGTGGGATTGTTTTTAAGAAACCAGTAACAGAGACCTTTTGCTTATTCTTACAATGCTGCCTTTCATTTCCTTAACTTCAAGTTATTTTCACTAAAATGATTCCTGAGCTGCAAAAACATATGAAGATATGTCTACACCATATAATCTGTAAAGAAAGTAAAATTCAAACTAAAAAGAGGGTACATAACAGGTCCTATAAACATATGTAAAATATGGCCTGGAGAGGATGCAGATAAGTAAAAAGAAATATCTTTAAGCTAATATCTTTAAGCTTTCTTGTTCATTACATTGGAAGGCACAAGTGCCTTAAAATGTAACAAAAAAAAGTCCTTACTGATTTTCTCCACATGAGGAAGGTGTCAGGTGTGCTGTGGCTTTGGAAAGCTCTCCAAGGTTTTCCATGCTGACAGCAGAGAGAATCTGCACTCAAGAATGCCACCAGTTTGAATGCATTGATTTTTTCAGCATATCTCTCTGAAGATAAATATGGCTTAGAATACATCATTCATGTTGCCATGTCATGTCCCATTACTGAGTGGCGACACCCTCTTCAAAACCAGCCCAATTATCTGTCAGCTGTAACATCAGAACATTAGAATGGTTTCACCTGGCTGAGAGAGGCAAGCCAGGAGGATTCAGTAATCAGAAAAATGCCATGTACATGGATTAGGAAGGGTTCCCATGCCTTTCTTTCAACTGGAAATTTCACAAAGCACATCTACATCTGTACAAGTTTCTGAGTGCCATGATGGCACTTCAGAGAAAACAGAACAAGGAAAAATGCCAGCTGAAGGTTTAAACAAGGAACATGAGACAGATATCCAAATATGGCCAAGAAGGAAAGTCATTGTGTCTTACATACACTGTGTTCAAGAAGTCTGCTATTTTGTGGTGAACATTAACAGCAATTTCTTCAAAGGCATATGTAATCTTCAGAGTAGCAGTTCAGCTCCCTGTGATGCAAAGCCTAATTAGGTGCAGCACAACATCACAAATAGGAATTTATTTTGCTGAGAAAATTGATAAAGTGTGAGAAAATACCTAAGCCTTCCAAGATAAGAAACTTAAAACATAGACATAGTGGTAACACCTTAAGGACTGAAATGAAAAGACATAAAAACTCCATGAAAAGAAAAGTGGTCAGAAGGTGGTAACTTAGAAATATCATGGATCAACCCATTCCAAGAACAAGGCTGATCTATTTCAGGAGCAGGAACAGAACTAGTAGGGTAAAAAACCAGAGATGCTACAGGCAAAACCTGACCTCCCAAAGTTGGCCCTTTCCCAAAAAAAAGAGACAATAGAGTAGAAAGAAAAGATTAGTTACAGTCCTGTTAGCTGAATGTACCCAAAGCTTTAGGAATACTTCCAGTCAGAGCCACTGATGGTCGAGTTCTGAAGACAGCCTGCCTGCTCCCTCCTCCATGAACCTTATGTAGCAGAAGGAATTGATGTACCACAGCTTATGAGCTACTCAACTGAATGGCACAGTTGTTGAACAGTTCTGCTTAGAGAAGCGAAACTTGATAGTTTCAAAATGTGAAAATTCAGAGAAGGCAATAATATTAATGTAAGAAAATCAAAATGGATGAGAAGTAGGAAGAGTTCATCACATGGAAGACTTGCATAGGTGAGACAGGAAAATACTCAGACTAAGGAAGTTTAAGGGAAATCTGGCACCTGATCCTCCAGCATTTCAATGGAACTCTAATGCCTTCAATTTCCCTGTGAAAATGTGTGCCAAAAAGAAGGAAATTTTGAATGGTTAAAATAAGGAAAACATTTTTTTTAAGTGAATCACCTAATTATCACAAGTTCTTTTATTATGGTTTGTAGTGAGGTCTCAGTGTGAGAGTGTTTGTTTGCATGTGTGTTCCCTTCCTCAGCTAATTTCATTATTAATAATTGTTTATGTAGATAAAAATATGATAGTGTTGCATATGTATCTAGCTGTTCAGTCTTTTTATTACTTGAATGTCCCCTTCCTTCAGAATGCAGTATATGACTATTGACTACTTTCTGATACAACCTCTGATGTAAATGATACACATTATAAAGTGTAAAGCCATTTCTGCTGTTGTGAATGAGTGACCAAACCATGATCACAGAATGCAGTTAAAACATGGAAGAGGACACAAAACTTAATATTTTCCAGTATGTTTTAAAAACAATCTTCTGGAATGGAGAACTATTTCT
>JAOXXN010000001.1:8044217-8058299 GCA_026770055.1 Myrmophylax atrothorax | reverse complement strand
GAGAGGTGGTGGATTCACCATCCCTGGAGATTTTTAAACGCAGATTGGACGTGGCACTGAGTGCCATGATCTAGTAAGGGTACTAGAGTTGGACCAAGGGTTGGACTCGACGATCTTGGAGGTCTTTTCCAACCCAATCGATTCTATGGTTCTATGATTCTATGATTTTAAGGCATTTTGCATACTTCTTTCTCCTAGTGTTCTAGGTCTCTGTTATAAGTGAATGGTTGTTAAATGCTTTCTCTCTTCCTTCAAGCTGTTACATTCTCTAAGTATTGCTATCTGTAAATCAATTGTTCCATTCTGGGAGATGTTCACAACTCATTTTTGCCTTTAACTTTTGTCCTACTTTGAGCATGTAGTATTTAACTTCCATCCAGCTACTCAGAGCCTCCAGTGTGGTGAATGGAAAGAGGTAGGTGGTTGCAAAAAGGCAACTCAAAGCACATATATTATACCCTGAAAGAAGATGAAGTCAGAATTTTTCTCCAGAAAATAAAGGAAGGAAGAAAGAAAATAATTATTTGATGGAACAGCAGTAGAATCACAGAAAAAGCCAAAGGTATTACACCAAAGATAATAAAGAACATTGACCTTTTATACACCGAAAAATAGAGGATATTGGAAAGAACTAGTATATATACAGTATCACCATGGAGAAGAAAAAAAATGCCCCACATTTGCTCTTTTAAGGTTATAAAGAATGATGTTAATAGTGACACCACTTATGGAAACTTCAAAGGTGAATAAGCAGGAAAGGTGAATGATAAATATAAAGATACTATCATTACTTCAAGGAAAATGTTTAATTTGTAGATTTGTGTTGGTGCCTTTAAATAATAATGGTACAGGCTAAAATTTGAGGCTTATTGCAAACTGCTCAAAATGACCCTTTGATCTGTTTTGTTCATTATGACTCAGAAAGGTATGCAAAAGAAAGAAAAGAGAAAATAATATACAAAAACAGGACATTATTTCCATTATCTGAAATATTGCATTTACTTCTGCATAGTCAGTCTGAAAAAAATAAGTACAGTCTGTAATAGACAGGTTTCAAAAAGTCTGACAACAAATCTGGAAATATTTACAGTAAAAAATTACTAATATATTGAGACATCATCATAAACAGGGATAAATAAAATGGCACATCATATACCTTCAGAAAATAACTTTGGACAGTAAAATTGTATGCTTTTGTTATCATTTTATAGACAAATATTCACTCCAACAAGAAAAAAAAAAGACATTTGAATCTTACTGATGGAAATTTTCTTGTAAACATCATCTAAGGCTACAGTGGTCTACACTGGCTTGTTAATGATACTTTGTACTTGGTTACAGACACAATAACAAGAAAATATTTTTATTTTTATTTGCAAAACTCCTAAGTTATGAGGCAAGCCTAACACTTTCCAGACCCACTGTAAGTAAATATGTGTGAACCACCTTGTTCATAGCAAGTAATTTTACATTGACGTGCAGTGCAGGGATGGGAGGGGAGCACATATTCACATTTTGTGCAGGTGAGCTGTTTGAGCTTTATTGCTGAAGGCTCAGGTTTATGGTCTACAGACACTAAAGGCTGCAGTTTGTAGTGATTTTCTGTGTTTAACAATCAGAGCCATTTCAGACTCCATTGTCTCAAGTGCTGAGCACCTTTACAACAGCACACTGAAACTGTGTAGAACTGAGCAGCTAAAGAAGGAGACAAACAAAATAAGGGATCAGTCTGGAAAATAAAACAAGGTGGGCAACCAAAAAAAGCATGGAGATTATAGGACAGGCCTGCCTTGCCTGACCTGCAGCTACTGCAGTAAGTCCTCACTGAATTACTTTGTGAAGGAGCTCAGTGAAAGAAATCATGTGGAAAAGTGTTAAAAAATAGAATCATAAGGCAAATAATACAAGATAGGATCTAATAATGGGCTCAGTTTACTCCAAATATAACTTACTGCTGTTAAATCCTCTACATTGCAGCTGGATGTGATAAAAGAATGGGATAATACAGGTATGTTAGAACTCTAGGTGTGGGTTATGGTCAAGCTGACCTTTCAGTTGTGCTCTTCCAACAAATTTAATTTTGTATTTTTCCAATGATTAGAGCTAAACACAGATTCCCTTTGTGAAGAGCTCTTCATACAGCTTCAAACCAGAATCAAATGAAGCAAGTAACAGACAGCATTTTCTCTCAGCTCAGCAAAGACACACAATCGGAAATAGTTCAGGCTTATCCTCTAAGTAGTGTTATTTACTGACCTGAGATTAGTCAGCTATCAGATGGTGTAAGTGCCTACTCAGATGTATTTAATCAAAGAAATGAAGCAAAGGAAATCAATGTTTCAGTGGCAGGAGTTACATTAAATACTGTTTAGACATCCACCACTGATGAAAGATTCTTCAAGTCTTCATTAAAAAGGGCAGTTACACAGTTATGCAAATAGTATTCACTGTCAGCTATCAGTACAACAATTAGCAAATGAAAACAGTTCAGAATTAATTTAGTAAGGACTAAGCAGTGAAGATAAATCAAAATATACAAAATTCAGAAGGTTCAGGCATATAAAAAAGCACTTCTGGCTATATGAAAAGATTGAAACAGTTAAAAGGGATCTGGACAAAGCAGCTAGAAGGATGGGACAGTGGCCTAAGTTGACTGCAGATAAAAACCTGGAGACTGGTCATTAATTGAAAAGAGATGTACTGCATGACAGGATTCCAGTGGTAGGACTCAATTTGTTTCTGAATGGTTTAAATGAAGTGTTGTATAGTTCTATTTCTTTTTCTATTTGGTGAAAAAATTCTTTTTTCCTTTAAAAAATAAAAATTCCTGGTTACCATCAGGTTCCAGAGAAGAAAAGGACATTCTGTCCTTTTGAACTGACCTTGGATATATACTATTCATATGAAAATAGCTGTCTCCTTGTTTTTATCCTTAATAAATATTTAAGAGAGATTCTGAAAATAAATGCTGTGCTAACACCACCTGCAAATAACCTGTCTGCTCAACATACTTTATCAGGAAAAAAATTTGCCACATCACTTCCTTTACTATTTTTTTTCTTCATATGAAAAAATATTTGCTTTCGAAGTATTACTTAAAACACTACTGAAAATTTCTGGTAGCACTCAACTGGAATAATAAGCAGGTCAGCAGTCTATTAGGATATCTGAAAGTCCAAAAATATACAGAGAGGAGCTTGCACAGAAAGCAAATGCTTCATTTAACCACAGCTCATATGATATATTATCACTTACATCATACTATCAGATTTTCCTTTTGATTCCAGATGCAATTTAAAATAAGCTAGTAGGTCATGTTGATGACTCATGTTTATTTATTTACTTTTTTATCATTTAAAATTAGGAAACCTCACAGAGGAAAAAAAGCCAACAATTTTAAGGGATTCAAAGCAAAAGCCATTTTCCTACAAAATGAAAGGCAGAATTTACTTTTCCAGGTGTGTGACCTTCCAAAACCCAGATCATATAACAAATGTATGAATTTAAATTATTTGGAGTTAAGAGAAGCAGAAAGAAAATTTATTTCAGACGTGACAATGCTAAGAAATGCCAGTCTTCAGGTGTTAAAACCCGCAGAACTAATTACTGAGCAAGCTAAAATTATTTATTATCTATTCTAGCTCCTGAGCCATGAGGCCACATTTTAGTATCATAAACAGAATAATTTATGTGTAAAACTAAGGTTAAAACAAATCATAAGTTTTGAACGTCTTTGCATTTGCTCTTTCATTATGCATCCAACCTTTAAACTTCAATTTGACCTACAGGCTGGAACCCTTACTTACTTGCCTATTAAAAATATTATCTAATCTGAATCTCAAGTGTTGTGGACAGCAAACATAATATCATACCTCTAAGCATTTGAAGGTTATCATTGCCTTGTGATTGCATTCTCTAATGGCAGATGGACAGACCTGCACGGGCACTTGAATGATGGAACAAGGAGCAATGGGCAGCTGTACAAATACAAGAAAGAAGGAAAATAAAGGGTGGGGTAAGGGAGTCAAAATCACTTTTTTTTTTTTGGCTCTGTTCCTGTTTTGTGCTTTGTATCAAAAGTGTTTATGTGATTAATGTGTTCCACCAGATGCATTCTCCTCTCTCAGCAAGCACAGGCTGCTAAGGCAGCAAGTGTATTGCAGTAAACACCTTAGTGGCAGTCACTGCACGTTCACTCCCCAGAAACTACAGAGCTGGTGTTATAGATTGCTCCAAGGACATGGACAGCAGCTCACAAATACCATTCAAACAGGACTTTGATGTCTGATTGTGCTGATGACACTGAAAGGTTATCACACTGACCCCCATGGACACAAACTGGCTTAGAAGGGAAATGCATGGCAGGTTTTAATAAACTAGTGCTTTGTCTCTCTTCTGTGTATCTATCTAAACTAACATTGTAAATAATGTTGCAAATTTTTTCTTCACCTGAAGTACTTTACTTGAGACTCAATTGCACAGGGAAAAGTAAAGTAGCTGACTACAAGGAGGTCATAAATATTCTAAGAACCAAATAGGCAGTGAAAGAATAGAATTATGAACAATAAAAATGCCAATACATGAGAGAGCAATGAGCTAGAATAATTGAATAAAAAAATCCATATCTATTTCTTTAATTTAAAAAAGTACTAGGTGTTCAATATCATACATGTTTAATCTTTGCATGTAAAAGGACATAAAAAGATAATTTGCATTATGAACACTTAAGTTGTATTTTATAAAATGAATATAATTTACAACTAATAAAGGTCAAAACAACACCCTACAACAGCTGGCACAGACAAGCTCTGTTATAAAGGAAATGTCAGCCCTGGAAGTACAAACTGCTAACTGGCTGTGAACAGGAGTGTGGGATGATGGATAGGATTTAATCTAGAGAAAATTCAGAATTCTAGGGTAAAAAGCAGCTGCAGCTCCCTGAATGGACTGAGATCAGCATGCTCCTCATGCAAGGTAATCCTCTACTCAAAGGGATAGCTGGAACCAAGAGGAGACTTTGTGGCCCCCTCCATTCAAATCCCAGCAGCATGAGGGAACATTGTGGTACTGAGATCCCACAGTACCTGCCTGCCAAGGGAGAATCAAGATGTTCTGCTGCTAAACCCAACAACCATGTTGAAACTCCTCCTCAGGTACCAAGAAACAACCACTCCTCTCCCACTAGGTACACCAATCAGTAATAAAAAGTATTTATGACTAAAGCCACTCGAACTCCACCCAAACATAAAGAAATAGTAAAAAAGTAAGTTGGGGATAAGAGAAAAGTGGGAGAAGACCTTCACCCAAACTGCTGGGGTCAGTCAATGGCCTGAGTCCACCTTCTTCCCAATGAGATGGATTACTTGTATAAGAGTTATACTCTACATGCATTAAATGCTGCTTTTAGGACTAGAGCTTTTTCTTGTGTTTACCCCACAGCATATTAGTAGATTGCTTCATGTTAGAGCTTGTACTTGCTTAATACTTGTATCTGTAGATTGCTTTAAAGCATATTTTTGCAGTAGGCACTGTTACCAATAACCTCCAAACATTGTTAATCTGTCACAATTTGTATTAACCAAAGTGAACTGTTAAAGTGAGTCCTTGCAATGGCCAACAGTGAAAAATACCTTGGCAGGACCTGATGAGGAGTCTTTGCTCTGTTGAGCCTCCCTAAAGGGTTGGTCAAAATACCCTCTGACCTCATGAATCTGTTGGCGAAGGGTCTCATTATGCAACACTGACAGACTGTAGGACACCTGGGTCTTGACTTTCCTGGGGGTACCAACGGGCAAAAATCTAAACTCCCACATTTCACATGACGAGTAGTTATTAAAACAACACTATTTTTTTTCACTGCATTTAATGGTTGCAAGATGCCTGACTGCAGCAACAAGCTCTGCAACCTCTTTCCACCTCAGAAGTTTGATTGCTGTGCCCTGATCTAGTGCTTGAGCTTGTGGCACTGCAAGTCTCAGAAGCAGAGCCGTGATGGGAATACAGGGGCCCACTGTGGCACCAGGACCACTGGCGGTGACCACAGTGCTGAGGCCAAACTGGAGGCTCCAAAGGGTGAAGCAGGGACAGAGGTGCTCACCCCCAGCAAAGGCCTCTGATGGGATTATGTTGCTTTCCCCACTGCTCTGTGGCTTTCCCTGCCATCTCAGAGCTGGACCCAGAGAGGGTCTTGCCAGTCATCTTGTGGATGTGTCTATGGTGTACCAGCACAATTAGGGACTGGGATGATGGTGTGCCTTGAACAGATATTCCTGCTGATTGCAATGGGAGTTAGATTGTGCAGAAGAGAAGGCAGAGTTCATATGTGCTCAACTAGCACACAAAACATGAACATGTTATTTTTCTGGTTTGGGGTGCAAGTTTTAAAGTAATATAGAAAAATACTGACATAACAGTTGACTGAATATATTAACTGTCTTGTCGGTTGATAAGGGGATTTATTCTACTTTTTCAAACTTTACAATTTAAATTTTACAATTTGTTATCCTTTCCACTTCATCACAAGAGATGTTTGTGGAAGAATAAGCAGGTGGGTCTCACACTCAGAGCATACATTCAGCACTCCCAGCCCACTCCAGCACCTCCCACACAGGGAGCACAGCACTGCTGCACCAACCACACTCCACAATCCCATATATTCCCCCTGTGACTGATAACTTGAAAGCACATTTGCCATCAGCACTCAACTGCCACCATCCCATGCTTGGCACTTTTGCAAGGCTCTGTGTTATGCAGAATAACAGACCAGAGGGAGTCCCCAGAAACCACCTCCAACCCCACCTGCCCCACTGCCCTGAGTTCATTAAGCTGTTCATCATCTATTCAAGATGAGCCTGAATAGCTCATTTCTCAGTCTGTTCCAGGACATCCAGTTCCTCAGTATCCAGAAATCTTATTTTGAGACTTTTTAATTTCATTTCCAGTCCAGTTCATACCTTCCAGTCAGACCCATTTACTGAACAAAAACTTACAAATAAAGAAAGAATCTTATTAGAAAAAGAACTCCCTTCCAAATACTTTTGAACAAAATGAAAAAGCAGGTAAAGATGGGTTGTCACAGAATAAGAACACATAAGAAAATTAAAACTAAGATTTTTAGATTTCAAACAACTTCACTAAGAGATCTACATTACTTGGAATAATAACGCTTCCATAAAAATGAAAACAGACAGGAGTTTGATTTTCAATAAGCATTACTTGACATATTATCGTTGCACAGAAAATGCACTGCCAAAATGAATCTAAGTAATCAGCATGGAGTTATGATAATCCAGCCGATTGCCCTCTCTGAAAAGAGATTTTTAGTTTTTACAGTATAGATCTATTTTTTAAATTATTTCTTGTATTATACAGTATTATGTTCTCTGAAACCAAAAAAGTAATTTGTTTTGAAATCAGCAGGGCAGAAACATAACTTACTTGACACTGAAAACCAAAGAATAAATTGCTTTGAAAACTAGAATTAAGAAATAATGCTAAACAATGTATTTTGAGATCATCCTTTGTCACAGCCATTCAATAAAATATGCTGAAGTTAAAACCCCTGCCTTAAATTTTATTTAAATAAACAAGTGACTTCCAAAATACTCATATGAAAAGGAACTGGTATCATCGATCTTCATAAGATTGCAGATATAAGTGTTCAAATACAGAAACTGAGTCTGAACAAGACTGATCAACGAACAATACATTATTCCTGTTATAAATCCAACAAAGAAGGGAATTTTTTCATTAAATCTCAAAGTTTGTTCTCTATTCTGTACAAAACAAGACCCATGGTCAATAAGAAAATACTAAAGCTTACACACAGAGATTGCACTCCTCTCTGTCAGCCCTTTTTAAGTTATTTTTCCTCAATAAAAATTGTGTTTCAAAGCCAATCAGGATGGAACACAGCTTCATGGGAAAGGTTTAGGCTAGTTATATAGCCAGAACAACAGCAAACTGAAGACTTACAGTAAAAATATGTTTCGTTTTGGCAATGAAGATGATCCCATTTGTAAGACTTCTGTGTACATCCTAAATTTATGTGTATATCAATATAATACAAACAAATGTGAAATATGTCCATGTATTTATATAACGGAAAAATATTAAACTGGGGAACATATTATTGATGACTGGAACTTTCAGCTGTTAAATGCTGAACATGAGTCCTTCTCTACTAAAGAGAAAGCAAGTCACCATCAGGACAGAACACAAAACTCAACATCCCAATGACTCTTCCCCAAAAAACTCATAATGCCCAATATGCTAATGAAAAGCAAGTTAGGAATTCTACAGTTAACTTATGTGAGTTCACCTCTATTCTAACTTTTAGATAATTTGGCAGCATTTACAAAGTTATTAAAAAAAAAGAAAAAAGGAAAAAAAGAAAATCCAAATCACATTAAAGAGAATCCTTGAAAGATTTTATCAAATTCTTGAAAGAAAACCAAGATGGTCTCTATTCCATTTAAAGCTGTGTTAGGCTACAATTGCAAAGCTGCTGACAAGAAAAGCATACTTCTCTCATTTTTATCCATTTACAAAGAGGTTAATGGAGCTGCCTCTAATTTACATGAAGCTGGCAAGAGATTTAAAGCCTTTGAATTTCATTTAGACTTCATTATGCACTCTGAAGTTCAGGAATACTTGAGCCTAATCCAACTGGACCTCAGGAAAGACTACTATTAATGATGTCAGTACCTGAAGTTGAATAGGATCTATAGGAAATAGTCCCCTGTGGTATTTCAGTAATGTTTACAAGAACAAGGAACAATCTTCTGGGCATTGAATGCAGTGTTGTAGGAAGGGGCTAACCCTAGGTTGCAACATATCTAGGAAAAGCAAGTTCGCATCTGGAGTACCATGTCCAGTTCTGGGCTTCCCAGTTCAAGAAAGACAAGGAACTACTAGAGAGGCTTCAGCAGAGGGTACAAAGATGATGAGGGGTCTGGAGCATCTCTCTTATGAGGAGAGTCTGCAGGAGCTGGGCCTGTTCAGTCTGGAGAAGAAACAACCGAGAGGGGGCCTCATCAATGTATGTAAGTACCTTAAGAGGTACTGTCAAGAGGATGGGACCAAACACTTTGAAGTGCTGCCCAAGCAACAGGACAAGGGGCAATGGGCACAAACTGTAAAACAGAAAGTTCCATCTGAATATGAGGAAAAATACTCCTTTGCTGTGAGAGTAACCAAACACTGGAACAGGATGCCCAGAGAAACTGTGGAGTCTCCATCTCTGGAGATACTAAAAAACTGCCTGGACATGATCTTGTGTAACCTGCTCTGGGTGAACCTGCTTTACCAGTGTGGGGTTGGATTAGATGATCTCCATAGGTGCCTTCCTAC
Source organism: Myrmophylax atrothorax (assembly GCA_026770055.1). Classification (NCBI taxonomy): domain Eukaryota; kingdom Metazoa; phylum Chordata; class Aves; order Passeriformes; family Thamnophilidae; genus Myrmophylax; species Myrmophylax atrothorax. The sequence continues at coordinate 8,048,948 of JAOXXN010000001.1, read as the reverse complement.
TCCAATCCTTCTATCATTCTGTGATTTAAATGCCATCCGCAGACTTTGTCATCAAAATTGAAGGAAATCACATAACATCTCCAAACAAGAGTCTGCAATGGAAGAAGCAGGTTCAAAATGGGACAGACACACAAAATGAATCTTAAGTAATTGCATATAGCAAATTCACCAGATCTGTCCTTTAACTGGAAGAACTACTGTCATTAACAAAGAACAGTATTAAAAATAAAATTACTGCAGTTAGTGCTGAATATGTCCTTTTCTAAGCAATGCAATATAGTTATTGGTGATCAGTGAATCTCTGGTGATAAATTAAGAAAGATGAAAGTAGAAGATTTTTGTGTTGCTATTAATTTTCTGCACAAGGTAAAACGCAATCTGCAGCAGGCAAAAGTCAGTACAATTAAATCTAGTTCACTTTTGTGCCAATATAATACTCCCAGAGTTTGCATCCATTAAGTTTCTTAGCTTCTATTCAAATACCAATTGATGAAATTATTAGCAATAGTACTTGTTGAGATTTACCTTAGTGTAAGATGTGATAACATACATGACATAAAAGACAGACTAAAAGCAACACTTTTTGTTTTATACTTTTAATTTAATGGAATCCCATGTAGAAATATAAAGGGCAGTTCAGTAAATAAGTGTGATCTCCTTTAGCTGTTATCTTCACAACCTCTTTTAAGAACATTTGGTCTGGTTGTACTGATATATTTGAGGCTGAAAGCTGTTTAGTTTCTGAAAGCCAAAACTGCCCATATTATTACTTTATGGCATTCCTCTTTTTTTCCCCATACAATCCATTTTGTATCCTCTCAGCTTTATTTTTAGATCTTATTACAGTATTCCTCTTCTCTCTCTCTGACCCTTATACCAGTTTGCAGAAATAGAATCATTAAGTCACAGAATAGTTTGGGTTTTAAGGGATCAACCAGCTCTTGTGTGTATCTTCCCTGTACTACCTCCTTCATGTCCAGAAAAGGTGCAACTGTCATTTCTTTCCTGTCAATAACAGGTTTCTTCCTTTTCTTTTATCATGTTAAAGGTTCTGAATTCACATCCTAAGGTGAGGTTGTGACAGATGCACTCCACATCACTCATTCACAGTGGACGTTCCCCTAACTCCTTGCAGCAGTCTCCATGCATCTGTCCTCCCTATTCTCATCTCCCCACCAGAAAAATAACATATATATTCTAGAATTAATTGTTAATAATACCCAAAGAGTTCTTATAGGATCTGTACTACCAATTAATGATTAATAACAAATACTTTTATGAATCCTGACCACCTAGAACTCTAGCTAATCTCGATAAATATATAAAAGCAGATCCAATCTATACCAGTCTCAGCCCTAGAAAGGGCATAAGTGTTTGGCAGCAAGATGGGGAAGAAAAAAATAGTGTTCATAATAGTAAGGGGGTGAAGATTTTCTCAGTAGAAATCAGTCGCAGGGTAACTATGCGTTCAGAGAATAAAATTATTCTAGGTATTTCCTTGAAGCTTATTTGTGGCTATATTGGTCAATTCAGAGGCCCCACAAGTCACTTATTACTGCCATGACTATGAGACTTTCTTATATTCTTCCAATGATATTTTTTTCTATTAACCTAAATATTTATCTAGTCGATTCTTAGATACTTGCGAAGCTTCTGATGAACTATTTTTCTTAAAGCAACCTCTTTTAATATCTCGTAAATTATTTGCAACCTACATTCCTGCTTAAAAACATTCCACAAAGCATTCTGGGAGAAAAAACATCTGTCCTTCAGCTCGCATTGGTTTTCAAGTTTAATTATTTTTGTTCTTAAGCTATAAAATCTCTCGAATACATTCCTATAATGTCTAAAGGATCCTATATTCTGAACCCACAGTACAATATAGTATTCATTTTGTTTTGGAAAGAATGCTCTCTTCTATCAGTTTTGTGAAATTGTACTTACAGAGTTCTCTGTGTCAATCTCAAGTGAAAAATAGCTAGAATTGCCATTACCAATTTGCAGCTCCACAATTCAAGAAGAATTAGACAGAGGTATGTACAGATTAGCCGATCTAGAAAAAAAGATGTACACAGTGACAATTAATTATAGAGTTTCTTCCATTGCTTTATGTTAGTCTTACTTTTTTTTTTATTTCTTGAAAAATTAGTAAATTTTAGAATAGTAATTATGGTTGTTTCATTAGCATTTTCCCACTAGTGTGGAAACATATTTAATACCATTATTTAATATTAATAATCATTATTGATAAAAATGCATTCTAAATTCATTCAATGTTTCATTTTGTACCATTTTTGTGTTGTTCATTACAGCATAACCATTATGTTGCACATGTAGATTATGTTCTTTAATGAGTATTGTGAGTATCCCAGAACAAAGATTGGAGTAGGCTGATTGCATAAGTGTCATACTTTAAATCAGCTGGCCCTCTATTTTACAGACTTTCCTTCTTTATTTTCTAATTAAAGAAGAAACTTGAGATACTTTCAACAGAGAGTGCAGTTTTCAAAATTATTCATTATACTCCCAACATTGCCTCTGTTCTGATCAATTTTTCTTCCTTTAACTAAGTTATATGACCATAAATAAGTTTGAAAAATGAAATACATATATTGTTCTTGCTGTAATTTATCTATCTAAGGGATATTCCCTCTCCTCAAAGCTGTGGCAGGTCAGCTGCCAGGTTGCTCCACATATTAATTCTCTGGAAAAAATTACTTGGTTAATCATAGCTAAATCAGAAAGGAAAAAGAAAATATAAAAAGCAACATTCAGAAGATATTTCAGTCAAGCATTATGACTGTAACTTTGGACTCTAAAACCTGTGCAAGGGTGGCTCTTGCCAACATATGCAGTGATAGAAATCCCCAGCAGTGAGTAGCAGACTTGTTTCTGACTGGCAAAGTACTGAATCACTGACATCTCAGCAGCAAAGAGTAGAGAAATACAAAGAAACTTTGACACTAGAATTTCAGATTCACTTGATAATTCCCATTTGTCACATTTACCATCCTCTTTTTTTTTATTTTTTGCTGGTCTCTCCCATACATAACACTTTCCCAATGGGAAAGCAAAGCTGATCTGAAATTTCAGTAAGTGATTATGTGACTATTAGAGGTTCTTCAAGTAATCAGATTCCATTCAGAGCCCCTGCAACATCACACAGATTGACTTTCGTGGTTATACTGGAAAAAGTTCTTGCATGTGGCAGTAAATTCAAGACCACTGTGAACACAATTCAACTGATTCATCTTCAATGACTGCACTGTGGAGCCATACCAGGGTGGATAAATGAAAATTAAGAACATCAGGGAGAAGGTTTCCTTGCTTAGACACATATGCTAAAGGATGTGTTAAATATCTACCTTGACAGAAACAAAAAGCAGATCTGACTGTGATAACCTCAAAATGTTAGGGCATCTGAAGAAGGATTAAAAGACTTTTAGAATTTTTTCTTTTCTCTTTCAGGAATTGGTTAGAAATTGATTGTAAGTGTATCCATGGGTTCTTGCCTTCTAATCCAGTTCCCAGTGATGTTCCAGATGTCCTTGAAAGGACACAATTTCTTAAATTTTTTGGATCAATTGAAAAAAGAATATAGCTAGCCCACGATAAAAAACAATATTCTTAGAAGGATATGATATGTGCTAAGACTTCATCCACATTCAAGGAAAAGGTGGTAGCATGGGAGTTAGTCTCTTAAACAAGTTCAAATCTTCACCAACCAGAAATGCTTCCAACATTTGATGATATTTACAGTTCACATCTCTGGGTACATAGTGAGGAAGTACATCCATTCAAAACAAATTAAATTCATACCTGCCTTAAACAGACAACACAGAGATATCTACCTGCATTGCCTTTACATATTCAGCATACATGAATGCAGCCAATTTACTTGACTGTCTCATCGTTCCAGCTGGCAGAGTAATTCTCAGTAATTTAACTTTAACCTTGATGCCATCACCAGTTGCAATTCTCCAACACTTGGCACTTAAAGAAGAGTGGTGATGACATGCTGATGACACAATAGAAACAGATTTCTGGACAAAGGAGTGTTGAAGGAAGTAACTGAACAAAAAGCAGGAAACTTTATGAAACCAAGAATATGGCAGACAATGAAAACAGAAAAGGAAGAAGTTTGTCAGTTTTGTGATACTGTTTTATAATATTTATATAAATAGATAAATGAAAAAGATTACTGTTAATTTCCTTTTATGCTTTATTGTTATTACTGCTGTAGCTAATAACTAAACTAAACAGTACTTCTTTGTTCTTCCACCACTATCTGCCCATGGCAAATGCAGATAAGTTAATTGCCCAGAATCATCAAATCTTTAAAGTTGGAAGGGACCTCTGGAGAACATCCAGTCCACCCCACCCCTGCCAAGGCAGGGTCACCTACAGCAGGTGACACAGGAATGCATCCAAGTTGGTTTGGAATGTTTCCAGAGAGGAAGGCTCCATATTTTCCCCAGGCATTTCCACTGCTCTTCCACCCTCAATAGAAAGAAATTTTTCCTCATATTGAGATGAAACTTCTTGTGTTTTAGTTTATGGCCATTACTTCTCATCCTGTCACTGGGCACCACTGAAAAGAGTCTGGCACCGTCCTCTTGGCACCTGCTTTTGAGATATTCAAATGTACTGATGAGGTTTCATCTCAGTTTTCTCTTCTCCAACAACATTTTTGCTCAGTCCTAATGTATTTTTAACTACAGATTTAGTGAG
>JAOXXN010000001.1:8013159-8024212 GCA_026770055.1 Myrmophylax atrothorax | reverse complement strand
TTTCTGAGTCTTCCATACATGGAAGTCGGTGACTTTGTTCCTTTCATTGTTCCATTCCTCCTTGCCATCTCCAACAATTATTGATCAGATTATTTATTCATTAGTAAATTATAGAGTCAATAGACAGGCACAGAGCTACAACTGATTAGCAGGGACCAGAAACTTATGGTTTTACTCAGTACCCTGACCCTTATAAATTTTCTCAAAATAATCTGCCTGACTAGAGCATGATTTGTTATGACTAACCTTCCTGGCTTATTGGAGTTCTTAGGAAGAGTTGAAGTCTTCCCATTCCCTCACCATCTTCAAATCACAAAAGAGTTAAGATGCCTGAACTTCTAACTATTCAGATTGCAGGCCATCTACATACACAAAGAAAATGCCTCTAGAACATAAAAAGAACATCAAAGAAAATATGGCTCTGTTGCAGAAGAATCTTGGGATTTATTTTGACTTAAGTGTCTTTGGGAGTTATTCAATACTTGAATCCTTCCCTGAGATTCAGATAGCTGTGATTTAGAAAAAAGAGACTGAAAGCATTAGAAAAGCAATAGAATTAATCTATAGCAGGGAATTGCCTGTTTATTTCAAATGCTAACACTTGTACTACAAGTAGGTGGTCTCCTGTAGTCCAGCAGCATAAAAGCTCATAAATAGCTCAGATGTGTGGGGGTCATGTATATAATCATATCTCCAAAGTCCTGGATGCGCACACTGGAATGATCACAAGATGAAAAAGGAAAGCACAAACAAGTACTTTTCAGGCACAACACTAGGTGATACGAATGTCTTGGATCATATGTAGCTTTTTTAATCAGTGATCCTGAGTGCAATCAGTTCAAGAGATGTTGTATGTTGATGTAATGGAAATAGTTACAGCAAGGACATGGGCTATGGGTAAGCTGAATATATAAATATATATATATATATATATACTTGAACTGCACACATATTCTAACAAAATACATGGCATACCTAAACTAGATGCATAGTCTAACAAAAGAATGGTTTGCATCCTAAAGACCTTAAAATGAAAACTACAGTATTAAAAATAAATTGAACAGGAAGTAGCACTAACTATAACAGCATGAAAAGCAGTAATGACACCACCTCAGCTTTCTCAGCGCTTAAGTATACACATACATAGGCAGCACAAGTGAGGAGAGATATGAAGAAGGATAATGATCTCTTTACTTTCTTTTTTCTCTAAAATTAAATTAGTGTATCAGACCAAAGAAAAAATAAATATCCATTTCTTTTGAAAGTGGTGTGTCTTGGTTTGAGCTGGCAAAATGCCAACTGTCCAAGACAGAGAGAAAGGGTTCCTTCCCCCCCAACCAACCAAGAGAAAAAGAAGGATAGAGAGGGAAAAAACCGTCCAAGCTAGATTTATGCTGAAACTAAGTATATGTATTTATACACAAAAGAGAAAATTAAAAGAAAATTACAATATAACACACACTTACACAAGTTATGTATAACAAGAAATAACCTCCCATTCCCCAGTAAGCACAAATTTTACTATTCTAACTACAAATCATTCTAAAGAAGTTAATTCCCCAGAGACAAACTTAAGCAAAGAGAAGAACTAAGAATAAACATTTTACTTCCCTAAGATAACAGGATGGTGAGCTGGTGCTGTGGGCTTGGGCCTTTCTGTCCTTCCTGGGATAGCACAGTGTGTCTTGCTGGGACCACAGCTGGGAAGCAACTGCCTAAGCCACACCCACACACTGGATTATACCCCTTTTGAAGTGATGTCAATATGGTATGGAATACAATATTGTTGGTTAGAAGAAGTCAGCTGTTAGCTAGCCCAGCCCAGCTCGAGTCACCTGACAATTCCAGGCCTAGTCTGAACTTTAAAACCTAAATTTAGGCCCACCTAGGTGAACCCATAACAAACCAGTAAATTCAAAAGTCAGAATTCCACAAAAGAAACCATGTCTATTATTTATTAGTCAAAAATATTTATGTCATCTTCAAAATTCATCACTTAAAATGTTCTTTATGACATTTTCTATAGAGATCTGAAGAAGAGGTACTCCTGCTTCCTTACCCCCTTAATCTTCCTGGAAAGAAATTACCCAAATTATCCCCATTCAGGTCAAGAATTTCAGTTCTCTGAAAATTGCAGAAGTATTTTGAACCTTACTGTGACTTTTCAAAGTTTTCCTATAAATTTTAATCTAATCCAATGGGAAGAGTTAAAATGCACCTTGAGAATTTTTTATACAACAGGACTCAATTATATACTTCAAAATGAGTATCCTCTTTAACCATTCTAACAGTGTTTTCAGATCAGAAAATTATAAAAGACCCTTCATGATCCTGTGGGACAAAACCCTACACTGTGCCTTTTAAGGTCACAAATCACATTCTTTTAGTCTAACTTTTATGTTTCTTACTAGGCCCAGACACCTCCCATCATGCTCACCCAACACCAAGACTTCAAAAACATCATTATCTCTTTCTCATCTCTATAGAAGTTCACAGTCAGGATTTCCCTTGAAGGAAACAAGAACAAACTGGAAGTGATAATAAACAATGATATCTAAATATTTTGAGAAATGCTTACTGTTTTGGATTTCCCCCCCAAGCTCCCCCCCCATATAAACACATGTAAAATCACCTTAGGAGACTTCTCCCCTCTCAGCCATAAGAGGCATCCCCCAAGTACACACACATTAATTTGCAAAAACATTCCTGCAGAAAAATACCATACAAGACATTTCTATTCACAGAGCCTGTTACCACCATCCATTATGAAAGCCAACATTTTTAGGTGCTTAGAATTCATGCAGAAAGCAGGATGTCCAAATGATAAAGCAAATATCATTTACAGATAAGAAAAATATTAGTTCTGAAAAAAACCCTTACAAAGTATAATTCAAAGGTAAATACAATTACAAACCTGTGGAAAATTAGAAACAATAGAATTTAGGAAAAATATTAATTAAGCAAACATACAAAACAATTATTTTACCTTTACATACTTAAGTGACTTAAAACATACAATTTAGTTAACATGATGTAATTGTTCTTCTAAAATTACAGATACAATTAGATTATTTTTCAAAGTACGTATTCATCTAGTAAATCAAACATGATTAAATAGATTCCAATGATTAATGAAATTTAAATAATAATTTGGCATGCATAAGGATGGAAGGTACCATGAGCCTTATTCTGTTGTGGACTGTATAGAAACTGAAGATTTTATAGAATACAGCCCTATTTGAGATCCAGAATTAGAAGCAGATATCAGCAGAATAAAAACGTAATTATTCAAATAGAATAAAGAAGACACTTTTATTCAAGCATTCATTTTAGTTCATATCCCCAAGCTTAAATGAGGTCTTAGTAAGTACTGAGCTTTATTACTCAAAAACTTATTGTGTGTGGTCACTTAATAAAATTGATTAATTGTCTGTGATAGAAGCCAGAACAACAATAAAAATTACATTTTTCTTCTTATGCAGTAGAATAAAATTAAACATTTGGAGTAACCTTACCACCCTGCTACATTTCTCTTCTATTGCTTCTTCTGGTGCTGCAGGTGTGCTGTGAATCTTTAAGTAGAACCACACTGTGCTATTTGGAGATCATGCTCCTATGTTAAAAAGATCAAAATGCCTTATGAATTATCCTGTGAGCTGATCAATCCTAGCAGCCTTCAAATCAATGAGAAATTTGAACCTTTAGCAGAAATGCCAGTCACTGCTCATACTGAGACAAAGGAAATCATGAACTGATTTAATCACAGTCAACAAACTTCACTACCTAATCCCTTCTTATCTGGATTCAAAACAGCAAGAAAATCAATATGCACACAAATTGAATGGAAATAGCACTTTGGCAAATTAGTTTCCTAGACTATCACATTGTCTCTGCATTTTAAATATTACTGATTTGTACTTAAAATTTCATATCAAACAGACAGTACTTTTATAATTTTACATTATATCTCAGAAAATTGAATTAAAATTAGTTCCTGTCAGATAAACTTTGGTTTATCAGAGAAATTAAGTTCTGTTCAGTTACACAGGACTGGTGCTGTGCAATTTCAGTCAAGCAATCTGTGCTTGGCTAAAGCCTATCTTCCAGATTGACTTTGGGTCTTAACTTGAAGATATCCATTAACAGTTTGTTCTGGTGGATAATTACTGGTATTGGAAGACATTTAAACATAAGTTGAATTTCTGATTTCCATTAGATTTGCTTCAGTGTCCAGACAAATGATTTTGTAATGACTTTTTCTGATAGATTTAAGAGATGTGGCATTAAGTATCTAGCATTTCCCTGTATTTAGAACATAGTTGTGAATGTTGATAAAATTATCTCTTCAATCTTGTTCAGATAGGTGAAAGAGACTGACCCCAAAGTCTCTTATAGCCTGATCTTCAAAACACAATATTTCATGTAGTTAAGTTTTCTGCAAGTATAAACGACTGCTCAGCACATTTTAATAATGCATACCCAAGGACTACTTACACTATTCCTGTTTGTCTGGATATTGTAGGAGAACAAAATAGTCTTAGTCCTCCCACGAACACTTCCCTGAATTATACACTAGAGAGCTACATTAGCACTCCTGTTTCATACAGCATTAGTCTTGGGAGCTGCTACTGGTTTTCCTTCCTGCTGTGACCCCAGCTCTTCCCAGAGTCACTGCATTCCTTGTTGCAGTTCTTTATTCTGCATATACGACTTTATTTCTAAACCCTATTCCCAATAAAACTGTGTCTGACTGGCTTTAATTGTATAACTTCCTTAAAATTTTCACTGAATGCATCCTGTATTACTTACCCATTTTGTTCAGGCTAATATGATATGCATCCAGTTTACTGGTTTTGATACCAGCAGAATACCATCCTTCCACTGTATGGAATACCCTCAATATCTTACAATCTATAAAAATTACCACCATTGAGGTAAAGACATCTTCTGAATGTCCATTAAAGGATTCTGGCATGCACATATCCCTGGGTTTAATCAATTACAAAACGTAAATAAAATAGTACACAGAAGGGAGAGATTTTTGCAAGGGAGGATCACTTTACACCAAAGCAGAACATACTACCTGAAAGCTGAAATAAATGTTCTTAAGTAAAGACCAAAAGAAAATCAAAGGATGTCCATAGCTTGAGACATCACATCCTTCAAGAATGCAGTCAAACTGTAGGAAAAGCTATAAAATGCAGGTATGAAACAATGAAGGAAAACATCAACAGTAAAGTTCTGTTTACCAAATATATGTGAATAAACTGAAGGACAAAGGGATTTATTAAAGCAAAGCAATACATTCTTGAATGAATGTTCTGTACAGTTAAACAAAATAGAAAAGAGCATAAACTGCTATTTAAACAGAAAATTGACAAGACTGCCACCCTGTCCTCAAACTTCTATGAGCACCCACACAAAAAACCCTCAAACCCAAGCAAACAAACAAAAACTAAACAAAACAAAAACCACCTGTGCTGGTTTAAAGTTAAACCGGCAGGAGAAATGAACCCAGCTCAGGAGAGATTACAAGCCAGAGTTACAATTTAATAAAAATATTACAATAAATACAATGACACAAAGAGAAATTGGTTTTAACCAACAAAACCCAGTAGTATAACCCAGCACCCTGGAGCACGAACAGAATGGTGTTTGTTGGCCCCTGTGCTGAGCCCCACATGGTTCCCCTGAGTCCAAAAGGCAGGGAAAAACCTGTTGGTACAAATGATGGTCACAGTTTGGTCAAGAGTGGTGGTCGCAGTCCTGTCAAGGTTCTGGTCCTCCTCTGGATCCACCAAGTGGTCCCCAAGGTCTTCAAACCCCAAGATTATAACCCTCAGGTCCAGGTGGGAATACCCAGTACCTCCCCCAGTTCGGGGAGTTCCACAATGGGAGATCTATTTCTGTGAGTCATGATGATATTTTGTAATTGTTGCTGGCCCATTAGCAGACACCCCCTCAGGCTGGGTGTGAAGGTGCTAGAGACTTCCTGAAGGGGAGTTATCACAGCTCTTATCTCTTAGGCTTCTTTCACACCCACCTCACAGCCTGAGGGGTCAGGTGTGCCCCAGGCAGCTACCACAAATGGTCCATTGTTAACAGTTCTTGGGAAATGAATAAAGGGTGTAGAATACATAGCTTTGATCAGCCCCACACAGTGATAAACTGGTCCCACCTGCTGAACTAAGACACCACCCTACTCTCTTGAGTGACAACTGTCTAAAGATTTAAAGAAATAGAAGCAAAATCTTTTCAAACACTTCTGAAGCTGGTAGCCTGTCAAACTCAGAAGGGCTGATAGAGGATCCAGGGTGGAAAAGGAATGTTCAAGTATGATAAGGCTGCAGCAGAAAACCTAAATTAATTCTTTGCAGTAGAGTTCATTTAAGTGGAGTTCAGGGACTTCCTACACCCACCCAGGAGCTTGTTTTGAGGGGAACAGTCAGAGGGACTCTCCCAAATTAAGGCTTCAGCAGAAAAGGTTTTTGAACAGTCTGAAAATGACGAAAGTAACAAGTTACATTGGCAGGAGAGTGTCTGCCCAAAAGTCCTGGTTAAGTGGAAGGTGTCCCTGTCCATGGCACAGGCATTGAAATGACATGACCTTTTAGGATCCCTTTCAACCCAAACCACTCTATGATTCTACAAGTCTATCAACTCATAAGGACCTCATGTACTAAAGCGTGGTGGTGCAAAGCTGAACGTGACTCCTTGCTTAAGTCAGCTTTGGGTACAAAGAAATGAAAGGCAGAGAATGTGCTACCAATTTTCAGATTCTGTGGCATAAACTGAGAAATTACAGTTGTGAGTTTGTTTATATAACTTGAAGAAAGTTATTAAGCACAACAATGAGGGAGAGAAGCCACAACACACAAAATATTTGAATTTTTTGACAAAGTCAGCAGCTCTGTGAATAAGGGAATTGTGGTTCACAGAGTACTCTGATTTTCCAAAAATCTGTTTCTAAGACCCTTTGTGAGGGCTTCTAAGGAAATCAAGGAGCAGAAGAGGGAACATTAAAGGATGGGATTAAAATACAGAAACAAAACAACTGGAAGAAATTGCTAGTTCTTACCACAAAGAGAGAAAAAAAAATGGAATGAAATGAAAAGACTTGATTTGGGTATGAAAAGCACTTAACCACTGTTTCTCCTTCATAGGATAAATATCATATTCTTTTTCTAACAAACTGACCTGCTAGAAGTGTATCTCCAGTCTGCCAGACTTCCAGCAATTAATACATCTATCCTGATACCAAGTGATTTTTTTCATATTGACTTAGAGCTTGCTTTGTTCTCTGTTACCTGAATTTCTCCTCTGTACTCATAACTTTCCTGAACCACATTTCTTTACTTCAGAATTGCAGTAATATAATAGTTATAATCTACTTGCCTTTACTCTTCTTCCTTTGATATATGAACTCATTTATTCTGTTCAAGTTGCTTAAAAACACTCAAATTCCTGACATCTCTCAAGAAGAAAGTTTGCAGGTCAAGATGTTTTCTTTCTCATTTTTACTTCAAGTATTAAAATGGTTTTTTATGTTAGAAATTCTTAATTTCTTTTTTTGTCCTTTATATGCATTTGAAGGTTTAGATTCATCTCTCTAAATTTTTCTCAGTTTTGAAAAATCAAGTTTTTTTTCTGGAGACCATAAATAAACTACAGTGCTCACAGATTACCTTTCTGGAAAATAGTTATCATGTTTGAGAAGGAATAGCTTGTATGCATTTTTCAATGATATTGGTTGCATTACAATTTGGTTCACCATATTATTTGCATAACATCTTCAACACCTAAACTCTGTAAAATACTTAACTGGAAACACTTTTCTTAACACATGGTACAAACTAGGCAATTCTCTGCTGAAGGAGCATCCTTTTTATTTTTCCAGCTGAACTCTTAATGAAAAATCCCTGCAAATATTGCTTAGTATTAAGCCTTGAAATTGTACAAACTGTGATGTTCTGCCAACTCTTCCTCAATGAAAACACAGCTGATGGTTGCTTTGTTGCCCACTTGCATCATTAGGAGCATAGAACAGAGGGGTTTATCCTCACCTAAATACCTAATAGACTTTATAGATAAGTCCCACCTCATCCCTTTATCCATATAATGTATATGAAAGGGTCAGCACAATTTACTGCAAGTATCCTCCTTCTCAAGTAATTACAGCCTTATTTTACTCTGGATTTCTTCTATTCCTAAGACTATCCACGAGAAAGAAGCTAGCCCTTACTCTCAAAAATAGTTAGAGGTCACTGCCAAAGTTATAAAAATCTACTGAAGTTTTAACTCCCTGAAAACAAACAAACAAAAAAGAACTTAACCAGATTAAATGACCAACAAATGCTTTTGATAGTTCCTTTAATTGTATCTCAGTGTTTCTGTTTCAAATCTGAAGAACAACTTGCATGGCAGAAAATAGGTCTAGTATTAGAAATTCATTTGCTAATGTATAGAGCAGAAGGTAGGGAGCTTGGGGATTTCTTTTGCTTGATTTTTTTTGAGTATTTCATAGAGTTTTCCTTTACCAGACAGTAGATACCAGGGAAGCAAGGCTGAAACATCACAGGCAATGGAGACAAACTCAATATACTCATGATGAAACACAGAGATGGCTCATGTTCTACTCACAGAACAAGGCTGAAACAGGTAGGGGGGAAAAAAGTCATCCCTCTTCTTTTTCTCTCTACTTTTGTAAACTTCCACTGACATTTTTAATGCATTTGAAGTCTTTTCTTAGGGCCTGAGCACCGCACTTTGATGTCTTATGAGATAAACTCCACTTGATTTTAGGCCTGTATGTCTTGTCTTTTTACTCTGGGGCTTTGATGACAAATAAAAATCCTTAGCCTGCTTTATACAATCATCAGGTCATGATCTTGTCAGATCTCATAAAACAAACAAAACAAATTGTAGTCAATACTTCAGACAGAAATCACCACTAAAATGGAGCGAGCAAAAGTATTCTGAAACTAAGAATGCATCTACTTCAATATTTAATCTCCACCATATTCTCTTTTAGTCTCTCCCTTGGTCAATGGGTTTTGCCCTGACTCGTGAGGGTCAAGCATCTGTCATTAATGGTTAGGGCAGACCAGCATCTTCCACGCGTTAGCTACTGCACATTCCATCAGCATCACTATAAAACAGTTTACTTATTTTTAGTTTTCAGAATATTCCCTGCTTATTTTGTAATTTTTGTTTTGAATATGGAATCACTGGAAGCACAGAAAGCTGTGTACTTGCTATTACATGTGGTTACCCTGAGCTGGGGGAACAACAAAATCAAAAATGAGATATTTCCATACCCAAACCTTAATAACAAGTCAATTTATTTAACCAATATTTATCTATTTCTTTAAAAAATATTTATCTACAGTAATTACATTTTTGAATAGACATTTTTTCATTTAAAACCCAGGACTACTAAATTACAATTTACATGAAAATTAACTTGAACTGCCATCAAATATTTCAGGTTAAAATTTCAAACTTCCCTTCCAAACCTCATTCCAGCTTATATGAAATATCAAAATCATCAGTTTTCCAGAGAGTTGAACATTCAATTTTTGTAATCCAGTCACTCTGGTGTCTTGTCCTACTTCTCTTGAGGGATGCAAATAAAGTGGTTCTCTTGTAACTGATCTCTTCATTTTATTGTGCAATTTTAAAAATGTGTAAAATCCTGCTTACCAAATGAGTGTTGTAAACCATACATTTTTAATCTGATACTTAGTATCATGTCCTGAAGAGCTATCAGTTGTGAAATCCACTTCCCTCTACTCACAAGAAGCTTTTCTCTGTTCCCTTGGATGAGAATACATTACTACCATATCAGCCACAAGCTGAAATTTCTGATCTCTCTGTCCCCTTTCCTTGTCCTTTCCTTAAAATTACATTTCATCCTGTGTCTGCTACACCAGCCATTAATGTGCTGTCAAGCATCAGCAGTTGTAAATAGAAAAGATTCTCTCCTGATGGGGGTAGGGCTGCCTGTCATTCAGCTGAATGACACTTCACTGATGATGGAGATTTGGCTTGTTCTGAAAATTGCAGAACTCTGGGGTGTTTTTGGAGAGGGGAGTGGGCAGGGTTTGTGGATATGGACGCAATGGGGAAAAGGAAACTGTAGTCCTAAATAAAATTAATTTATTTGAAATTATTTACCCTATTTTTACTGAATTCTTGCATTAGCAACAGGATTATGATTATTTAAATGAAAAGCTGAATTTAAGTTGTATTTTCAAATTTATTGTAAGTTCTTTCTCCAACAATATTTGCAGAGTAATAGAGCAATAAAAAAATCAATAAAGTAGATTCAATTCCAGTTATAAATAAAACATTCTTAGATGTGTCTTTAAGGGTATGCTTTTAAAAATAACAGGCAAAGAAATAACACAGCATGATTTCTTGATTCTCAAAAAAATTTTCCTAGCTAGTAGTTATCTACATTCTTGTTGAGTGGGAACTCTTAATGTTGTTCTCATAAGTATATTACTGTACTTTACAGAATATAAAATATAAATTAAAAAGACACTTTGTCTAGTCCCATACAATATATAATCCTGTAATAGGTTTCAATATGTTAAAATTTCAGTCATGCTAATGCAAGAAAAAATAAAAATTTAGACTTCACTCTGCTCACGTGCAAACACAATATCCATGAGTAACCACTTCCCTGTAGAGTCACCTCTGTAGGACAAGAGCTGTTGTTCATGAATCACCATTAATGAGTATATGTCATGTTTGTTTGTTTTTATCCTTTTTGAGTTAGAATAAATAATATATAAATTTTATATAAATTATGTGAAACAAACTAGCTATTAAGCACGTGTGATTATTTATGTTCCTTATTTTTCCAGACTTACCGTAAACCTCCAAGTTCATTCCAGATACAAAACTAGATATATAGACCCTTTACAATAAGGTTTTGGATACTTCTTTTGACAGTGTCACTAGATAAATCTTGATGCCGTGAATGCCCCCCCACAAACAGGACTCTGAGCCAAGTTAGTGTAGGATGAGATAAAAAGTAAAAGTCCTT
>JAOXXN010000001.1:7953125-7974572 GCA_026770055.1 Myrmophylax atrothorax | reverse complement strand
TGCCGAACCACCCTCTGGATGAAAAAATTTTTCCTGATTTTCAACCTAAACCTCCCCTGACACAATTTCAGGCCATTCCCTTGGGTCCTGTCACTGGTCACCACAGAGAAGAGATCAGTGCCTGGCCCTCCTCTTCCCCCCATGAGAAAGTTGTAACTGCAATGAGGTCTCCGCTCAGTCTCCTCTTCTCCAGGCTGAACTGATAAAGTGCCCTCAGCCACTTCTCACACAGCTTCCCCTCAAGGCCCTTCACCATCCTCGTTGCCCTCCTTTGGACACTCTCTAATAGCTTTATATCTTTCTTATATTGTGGTGCCCCAAACTGCCACAATATTCAAGGTGAGGTCACCCAGTGCAGAGTAGAGCGGGACAATCCCCTCCCTTGCCCGGCTGGTGGTGCTGTGCCTGATGCCACCCAGGACAGGGATGTCCCTCCTGGCTGCCAGGGCACTGCTGACTCATATTCAACTTGCCACTGACCAGGACACCTGGGTCCGTTTCTGTGGCACTGCTCTCATTTACCTTATTTTAAGTTATATTTGCCAAACATGACCTGATTCCAACCTGGACAAGCTATCACATGATAAACACTCACAGAACACACGTTCTATACTTACCTGTTCATTAACCAGAATGACAGTGCAGTAACATTTTTCCTGATTAAAAGGAAGGAAGTGAATCTCTAAGGCTGCAGAACCTTTTCCTTTCAATAACAGTTTTTCCGTTGGACTGAAGAACTCATGCCAGAGATTGGATAGGACAGCTGCTAAAATAAGTTTGTTTAAATGGATGTTTAGATATAAAAGCTGAGGATGTAAAATAAAGTAGCAATGAGTTTAAATATAAGGATATTGTATAGAGCATTCTGTAGTCATCAGTATTTAGGCACACCTGTAATTAGTAATCAGTATTTACAGTTACAGTTGTGTAAATGTAATATTGCATGCTGTATTATTTAAATACATTTTGCTAATTACCCACCTTCTTATTCTGTGCACTGAAACAAAACTGGGGAAAACAGACACTTCTCATCAGCAAAAATTCCTTAAGGAGGTATAGGCTTTGAGCAAAGGTCTACTCACATCAGAATGAAGAGTCTACTTTACTACTATTTAAACAAAAAATCTTGCTCTCAGTAGCAGCAACTATGTTATGCTGTAGTTTGAGATCCTCTGAAATGGACAAAACCTAAATACTTCTCTCATGGGCTCCCTTCAGGTGCTAAAGGTCAATTTAAGGTCACCCAGGAGCCTTCTCTTCTATAGCCTAATTTTTTCAGTGTGATGCACAATTTTAGGACAAAGTTTCATGAAAACTATAAATAATAGTTACTGAGCACACTTTAGATGTCAAAATCTTGCTTATGTAGATAGTCTAATTTCCAGTGCAGTGAGACATGAGGTACTGTAGATACTGTACAGAGGTACTAACAGCAATTGAAGTTACTCTCTTCATTTGAATCTTCAGGCAGTGCATAATTTTTTGAATTTACTATGGTATTTTGAGAACTAAAAGAAAAAAAATTAAAGCAATACTCTGAAGTGGACATTTTTATTATTAATGGATAACTATTTTTCCCTTTTTATGAATAAATACTGGAAAAGCAAATGTTTTCAAGACAAAAAAGCCCCAAACAAGAACCACATTTTGGAATCATTTACATACCCATTACGTTTAACACCCCGTTTTCCACTTGAGTTATTATTCATATTTACTGTAGAGCCAGAACATCCTTCCTTTAATTAACTAGTATCTAATTTTGTAAATTAAAGTTTCAATATGAATTTGCATGTTATTTTTATTTATTTGCATATTTTAATTTTTTTAAGCCCAATATACACACTGTAATAATAATAAACGCATCACAACACATCTTATAAAATCAGTGTGACTTTATACAATGTTATCTAACCTAACTAAGCCATAGGACAGCAATGTACTTAAGAAATTTAATAGGAAAGCTACTTACTCCATTGTTTAACACATGCCTTTTTTTAACAAATTAATATCAGTAGTATGGATTTTACATTAGCACTAATAAAACTTGCGTGGTCTAAATTCAATTCATTAAATGCAAGAACCAGATCTAATCCATCAGAAAAATCCCACTTGATTCCCACAGTTTTGTATATCCCAGATTCACAAACTGCAACAAATCAATAGCATACAAATTATTTAAAATTTGTGAGCCATCATTTTTCTTGGAGGAAACAGAACACAATTACTTCAAAAAAAGTGCATATAGACAGTGGAATATTACCATATTTCATGGTAAAAAATAAGGGGCTGATGTTGTCACTATCTCTACCAGGTGTAAATCATTACTCTTTACAGTGCTGATTTCCAAAGTGACTGAATTTGGCATCTTATATTTGCCATTCTCAAAATCAATATCTTTTTAATATTGGAATTGAAATTGTTTAGAATAGTTTTTCTTAAAATATTTTTTTGGATCTTGTCTTTTTTGGTTTTTTTACTTCTCAACAATTATTGTAGGGGGAACAAAACCCCCACACTTGAAATTTGTATACAATGTTTCTGCTCACAGAATAAAGATAAATAAAATTTCCATGATTTTCTGTACCAAGGCTGATTTTACTCCTGGCTCTTTGATTAAGTATTTGGGAAATTTATAGCACACAGTAAGAAATTAGGAATGTAAAATCCCCAAGTTACCAGGTAGTTCATGATCTTGCTAGGGAACATCAAAACTCATTAGAGAAGCTCTTAAGCAATTTCTACCAAAAAAAAATCTCTTTTTGTTTTAGCTACATTAGTTCACATAGAAAGTTAATTTCCACAAGGTTATAGCCCTGAAAACATGGGATAAGTCCAGGAACAGTAAAGCTTGTCCTCTGTACTATTTTCGCACCAAGGCTACAGGAATAACCTATATTAAATAACACTGCATTCAAAAGAAACCCGATGTAACCAAGGATTTGTCTGAGAAAGGGGAAGAGGATGAATCTTAACCTGAGCACCTTAACTCTGTTCATTACAATATTGCTTTTCAAGTGTACTTGAAAAGAACAGGTATTCTTGAAAAATACAGCTTAGAACAAAATCTTCCCTGAATTCCGCCCCCCCGCCCCCCCCAAGCAAACCGTGCTTCTAATCATTGTATTTCCTTGATGTAACTTCATACATTTTTTTATCTTTCTTCACAAATAATTTCTACCATTGTTGACAGGAGTTAAAGATCGTGCAGTCACATTTATGGAAGGAGAGTTTTGTTTAATGCACAACAAGCACAGAGTTCAAAGATGCTGAAACCTACACTGTAAAGTATCTCAAAAAAAAATACTGCGAGTTTCAGCTCAAGACTGAGGTTTAATATTATCCACACACAAAAGTCATTCTCCTCTAGCAGTAAAATTTGATGAACCAGCATACAGCAAACAATTATTACATATAGTATTTGATAGATGTTGAGTGTGTCGTAAATAAATAGTCAATCTTGCTGGGCTGAGAAAAAATCACAGGCTTAAATAAATGGACTTGCAAAATTCTCAGAATATTGTGTTTTAATATCTATACTTGAAGGCCATTTTTCAAAAAGGAAAATGATCCCTGAGTTACAAGGATGCAACATATTATTTATTCTGTACTTTATAAATAAGTATCTCATATTTAAAAAACACAGATTTTATGAAAAGCATAATTTCTTTCAATGCTTTTTCTCTGAATGAGAATGCCAAGTCATATTTGCAAAAACAGAGACTACAGCAGAAGAATCACTGTAAAAGTAACAAATAGCTCAAAAGCTGTATGAAAATATAACATAATAACAATAGTACGTGGAAATTCATTACAGCTCTTCCCTGTTGCAAACTATACATGGAAAAAGTCCTGTTTTCAGAGCTGAACAACAGAGAAACTCATTAGACTGATTTAACTTGGTATTGAAATTCTCTCTATATCAATTTCTTTCTTACATCAATAAACAAAGCACCTGCAGGTAAGTGATGGGAAAGGGAAACAAAACTGTGTAGTGGAAAACATGAACATTGTGTCTCATTCTCCCACAACAAAAAGAAATAGCATCTCATTCAATAATAAAACCAAAAGTAATAAAGTTCAGGGAGGTATAAGAAGCTTGGTTCTACTCAAAGTCTGGTTTAATACTTTGCCTTTCAAAACACAGAGAAATGAGGAAATGGATTAAGCAGAATAGCTTAGAGCTGCCATAAGGTGAGTCTGCACAGACTCTGTTGAAGCTGGATCAGGTAAATCCCCGGCATTAACAGGGAATGTGGGATGAATGGCTTGAGAGCAGCCCTGTGGAGGAGGACTTGGGCATATTGGTGAATGGAAAAATACATATGAGGTGGCAAGATGAGCTCACAGCCCGGAAAGCAAACTGTGCCCTGAGCTGCACCCACAGCATTGTGAGCAGTGGGACAGGGAGGGACTTGGCCCCTTCACTTTCCTGTGGTGAGACCTCACCTGAAGAGCTGCATCCAGCTCTGGGGGCCTCAGCAGAACACCCAGAACAGGCCCAGATGATGGGCAGAGGGCTGGAACACCTCTCCTATAAAGACAGTGTGGAGAAGAGAGGGCTCCAGGGAGACCCTGCTGTGGTCTTTTAGTATTTAAATGGTAGGGGGGAGTAGTTGGGGGTGGGCATAAGAAAGATAAAGAGAGACCAAGCAATTTAAACTGCCCCTCATTTGTTTCTGGGGTTTTTTTTCAAACACATCTTGCCCCTTCTAAAGCAAGATTATCTTACTGTGCATTACATGAACAGAAAGTTCTGCAAGAGTGTTACAGGGAAGGATTGGTATAAAAACTTGGCTGAGACAGAGAAATGGCAGGTTTGAAGTCATCCTTGTGGTTTATTCAGACCAGTTCAACCATGAACTACAATTAGAATCACAGAATCACAGAACAGTTTCGATTGGAGGGGATCTTAATGATCATATAGTTCCAACCTACTTCCACACTTGTGCACCAGTAAGAGTTTAGTAGCTGTCACCTGAGTTGTCAGATACCTGTTCCCACATAGTACTATAAAGCAGCCAGGCTTGCCATGTTTATCAGTTTGTCAAAAATCAAGGTCAAAAGTAAAATCACATAAGCAGTCAACATAGGTAGTGTGCACACATCATGTCATGTTGGCTATACATGTGTGATGGTATCCCTTTACTCTTTGGTCCAGGGTCCAAACAAACCAGTAACTGTGTTTTCCATCCAACAAGTTCACACGAAAAGAAAACCAACAAAAAACAAACAAACAAAAGCAAATGACTTTATTTATCTGGAGCAGAATTTACTAGACAATTTTTTAGTCATTTAAAGTCTCAGATTTCATGTATTACTGAGGGGAAATAAAAGGTGTTAGACACCATGGGGAAATCTGAAGTTCACAGAGCAGCAAGTTAATAAATTTTAGGAGACAAGAACTTTAGCAGCAAGTAAATGTCTTATTAGACAGAAGGAATACAGGGAACTGCTTGATAATGCACTTAAAATACCGAAACATTCAAAGACAAAAATTAGACTCACATCTAAGATATTTGCCAGTTTCCACACTCTGTAGGGCAGTTTCTTATCCCAGAACAAAGAGTAGGATAAAAACTAAAACAGGAGCTGTCCAAACTAGGTAGTATAGCTTAGAATAAATGAATGCCTATTATGTCAAATAACAATCAGAATAGTAATGAGTCCTGATAGCATATTTGTAAACCATATTTCATGGGTATTTATGCTGTATCTCATAACTATATTACACAGAAGCACAATGGAGCCTTTGAGATCCTAATTTTTTATTTATGATTTCAACAAGAAAGTACAGGTATTCTGTATAACATACCTCTCTTCTTGACACATGAAACTGCTTAGAAAGTGTAAGAATAAAATTCAGAAAATTAAAACTGTGTGGAATTCCTGATACTGTTTCTGGTTTAAAAAAAAAAAAAAAAAGAAAAAAGAAAAAAGATAAATAATTTAAAATCAAGAAGCTATACACAGTGCAAAGCTTGACTTGAAGTTCATTGTTCCTTTTTTGGTTTAGAATTAATTTTTAATGCAAAAATCTTTACCCACATTCACAGCTTATTTTGAAAATCAGTCTGTGCAATCATGAACAATCCTTTTTACTCATGGACACTGTAATTCATACACTAAACTGCTTAGTCATGATCTTAGAAAAGGATTTTTAGTGAAGCATTAGTATATCTTTACCACTTCCCCATTTTACAGAAGGAAATCTATGAAGGAAAAATTAGATATTAAATGTAACCTTGAACTTTTGCTGTCATTTGATCTTTTTTTTTCCTAATGGACATCATTCAAATGCCAACATGCTTTAAAATTTGGGATAATTTTACACCATAAATTCCATATGTTG
Source organism: Myrmophylax atrothorax (assembly GCA_026770055.1). Taxonomy (NCBI): domain Eukaryota; kingdom Metazoa; phylum Chordata; class Aves; order Passeriformes; family Thamnophilidae; genus Myrmophylax; species Myrmophylax atrothorax. The sequence continues at coordinate 7,968,223 of JAOXXN010000001.1, read as the reverse complement.
TGCCTCTATCCTCTGTTTCTTCTCCCACAGGGAGCTGACATAGAGATGTAGACCAAGGATAAAAACTGAAGTGTCAAGGGCTTGAAAAGGCACAGAAAAGTGCATGACTTGAAAAAATCCAGGCACATGGATCACAAAACATACTTAAAAAAAAATTATGTCAAATGGATGAAAAATACTATCTTTGTCACCAAAGACCATTCTGCTCCCCATGGACAGACAAGTCTTTCCTGCAACCACTGAATGACATGGGTTGCTATTAGATTTTTTGGCTTAGACCGAGCTGTGTCCCAGCAAGGATATGGTTCACTGGGGCTCCAGCTCCAGACTGGGGCATCTTTCCAGCCACAGAATGATGAGCCCATGCCACAATGACTGAAGGCTGCTCTCCTTTTTGGTATGAATGACACCACTTCAGATGATACTGGCAGAAGGGAAAGCTGGTAGGTAAGAGGGTCACGTGCCAGGTAAAGCTTGTCATAGTGAAGTTTAAAGTGTGTCTGACACAGCTGGAGGCACAGAATGAGGGTGCAGAAGCAGCTGTGAGCCCCCTTGGGTCTGCTCAAATGACTAAGTTGTCATTTGCATGATTTGGTCCTCACATCAGCCCCACAGACACCATTACCCAGACGGCAAACACTGATTTTATGGTAGTTTTATGCTTATGGAGCACTTAGAGCAGCAGGTCCTCTTTTTGCAGAAGGCAACTTCTGGATTTATCAATCCAGATTTAACCATTATTGTGTGCACAGTCTTCTTACTGAGCAGTTATGAATTGTACACATACTAGTTTTTTAACACAAATTTCAGAAGTTTGCTGAATTCCAGAAGGAAAAAGAACCTTCTGAAAAAAAGGCACCTAAATGACTCCTCTTATCACAGATGACCAGAACATCTAAAAATAAAGCAAATCAGTACTAGAGATTTCTAGAGACTTAAGATACCCTCACATCAACTTCAGTAAGAGTGATATGTGTCTAAAATTACACTGATTTATTTTCTAGAGATAAATTAAGCTGAAATACGCAGGATGATGCAAAGTCCTTTTCTATATCATTATTGACTATACACTTATTTAACTTAGTAGGGAGCATAAAATACACTTAAAAGATCATTTCCAGTTATAATATGGGTATAATTTTACTTACTATTGAAATGGGTATTATTTGCTGGGTTTTAAATTTTTCTTTTTCTTCCAAACTTTTTAAAAAGGAAATTGAAAATTGACCTGCATTTCATGCCATGGCTGTGGGCCATCCCTATGATTATGATTCAACCTTTCATATTGATGAGATAGTTGTTTATGGTATTTCCCAATAACCCTTGTATAGGTGTCTCAGAATTTTGAATGTTTACATGAGCTTTAAAAATTACCTGACCCAAATTGCGGAAAATATTTTAAATTATTAAATAAAGAATTAACAAATTACTCTGTTTACAGGGGGTTTTTACAGTACTGTCCTGGTTTTGTCTGGGATAGAGTTCATTTTCTTCCTAGTAGCTGGTACAGTCTGTGTTTTGGTTTTAGGATGAAAACAATATTGATAACACACTGATATTTTAGTTGTTGCTGAGCAGTGCCTACTCCAAGTCAAAGATTTTTCAGTTTCCCATGCTCTGCCAGTGAGCAGGTGCACAGGAAGCCAGGAGGGAACATGGCCAGGAACGCTGAATTGAACCTGCCAAAGGGATATTCCATATCATAGAACATTGTGCTCAGTATATAAACCAGGCAGAGCTGGCCAGGAGCCAGCAATCATTGCTTGGGGCCTGGCTGGGCATCCCCTATGACATTTCCATGTCCTAACCTGTAATTCTTTACAACAGGTAGCACACAACTATACACAAATAAGTAATACTAGAGGAATTGTATAATCCAGTATCTTATAATTAGCAACTGTTATTTGGAACTTGCCTAAACATTTGCTCTTGCTTCCCTTGCCAGGCTCGATATACCTGCTCTGGCAGCATTAAACAACATGTGGATTCCAGAAAAATGACCCTGCAGTATGGCCAGTACACATAATGACCTCATTTTTAACTTGCAAAATTAAGATGAAACCCAGTGTATTCTAATTTCTAACTCTGGGTCGGTAAAGAAGCTTATTATTTTTAAAAGTACTTGTGGTTTAACCCCAGTTTTTCTGTTAAAGAGCTACTCCATTGGTATCAAAAAATGGATGTCCCAGTGTTATTTGCAAGTAAACAATACAATCCCTGATGAAACACTAGATTGTTGAAATCCATGGAAACATGATACAAATAATATTTTATTTTAGATTCATGGTTCAAATGTTGCCCAGATTAATTACTTGTGGTAGTTGTCAAGTTGCTTCTGAATGCTATACATAAAACTAAATCACTTCATCAATTATTTCCAAGAGAGTTATCCAAATCATAGGACTGATTACAGGCAACCTCACTGACCACCCCAAGGACTTCAAAAACAAAAAAATGACAGAAGCTAAATAAACTCATATGATTCCCCCACATAAGGCTTATGCCAGAGGACATTCCTGGACCAGTGGAAACAGTCCTGTTACAGGCTTGTTATTGTTATTATTATTTGGATACACCAATCCTATTCTGTGGGGGAAAGAGAAATTTAATTTGAAGTTTATACAACATGCATATTCATGTTGCATAGAAAAACAAGTTTAAAAATGTATGGAAGATAGTTCTTGCAATTAAATGAATGAGATGAAACCAATGCTTAGCTCTATAGACTAAACACAAAATATGGAGTGAGATCACATAAATAGATTTTAAATGGGCACAGCACTCTATTTCTTTTGTATTAAGAAAGCAACTTCTATAACTCTGCAGTTGCTGTAGTATGCTGAATACAAATTAAAAATTAGATTAACTGATAGTAACGCAAACCCCAAGGCAAAAGCATTTTTTTCTTTTGCATGCTTAATAATTGAAACAGCAGGATAAAACAGACTGGGAAAAAAGTAACCAACAATTAATTAACATGAGTTGTTTCCCTTTGTTATTCTGCTGGACCTCAGCCAAACACAAAAATACAAGCAAGGTTTGTGAACTTCATTTGATTAAAGCTCCAGCTTTATTACTTGCACTGAGATGGATTTCAATTAAGGCTTATTTATCTTCTTTATTCATTATAATAGCTTCCACTTCATAGTGCTTGTAACAATTTTGGTAATGTAAATCCCTGTACTTTAACCTCAAGGTTTCACATTTTTAAGAAGAAAACTATTGAAAAGAGTGGATAAAAAAGCATGGTCATCAAGATGTGTCTTTATAGCACTGTCTAGCTGAATATGCCATCAGTTCTGAAGGGATTAGTAACATTTAGGCTAACTTTCTTCAGCTCATAACATGGGGATTTTCACTTTATAATAGCCTAAAAGACAAAAAAGATACATCAACATTAAAAAGTTGATGAAACTACATAAACAAGCAAACAAACAGGAAAATATTACAAGTAAGAATGGAACCAAGTGTCTGGAAGTGGTGGTGACGATGGGTGGCGCAGACACCACCACGGCTGGCACGGCTCCAGTGGCTGCCTCAGCCCCGCACCGCACACAGAGCTTCTGCCCCGCATTTCTCCCATGTGCTTATACAAACATCAGTGTGCAACCATGGATCATTAGTGGGAGGAAAAGAATCTGGTTCCCTTTCAGGATTAACTAAACTGAGGTCAAAGGGATTGTCAGGCTCACTGTCCAAATCCCCAACTGGGAACATGAAGCTGTGCAGGGCAGGTTTTGTCTTTTCAGTCAGCGTGCTGCCCCATATCCCCTCAGCTGTCTGGTCAGAGAGTATTCCTGCGCTCTGATCCTCGTCCTCCATCGCAGGAGGGGCACAGGGAATGGAATCCACACCTGCAGCAGGTATCGCCTCCCTCTGGGCTGTGTTGCTGAGGCCAAGACTGCTCCCCACGTGGCATAATGCTCACTAGCCTTGGGGTCCCCACAGCCCTCCCTCTCGCAGAGCCTCTGTCTGACCCTCCACCAAATGTCCACTTGGAAAGTCCTGTCCTTGGTGAAATCAGGTATGTGCAAGGCAATCCAATCCAGAAGTGTCACTAATTTTACTTTGGACACTTCTCGGTTCTGCCTGTACATAAGCCACCGAAGAACATCTAGGCTTTGTCTTTGTTCCAGGGATAACTTCTCTCCTATGGTTCCCAAGTGCTAATCTTTTCTGAGGTGATGGGTGTGTGTTTGCAAAGCAGCTCCTTTTTCCTGGTTCAGTTGGGCTTCATTGACAGACAGTTGTTCTCCTTCCTAACATCTTGCTCAAAATCCCTTTTCAAGCGTGATTTGTAGTGAATGAAAGCACAGCCCCCCAGAGTGGTACAACAAGAATCATTTATTGCTTAACACAAGCATGTATTTATACCCAACTTGGTTTTGCTTTCTATTACAGTTAGCATATAGCACGTGTCCTTTCCCACCAATCAGCTCCTTGTTCACGCGGCGTTCACGTGCTTGGTGTTTGGCACTGGCTACTTCTTTTTGCAGACACAGCACTGATATCCTGCAATTCTCCACCATCTTGCCCTTGTCATGACTCTCCACACTCAAGATTTATTTTCAGAGCAATCAGTGCAAATGTTTACAATTTATTTAGGATCTAAATTCTAAATGTGATTTTTATCCTTAGGAAACTTAGGATCTCTAGGGATCTTTATGCACGTACATAGAATAGTATTGGAAATCTGAAAATTCATAGGTCTAAGGACAAAGCTGATGGTAACTCACATCTTTATTCCTACCTCAGTACACTTTTGTTTGATATAATGTACAAAATTAACAATATTTTTTGTGACTATATTAATCATACACACAAATTAACAGCAGGCTCAGTATGCTTGACTTTAGATTTCAGAGGGAACGTCAGTGTGGCAGTTTCTATTGCATTTGAGGCCAGTATCAACACTGCTTCAGCAGGGCGCAGGAAACGAATTGTGAATTCCACATTCAGAGATGCCTGTTTCCTAGGAAAAAACCAAACAAATGCACAAAAGTCAAAACAAAAACAAACAAAAAAACCAAACAAAAAACCAAATCAAAACTGTGATTCAGAAATCACTCAGAAATGTACTTTCAGGAACACTTTCCAGAGTCTTTGTAAGGTAAGAGGCCTAAAAAAGAAAGTAATTTGTTTCTTCTGAAATACTTTGTTGTAGTACAATCTTCTTCTGCCTAAAAGCATCTTAAATCATTCTAATAAAAGAACTATATAGATAAAGAATAATATTGAATCCTTATCACTTTTTACATCAGCATGTAGCTTAAATTTTCTTCCCACACACACACACTAGCACAGGAAGTTTTCTTTCCTTACAGCATAACCCAAAGTAAACAACCAATTTAATGTATGCTCTATTTGAATAGGTTTTTCTGCATTAAACAGTCAGACATTCTGTTATGCATGTTGTGAGGCAGGTCCAGAAGTCTTTAATCAAATTCTCATTAAAGATTGAGAAAGAAAATGGTAAAAAATCCCTTCAGAATAATTAGTAAAGCTGAGTAATTATGAGGAAGAAAAAACCCAAAGTTCTCTTGTACAAGTAACAGCTTCTCTGATGGGAAAACTAGAGAAGGGAAGACCACAGAGAATGAGAGTTCAGACTAGGTAAAAGTTTAGACTTTATTTCCATCAGTCCTCCAATTAAGCAAGAATAATAAGAAAAGCTTAGTGCCTGAAGCTCGCAGTTTGAAGCTCTCAAAATCTCTTTCTGATTTTGATATTCATGCCTTAAGAAGGCATGAAGGTCAGAAAAATTAGTGTGTAGGATTGTTCTAAAAGTAGTAGAATCCAAATTTATTCTGACTTTCTATACCTATGGTCAGAGCAGAGAGATTTCTCTGAACAGAAAAAGATCTATATTTCAAGAGTTGTAAGACTGTCTCTACATACATACCAAAAAGTCAGTTGACTGGTTTATACTTTCATTGTAATGACATTCTATATAGATAATGAAATTTTACAATTTTCCCCCTAACAAACTATCTGAAAGAGATGGCAGAAATATCCTATACTAAAACCTTTAAATTTCTTAGTCAACTCAGGCTGATATACCTCAAAGAAATTCTTCCCATGTAGGAGCAGTTTATATTTATAAACTGGAGATGTGTTAATTGTCCTTCTGGAGGAGATAATGGATACTGAAGTCAAAAGGAAACCTCTCCTCAATCTAAATCAGACTTCCTCATTAAATAATTAATAGGAACTCTGCAGTCTGACAGAACAGAATTAAAATAGAGGGCAGGGGGAAATTTTGCCTGATTTATCAGTCCTCTGCCAACTGGGAATTCTATGAAAGAGGCAAAAAACTAACAGTGGTATGTGAAATATGCCTACCATGTACTTTATGTATATATACTTAAACAAGTAAATGGTGAAGTAGAGAACTTGTTACACCAATCAGCATATCATGCCTTCAATAGCATCATTGTAATTTACATTTGGTTCACAAGTTTGATGATAAAAGCTACTTTTTCAGGTGAATTCAATGCACACATCTCTTCACATAAGTTGATCCATCCCAAAGATGGAAGAAGTTCTATAAACTTATTTTGATGGTAGGAGTGGCAGGATTTGCCCCTGGATGACAGCTGCTTTCAAGGAAACTTCTGGTAGGTCCTTTACCTATTTCTTGTGATGGACCAGGAAGAGGAAAAAAAATCCCTTGGCACTTGAGAACTGGATGGTGATAAATAGGACACCAATATCTTTAAAAAACTCTTGGGGAAGATCAGAAAAGTAGCAGACCCTTAAGCCTCAAACCTATATCAAATTCAGCTCATGGAATTGTTCTATAATTTTTTTCACTCTCATATTATTATAATTAGCTCTGTCCATACCTAGTTAATTTGATATATTGTAGGGTTCAAAGATTCTTGACTTCTTTATCAGATCAGCATGTACCATCTTTCAAAAAAGTAGGCACATGCTTCTATTTCTTACACTTTGGTGTAGGAAAACAGAGAGTTGTTTGAAGGGATGAAATTTTCAGAGTTTAAGGCCAAGAGAAAACATTAAATAACACAATCCAAAGCAGTCACACATTGCAGGCCATGATGTGCAAGTCTTCAGTTGCTTCTATAATACCATTTGAGAAAAGCATTTTCTGAGAAAGCACTCCTATATTATCTGTGGTCGAAGGCTGCATTAAGAAACTTTATGAGGTCACTTCCTGCATTATTTTCAATGTTGTGTGCTTTGCAAACACTTATAATTAAAAAATTTGTCACTCAGACAGTTTTTTTCCCCTCAATAGCTAATCACCTTCCCTACTTCCAGTCTGAATTTCTACAACTCCGGCTTCAAGGTGTTGCTGTCATTAAGAGAGTTTTGTTCTGTATTGTTTGTAGTTAAGCAGGTCCCTTTCCCAGGGACATACTGATCAAGTCATCTTCACCATTTTTCTTGTTAAAATACCTACACTGAGTAACTAACTGACCACATCACATGTGAGAGCTTAGAGACCTTTATGGTATCCTTGTTGTGAACTGCAACTCTATATGGCAAAGTGAAGTGTCCTGGAGAGTGGGATTGTCAGATCAAAAATTAATTACGTCAATCACATTACATCTATATGCAGCTACATTGCTAAACTGAGAGTGTTATTCACATTACTGTAACTTCCAAACCCACCCGTGGTATTGTGTTCTAACATAAAGAACATGCAAGACTCCCACACATCTCACCAATTTTTAGAGTTCCTAAATACTTCCATCAGAATATTAGGAAAGCTATTAATTACAAAATACCTATTTTTCATTTAGTTATCATGGTTACAAGTAAAATTTCATGACAATAAGCTCTGCAGAGGTTACCAGTGCGTGACTGTCATTTCCACAAGCTTTTATTTCAATGCAATTTTTCAAATATTTGTTGCCATATACAGTGCCAAACAATTCAACAACAAGGTTGTGCACATTTACTTGTGTCTGGATTTTGTTTTGTTTGTTATTTGTTGCTTTTTTTAAAAGGTGAAGTGAAAAACAGTCATTGGATTGACCTTTCAGAGAAACACATGATATTTTCAAGGATTACATTTTTATGCTAATTCTCATTTGAAGTAATTGTAAAGAAAACAGAATCAAATCAGCCTCACAGTTTGTTGAAAACATGTAATTATTTGTTGTCCCCTTTGCATATATTTACAACAGCCATATCACTTAATACTGAAATATTGATCATGTTTAAAGAGCACTGTATTTATGTTGAGTCTTCTTGAATTTGATCACCTACATTTGAAATTTTTTCTTCTTCACAGTTTATTGTCATACAAATATTGACCTTCATTTCCCTTTATACAAGCTCTAAACTTTTTTATCTATAAAATACTGTCTTGCAGATGAACTTAGAAATTCCTGGCAGCCAGAGTCAAGGCTACATCCCTCATCTTCACTAGGTAAAAAGGAATTAGCAAAAGTCCCATTTCTAGTCATAAAGACATAGCACAGAAAGAGCAAAATGAACAAACCCACAAAAATGGCAATATACCATGTGTATTTCTGATATAAAAAAATATAACAGCCTAATGCTTTCCCAAAATTTTCTCCAAAATCCTTAGATGGTTCTGAGAAATGTAATATATACAAATAATTACATCTCATCTGTCTAGGCAGGGCAAAAAGAAGCAGTTTAATACTATCAAACCTGTGTCATGGTCTCTTAAATTTTCAGCCAACTTTCAACTAAGAAAAAAAATGTGAAATCTCAAAAGAAAAATAATTTACCTGCTCATGCTTCCACAATGCATTGATCTACAAAATGGGAATCCAGTTCAGAGGAGATATTTCAAGTTTAGTTGGAGAAAAACCCAAAACATAAGAACCGCAAATTCCAACTGAAAATTAAAACTTTTGATACACTGGGGAAAAAAACATGTATTGGACACAGATGACTCCTCTGCTGATCTTAAGGCTTATATTCTGCTCTTAAAACCCTATTGAGCTAAACAGAAAGTATCCCACTGAAACAGCTCAAGATTTTTTCTAGGTTAAGACAAAACTACTGACCTTTATACTGAATAATTCTGCCCTATTTGTAGTTCAACACATTTCTTGTGTTCTATCATACTTAAATTTTAGGTTTATATTTCTGCAATGCTAAATTTTATAATACTACTAGAATACCATTACTTACTTAGGGGCAATGGTGACAGTGTTTCCTTTAGGTAACACGAAATCATCAGCATCTCTTCCTATAAGAATAACATTGTATACCAAAGTTTTTTTGCTTGGGTTTTTCAGACGTACCTATTGCAACAACAACAAAAAAAATCAGCCTATTTTTATTACACTTTTAGAGTATAATAGGTGTGTTCTGCATCTCAGTTCCAAAATACAAAGTGACGATATAAAAAAATACGGAAGTACTTAAAATAATTAGGGATCACTTTTCTTTCAAAGCAGTTATAGATTTTCCACAGGCAATGAAACTTTAATTTTTAAGAGCACTCTTTTTGCAGTGTATGCTGCACTCCTATGCCTGTTAATCTCATTCCTCTCTTTGAACTCAGATTTGTCAAATTTGTAGATTTTTTTTCCTGTGCTTACAAGCATAGGGAAAAAGCAGCAGTAGTGAAATCCCAAGACTGAAGAGGAAAAAAAAGGAGATGCATGCTTTCATCTTCTGCATTTAGTAGCCAAAACCTTATGAACACTTTTTTGTAGTATATACACAACATTAACACATATATACATACAGTGTTTTAACCTTGCACTACTACAAATCTAAATTCAGTGGTTCCAGTACCTGTTTAATAACAGTTGCATGGAGAGCACCTATAAATTCTATAGTGTCCTGGGGTAAGTACTCAGGAAGAGTTTCATACAGGTAGACACACAAAATAAGCATCGTGACAGGGTTTGGATCACAGATATCAGTGGCCTAATATTGAAAACAAAAAAAGGAAAAATAGCCAGATATTCAGTCAAAATTTTGCCTATATAGTTTAAAGATATAACTATGGAGAACAAATAAAAAATTAAGGTAATCTTTCTATAAAAATATTTTCAATCTAGCCTGCAATAACTGGATTATGCCTATAGCTAATATGAATATCAATCTTGTCAGTGCACAAAATAAAACCTTAATTATTGAGGAGATGCTTTGATGACAAACCTAGGCTAAAAATTAAACCCCACATTAACCCCTAGGTTAGGTTCTCCTTAACCTAGTACAAAATCACAATTTTTCCCCACATTTCAGCAGAAACACATGTTCATTTTATTAAAATGAAACATAACACAAAAAGCAAGTAAAATTTACTGTATAGAAAAACATATGTCTTCACTATCTCTAAAAAAATAAAAGTAAAGTCTTTCTGTTTACTATGTAAAATACCAACCCAGATGCTCTTACATACAGTTTTGCAACTATTTACAAAGCAATGTCACCATCCAACTAACACCTATATAGTTATTTTTCTTACAGACACTAAATTACTGCATCTAAAATATTTGATTAAGACAAAAGTATTTCAATGTCAGCTGGAAAATGTCAAAGCTTTAGTCCTCAGTGATTCTGATGAGTCAGTAAAGGGAGTGATAGAACTATTACCTACATGGGCTGGAAATGGAAGAAAAAAATTACTCTTCTGAACAGTCCTTAGTGTGGCAAGAGAGATGTAAAGACATATTTATCACCTTAACTACCTGAGTTACTTTTTATTCTTAAGTTAAAGTTTATTTAAAGTTTTCAAGGTAAAGTTCTCTTGTCCTGTGAGCAGCCAAGCAGCACATCCTACCCCCAGCAGTTCTCACTGTGCTCCTTCTGTAACCTTCTATGAAAGTGAGTACCTCACTGGGCACTGATCTGATGTTTGCCTGTGACTTTCCATAGTTTCTTAGATAATGTTTATCCTTGCAAATTTTACGATTAATTTCATATACTCTTCACGTAAAATGCATACAACATGAACATGTAATCATATTTCTCATCTTGTATTTCTATTTGATTCCATCACTACTTTTCTTAATATTCCAACTTTAGGATGCATTTACTATGCAAAGTAAAAAAGCTTCTTCCCTGCACAAACCTTTAAACCTGAAGTCTGAAAGTATTCTGATTTTTTCCATTCACTTATCTCAGTAATGGCTATTGAATGTTAACAAGTTTTTCTAATATAGCTGTGGTTTAACACCTCTACTGTTCACCTTCCTGCATTTTCATTTAAGATGGCAAAGATGCCAGCATAGATTATCTGTTGAAGTCTAACTTTCTTTTGCCACCTACTTCTTTCTGCTCATTTCCACTTAGATCAAAATTTATTCCCTCAGAAAATATCATTCAATTTTATCCTGTGCTGAATTCATAAAACTGTCTTTGTGACACTCATCTACTATTCAAGGAACTAAATGTAAAAATAAAAGAAAAATAAAAAATGTAGTGTACTTCTTAACAACATTCATGAGAAAATTCACAGTCTATAAACAGTATATGCATTAAAAAATAGGTGTTAGCAAGCAATAGCAGTTAGTAAAGTTTAGCCTTAAATTGTATCCATAATGGAGTTGCTCAAAACATGAAAAAGCCTACTCTCTTTTTAAAGCCATTCTCCTTTTCCCTATCAAAGTCCCTTGCCAGCTTTCCTGTAGCTGTCTTTAGGTACTGGAAAGGGAGATAAGGTCTGCCTGGAGCATTCTCTTCTCCAGATGGAACAACCCCAGCTCTCTCAATCTGTCTCCATAGGAGAGGTGCTCCATCCCTCTGAGCATCTCTATGGCCCCCTTTGGACCTGCTTGAGAAAGTCCATGTCTCTCCCATGCTGGAGGCCCCAGAGCTGGATGCAGCACTCCAGGTGCAGTCTCACAAGCAGAAGGACAGAATCCCCTTCCTGACCCCACTGCCCACACTGCTTTTGATGCAGCCCAGGATGTGACAGGATTTCTGTGCTGCGAGTAGACATTGACGGCTCATATTCCAGCTTTTTGACCATTCATGCTCAAATTCCTTCTCCACAGGGTCTCTTTCAATGTATTCACTGCCAGCCCTGTATCCATGTTTGGGATTTCCCTGATTCAGCTGCAGGACCTTATATTTGGCCTTGTTGAACTTCATGAGGTTCAGAGAGGACCACCTCTCTCTAGTCTGTCAAGGTTCCTCTGCATGACATCCCTTCCCTGTATAAAGTACCAACACCACCACTCAGCTTGCTGTCACCCACAAACTTGCTGAATACATCCCATTCCACTGTCCATGTCCCCACCAAAGACATTAAAGAAGGCTTGTCCCAGTATGGATCCCTGAGGGACACCACTCATCACTGGTTTCCACCCAGGCATCGAGCCATTGACTGGAACTGCTGGACTGCAACCATCCAGCCAACTCCTTATCCACCAAGTGGTCCATGTGTCAAATCCATGTTTCTCCATTTTAGAGACAAGGATGTTGTGTGGGAATGTATAAAATGTTTTGCACAGTATTATGAATAAAACTGAATTTCAGCCAAATGTTCTTTATTCAATGCATCCACTTTTATATGCAAGCTTAGGAAGATTCAGTCCATTACAACTCTCTTCAAGTGGTTTTACTGAATACCACAGGAAAGAAACATATGAGAAGACAATTGGTACTCTGACAAATAGAAGTGACTTTTACTTTTTTTTCTTTCTTCTGTTTTCTGAATTTAAGACCCCACATCAATATTATATTACTCTCCTTGGAAAACCAAGGTATTTGTATTTGCATTTACATTTGTCTTGGGTTGAGCTGGCAAAATGCCAACTGCCCAATGCAGATTCAGCTTTCTTCGTTCTAGTCAAGAAAAAAAGAAGGGGAAAAAAACTTCAAACTAGGTTTATGCTTAAACTAACTATATATATTTATACAGAAAAGAGAAAATTAAAAGAAACTACAATGCACACTTACACAAGTTAGAAATAACAAGAAATAACTTCCCACTCCCCATCAAAAACAGATTCTATCACTCTAGATTTATAAACTCCTTAAATGACACTTAGCAAAGAACAGAAAATATAACAAAATGGTTCTACTTCCCTGAATTCAAACAAAATGCAAGTAGTGGCAGCAGCAGGGCCCAGATAGCAGGGCAGCAGCTGCATGTCTTGACTCTACTTCAGCCATGATGGAACTGGGCAAACACCTCCCACTCTTGCACTCATATCTTAGGTTTGTGTCATCTGGTATGAAATATCTTCCTGGTTACTTAGTCAGGCGATACCTGTCTCTCCCAATCCACACAGACTCTTTGAGCCTGCTAATTTGAGGCTTAGCTAAAACTACTACAGCATTATAAATCGGTGGATAGACAGGTACAAAGTTCTGCCAGTGTATTTGCAGTATCATACAAATTTTGGTCAAATAACTAAGAAGTAAGAAAGAAATCCATTTCCTTAAAGTTACTTTTGTCAAGACATTGCCATATTTCCAAGTTAATAGCTCCTTATTGAAGTGCAGGAAACTGAAGACAAAAAAAGTGTTAATCATCTTTAGGACATGATGACAACTGAAGCATTAAGTGACAGCCAGGAAATTTCCCTTCTGAGTGCATACAATAATCTGTATATCACCTCAAGGAAAAAATCTTATATAATCTCGAAATTCAAAAAAATCAATGTTGCTGCATTTCTTTCCTCTTCTCCATTTGTTGCTCCTTCTTCTCAAACTCAAGTCTTGGAGTTTCTGTCTATCCCTCTTTCTTGCTCATATGGCCATGTTATTGCCCCATTTCACTGCTTTCTACACCACAGCAATGCTGAATTCCTCCCTTCATTTCAACAGAAAAGCCACATTAATTTCCAAATTCTTATCTCTCTCTAACTTTACTCACATCTTTTACAGCTTGTTTGAAAATATACTCCCTTTTAGTTGGTTTCAAATATAAATGTAAAAAATATAAAGTTTTGTTGGTCCCTGTTTTAAGTCCATCTGGAACAAATTGATTTCCTCCACTGGCTACTCCCAATCACTGCATCTTGTATCCTAATCTATCCTTGTCACATACATTCCCTCAGTGTCACTGTTATCCACCATCCTATCTTGCAATACTTCATTTTGGCCTTTCAATTGGATATTCTTCAAATCAAAGCATTTTAGAACTTAAAAATATCAAAAACAAATTTAAAAGAACTACATAGAAAGACACCACTAATACTCAAGGGCTGATTTGTCAATCGTGATTAGAAAGTGGAAACAAAGAATTTCCTGTTCAAAATACTCCACCTTAAATCTGTATCTTAATCATTAACAGGATTTGGAAGCTGAAGACTTCTAGACAGTTACACTTCATTATTACAAAATCTTAGACTTTCAGAATGTCTGAAAGTGCCATGTGTTCCAGACTTAATCGTGTCTCAGCTTGTGTTGTCACCACCATCCTCACATTAAATAATGCAAAGCTGTCCCGAGAGTTCAGAAGCAGTGACTGCCAAAGTCAAGAACTTTGTCAATGCTATTGGAGTATTTCAGCTCACTAAATTTAGGAGACAAAACCATCAGAAAAATCCCAAAGTAGGACAATTCAGCAACAGGATTCATGTATCTTGTGTTGCTGCTTTTATTGCTGAAGAATGAGATAATTCAGAAATTTCTACAGTAGTCTTAGAAAAGAATATATGAATTTCAATAAATCTATATAAAATGTACCCTTACAACTAAAATATAGACCTTGAAGGTCTAGGATCTGTTCCTTTTTCTGGTGTTGACTGATTATATAGCTTTGTTTAAATTCCTAGTCTGTACAGGGGCGGATTTTCCCACCTATAAAAACACCAATATCTAAAAAATATGCTGAACTAATAATCCTGCTTTGTTGTAGACATTTTAGTCTTAAAACATGCCAGGTGCTTCCATATCTAATGTGTTTAGCACCTTTTGCATACTCAGCATCCAGACTCTGCCTTTATGTGCTGAGCTGCCTGTTTTTCTTAGTAAAAACTGAGGCAAAACATGCCTTTATTTACAGGGTTATACCCAGGTTGCTTTTTATGTTTCCTGTTAGTCACAAGCATATGAAACAATAGCTTTCCTTGGTTTAACCTGTCATAGCAAAGCCACTTATAGAATCATAGAATCACAGAATCATAGAATGGATTGGGTTGGAAAAGACCTCTGAGATCATCAAGTCCAACCCTTGGTCC
>JAOXXN010000001.1:7912881-7948991 GCA_026770055.1 Myrmophylax atrothorax | reverse complement strand
ATAAATAAATAAATAAACAATAAACAAACTCATTTCCAGCTCACAGTGCAGTCTAATTATTCATCTCCTCCTATTTTTACACTTATTTTAAAAGGCCAGATCCATTTAATTTTTTTAAAACATGCTGCATCACATATTACTTAATGCATAATGTCACTCCTAATTAATCCTGAATGCAGAAAAATCAAGTTTGTCAAAACCAAAATTTATGTAGAAATGTTTTCCCTCTCTTTACCCACAAAGAGAATGAAAAGAGCAAACTACCTTCACAGTCCCTCTTTGACTTGAATTTGGTCTTATCCTGCTGAATCAGTAGCAAGGCTACAGCATCTAGCAATATCTTTTTATTTTGCCATAACCTCCTATTTTTTTGCAACATAAACCAAAAAGTTTTACATTTGTATGATTAGATTTGAAGCCTCAAGATTTTATTGTGGGATATGAAAACTATTTTCCTAATGGGGTTAATCAAGGGAATACCTACAACAATTCTATATAAAAAATAACAGACCCCCTATTTGTTGGCAGGATAACAAGGAACAGTCACCATAAATTCCTCTAGGAAAAATTTGGTCTATTTTTTTGACATGTAGATGAAACAAAGAACGAAGGAAAAATACTACAGATTTTAACCTCAGCAAGAGTTTGATTCCATTCTCTCTCATAAAGAAGCAATGAAAAGGTAGTCTAGGGAAAAGGTACTGTCAGGTGGAGCACCAACTTCACTGAAAAACAGTAACCCTATCAGCTGGCCCCAAAGAGAGTTCTATATTGTATACTGTCCAATATTTTCATATGCAATTTGGAAAACTACTGTACTCCAATCTGGAGACAACACCAAGCAGGTTAAAGAACTGTCTTTGGGAAGAAAAAACAGTTGCAAGTACTCCTGAGGAAATTACTATAATTTAAGATCTTGAACAACTGGAGTAATCATCTGAAATAATTGGGATGAAATCCAACAATAGTGCTTGCAGCATACTACACTTAATTAATAATTCATTACACAAATGCTAGATGGAAAATTGGATAGAGGGAATTTATGCAGAAAAGAACCCAGAGAAAACAGTAAATCTCCTATTGTAGAAAAAGCAAATACTTTGCTAGGATGCATAAACAGGAGTTGTATCACAAGCACACAGACTAATCCTTTAACTTCAGTTCTAGTGAAGTCTCATCTGGTATAAAACGCAGGGCACCAAACTTCAAGAAATAGATGGATAACTAAGTGAGTTTATCAGAAAAAAAATGAGCTGAGTACACAGAAAGACTGAAAGAACAGGAACGTTTTAGCAAGAAGGGGCAGAGGGAGAAATTGTGGCAGAAGACATCAATCTGAAAATATGTATAAAGTTACTAGAAAAGCAGATTCATTGCACACCATATTTTAGAAGTGAAAGGGGGACTTTAGCACTAGCAGAGAAAATCTGGGGTTATGTTAGACAATAGGAAACTCTTTCAATTGGAAATGAATGTGAAATTCTGGCAGATACTTCCTAAAGGAGACAACAGCATCTCATCTTTCAGAGATTTTTTTAACAGCCTAGGCAAGTGCCCATCCAGTACACTACAGGTATATTCAATAAGTGTTTGTACATGAGAATAAAGCAAATTATTTCTCTTCTCATTCTTCATTTCCTACCTTCTGAGATTTACTGCAGAGCTTTTTCACGTTTCACTTTTACTAACTGACCCATCAGGATGCTTTATCTCACTGACTTACTAAACTAAGTAGTAATCTAGGTTGGTAAAAAAAAGTATCCCTTTGAAGAGTGATGGCAGTGGTTTTATTCAACGGAAGACCCTAGAAAATTGAATCAAGAGTTCCCAGCAATCTCTGGAGCCATTGTTCCCAATAGTTATGCAGTCAAACATTTCACTCTTTCAAAGTGGTAAAAACATCCCATGGCTAACAATGAAAATTAAACCTGTTGGCCACTCTTCTGAAAATCAGGAAGAAATTATACCTAATCTCATTCTAAATAAATAGGTGAAAGTATTCTTTAGCATAAGTTCCCCACCCCCCCACTCTACCTAAAAAAAATAAAAAGGTTGGCAAGCCAAAATCATGATTGTCTGGAAGAAAAAAAATGACCACAAAAAATTACCCTTGGTCTTAAAAGCAAAATTCCAGGAGGAAAGGAAACAAAGTTATAAAGCAGAAGTATGATATATTGGTATTATCTGGATAAGCAAAACTATGATGTATTGGTTGGTATTCTTTGGATAAGAAGACCATAGAGAAAACAAAATGATCTTGTACCAAATTTTAAAACTCTTAAAGGATCAGATTTAGTTTAATCTACTATGTTCAAGAGCTACTTTATATAAAAAAGTAAGAGTAGCAATAAATCTTTAAATAAAGTACTGTATTTCTTGGGAAGCTGTTCTGCTGTTTTCACAAGCAGTAAAAAAGTTAAATTCTTGCTATCAGTTGCACAGTCAACTGATAAATGTCTAGAGCAGCACAAAAAATACCATTGACAATCTTCTGTTACACAGCCACAAGCAATTTTTGCAAATTCTGAGCTAGTAAAAAAACAAGAGGGAAAAATATAGAAAGGTAGGCTAATATTCTATAAAGGTTTCCAAACAAACTCAACACATTGATGTAGTCTTGAAGCTGATGGACTTTAATGATTAAAGGTATGAAATGGGGCTTTATAAGAAATTAAGAAATTAGACTAAGTTACTAAAAGTAACAACTGAATGGTGATATGACAGCAGTCTATATAAGTAGCCATATATAGGAACTAGTAGGAACTCGACATTGTTAAATAGCTCAATGGAATACACAAATTTGTTGGCAAAGAAAGAGTCAAGTTACAAGATTAAGCAGCAAGCTCAAAACAGATTTTGCAAACAAGAGAGATATTAACTCTACTTACTGCTCCAGAATAGTGTGATACTAGAAGTCTGCACAGGTTGAAAATACAATTAAACAAAGTCACAGAACGAAAATCTAGTACAGCCTTACAGAAGTACCACCTCCATCTGAAATAGTCTTGAATTTCAAATCAGAAAGTCTCAGAATATGTATAAAATATTTCTGTACATTTGCACTGTTACTCATCTCTAAGCAACTTCTATTGGAGGCAGAATATTGAGTTAGACCTTTAAATTATCACAGTATTTTCTTTTAATGTAACATACTTCAGTAATAATGTTTGATAATATTATATAAAAAATTCTTACTCTGAAAATCTCTGGAGGTGGAACAAATCTATAGCTATAATAACACCTATAGTCCTGCTTCAATAGCTTAAACCTGGTACCGAATAATACACACATTTACAGAAGAAATATGTATCAATAACCTTTCCTGTAAGTGCTAACATTAGAACCAGGACAAGGTTTGAAACTATGGTACTGAAGTTTACAATCAGGAGCATGAGAAAGGTGAGAAGAAATATCCCCTTGAATATTTTTTGAAAAGGCTATTATCTATTACTTAAAACTGATTTAAGATTAACAAAGACAATATATCTGCCTTCAGAACATAGAGAATGTGTGGCTACATTTTTCTTAACACAGAAAAAAGAGATTTTTATCAGAGACAAAAGGAAAATTACAGTTCCTACTTCAGGCAGGATGCTACAACTTTTTCTCCTCAAAACTGATAACTATTCTTCTAAGAACTCCTGAAATATCAGGGATAGATTTAATACCACTGTCAATTCATGATAATTCCAAACAGAAAAGTCCAAGAAGCACCACATGAGGCAATGACAGAAAAACAGAGACACTGAGGATATGTCTCATTTATTCCCATCTGTTGCAGAACGTTTTTACCCTGAGGCATGAACATTTATCTTACTGCTCCTAAAAGAATTTTCCAATAGTCTTTTGCTCTCTATGCATTTCTGTTATATTTTCATTGATTCATATCCCAAACAATATCTTAAATTGACACATTTCTTACTTTCTTATGCATCACAAAAGAATAGTGTGACCTTGTATCAGTCTCTATTTTCTTGCTTTTCAGCAGAAAGTTTCCATTTGTAAAGAGAACTAGTTTTAAAATCACTGAATGGTACTGAAAGCCTCTAGATTAAAATGTCACCTTCAACTCTACCTTTTTTTTAAATTGCATTTATGAACCTTGGGAGGTCCCTTTCCCTTAAGAGTGTGATGCCACATCATGACATTTCACTTATAGACCACTTTGATTTAAAATGCAATGAATCACAGCAATTCATTACAGCAAACCTGGCTTCTATACTGCCTTCACAATGAATATTATAATGCCTGGGTCATCTTATTTAAAAAGAAAAAAAAAGTTAAATACTGTTCCCAATAAATTTCATTGTTTGATACTTACAATGAATTAACAGAATCTTTCCCATAGTCTGAAAAGTTTTCTCCTTACAAAGTATCTGAAGTTGAATTACTAAATCCCCAGCTATACCATATTTAATCTACATATTTGGCATACACTGCAGAAGCTGCATTAAGTACACAAATAAGCAGAAAGCTTATTTATCCCAATTAGCATACAACCACTGCAAAGCACTTGTTTGGCTGAAGGCAGAATAGCTGTTTAGGCATCTCAGTGTATTACAAGTCAGAACAAAATTTCCTAAGCATTTGTCTGATTATTTCTACTTAGATCACTTAGGTTTTTGAAGGTTAACATTCATATATATACATCTTTATATGTAAGCATACCTGTGTACACACACATACACGCATGCACAGATGTACACACACACATATACACAAATATATGGGAGTCTAAGAGGCTTCACTTTGTTTTTTTGAAGATCTTTTTAACAGGTTTCCACATAAAATGTTTTCAGTATAGGACTCCAAGGACTGTTCTTCTATACACTTTTATTTCCCTGAAGTCAAACAATATTAGACAATATAAACAGTACAAAACAATTTTTTATACTATTCCAAAATCTAAAAAGTTAAACGAAACATGGAGTTTTGATTTTTTTCTCAATGGCATATGAACTTTAAACTAAAAAAAAAAAATTTATCTTTTTTATTAAATAAAATCCTGATATGATCCTGATATGATCCTGTTTTTCAGCTATAGGGAACAAATTATGATGCAATTTTTAAACATGGACTATTCAAGGCAACAAAGAAAAGCAAGCAGCACTGAAAAGCCTGCTCATTGGACTCCATAGCTGGATATGTTTCATTTTTATCTTCTGCTATGCAAATCATGAAATGTAACAGAAAAATGATTTAAAAGTTTGTTAGTTTATATTTAAGGAAATATTTTCCAGGATTCATCACTCAAGAACAATGTTTTCTTGTAATGTTTTGTTGAAAGTCAGACTTGATTCTCATGATAGTAGTTCATTAGATAGTCACTTCGCCTTCTTTAATTCAGCTACTTATTACTTGTGTAAAAAGCAAAATTCATTCGTTCAGAAAAGCCTGGTTTGCACTGATTTTAATTGAAAAAAAATCTTACACAAGGTTACACAAGATTCTTCCCTTCCACCCTTCAAAGACAAAAAGTATTCCTTAGCTCTTGTTTCTCAACTGTCTCTAACAACTATCATATTGAGAAGCAAAATTCAATGGATTCCATAAATACCCTTCCTAAAAACTGTGCAAAGAAGGGAGAGAGAACAGAGGACAGAGGAAGAAAAACTGATGAAAACATAGGAAAGACAGAAGTGTACCTCTTAATTGCTATGCTAAAAACAACCTTAAATAAAAGTTCTACAGAATCTGTTTTAAAACAAGAATTCTACTTAATTCTCAGACAATTTTGTAAAGATTTGTAATCTTAGTACAGTATTTCCTTCCTCATCCTTTTAACTGCAAGTACCATACTGAATTGGTATCAAAGTTAGAAAAAAAATAAAATAAAACCCAATAAAACCCTCGACCTCACTAACAGTGACGTGAATAAAATGCATCAAAAAACCCTTTTCCAATGGAAAGTAATCTTGAGAGGTGCCACTATGCTTAACATGGTCAGACACACCTACATTGGCACTGGATTATAATTTCTCTTCCCTCCTAAGTAGAATTTCCATTCTAAGCAGATTTTCCAGTAAAGTGAAGATGTATCTACTCTGGAGGCAGCTGCATCTCACACACAGGCTGACTGTTCGGGTATTGTCCAATTTACTGGCTATCGTACTCTCCAATAATTTTATATTAAATGTAGAATTATCTATTCTTTTCAAAATCTTCCTGGAATATGTTCATGAAAATGCTTTATTTTTCAAAACATCATTTAACTTTTTCACTATGGTTAAGAATCATAATTAATAAGGAAGAGACATACAGCTTCTCAGGTGGCAACTGAATTCACTGTTGTGCAAAATTTGCTACTGTTTAGGGAGTACAGGATTTGAATTACAGCACTCCAACACTCTAGGAACTTTTAAAGGGTTTTTCCTGACTCTTATTTTTTCACGCTATTAGCAGTTAAGTCTTTTAGAGATAGATGTTGGAAAGAAATGTGAATATAATGAACAGCAGAAGATAATCTGAAAATTTATTACACTCAAGTAATTAATGCTTCCTCTGCTGTCTTTACTATTGCCCATATAACGCCTTAAGTGGGCACTGAATCTTATATTTCTTGTGTAATTAAAGTCTCAGCACAATAGGCTAAGTTGCATTTTGCAGTTTTATGGCATTTGGACTCAAGTTGCAACATTTCTTTCCAGTTTGTGGTCAATAAGACATATTACAGGCCTGCCCTTACAAAACATATGTCAAGATGCTTTTAAAACGTAATTATTTTTCAGTAGCAAAAGGAAGGAGAGAAGATGTGGAGATAGTAAACTCCTTACTAATGTTCTCTCTCAGCTATTGAGATCTTAACTCTTGCAAGAGAACAGTTCTGATGAATGACATAATTATCTTCAATTTTAGAAGGAAGTAATAAAGATGTGTATTTGAAACCTCTGCACTGCAGTAGCTTCGGCTCATCTCACTGTCACATTTCATTTTAAGTAGCTTAGGTATCAAAGCAAACACAGAAATGTGGCCTGGATAGATCTGAATTTCTTTAGTGGGAACTGATCACCCAGCACTGGTTTGAGTTGAGAGCAGATCCACGGTCAACACATATTGTTAGTCAGGGCCAAATATTCAAAACAGGGTGTTTCGATGATAATATGCAAGCACAGAAATGCTCAGAAAAAGTGATAATTGCTCTCTGATCTGCACTGCAGTAAGAATTGAAATAAAACCCCTAATCCTTCCCTTAAAAATACTGATATTAAGCATATAATAACAACAAAAATACAAAACTCAGGATATTTGGGACTTTCAGCTGGGTTGTATGAACAGTCACTATACTATGACCAATGTTTTCCTTATGACATTTTTAAGTTCCTCTGCAAAAGCCTGTTGAAATGCTTAATTTAAAGATAATGTAATTTAAAAATGTCACAATATTGGAGTATAAATTTGATGATTAACCTTAACATCATAAAAATTAAAAGACCAATAGTATATCAGAATATTAAATCTGCTAAGATATATAAGCTCTTCTCCAGTGTATGAGCTTAAACAACAAATTCAGTGTAAGGACCCCTCAGGGACATTACTGGTAATAATCCTCCAGCCAGACTTTGTGCCACTGACCATAACCCTTTGAGCCTGGCACTACAGCCTAATTTCATTCCACCTCACTGGCCTCTTAACCAGCCTCTACTTCATCAGTTTCTTTAGGAGAACATTATAGGAGGCTGCTGAAAGCCTCGTCAAAGTTAAGGTAAGAAACATCCACTGACCTGTCCACTGACCTGGTCATGTCATCATGAAAGGTAATCAGGTTAATCAAGCATGATTTGTAAATTAAATTACCTTTCTAAATTCATGGTGACTATCACAAAAAGGGTTTTATACTCAGCGCTTTTTGGTACATCTTATTGGGTGCCATGGACTTGTGTCTGTCCAATTTGCTTAAGTGCTCCCTAATCCAATCCTACTCCACCAAGGCTAAGTTTTCCTTGTTCCAGATTTTCCCATTCATCTCAAGGGTCTGGAAGAGCTCACTGACAGTTTTGCCAGTAAAGACCAAGGTAAAGAAGAAGGCCTTGAGTACCTCAATTCTTTTGTGTGCCCTTTGCCATCAGATTCTCTGCCCCATTTATCAGAGAGAACAGCACAGTAGCAGACACCAATTCATTCTGAGGCAGTAAAAGTAAAACAAGTAAGAGGAAAGTGAAGGTTAAAACAGAGGTCAGAGAGATATTGAGACGGGTCATCTGTGGAACAGATCACACAGCTAAGAACTTTGGTAATGCAAAAGCCTAACAGTAAGACTATGAATTTACAATTATTTGAAATTTTTCTCCTTTTTTGATTATAAAATCTTTAGCAATGCTCATTTATGCAATTTTGTGAGATAAATGGAAATGGAAGCAAAAGCAAAGAGCATGCTTATGTGCATACACCAAGTTGTTCTATGTGCCCTACTGCAAAGAGAATACAGAACTCATGAACAAAAAACCTATAAAGAAGCTGATATAGCAAGGCAGCATCTGTAATTTCCCACATACAGAAAGCATATATAAACTCCTCTTTCCCATTCCAATCTTGCACTTCTCTGAAAGAAGAAGAGTATAATTAAGTGAAATTGTAAGAGAGAACTGTAATGCAGATAAATGCCCCCTGGCAGTAACCACAAAGTTCATCTTCACCTGTGTCCCAGAGTCAAATCTACAACCACATCTGCACAAATTAATACATCAACCTAGTGAGTTATCTGCACTATCAGAATGATTTAGAAGTAGTTATTATTATTTTCTGAGAACCCCAATATTGTAATTAAAGTGTTCTCTTTGGGTGCAAATTTCGTGGAGCCTTTAAAAATAAATAATTTCAGAAAAAATCCTACTTTACAATTGCTGATAATCCTATGACTTATTAAAAACAGACTCCTCATTTTCATATTGTAATTTATTACATACTCTTGGGCAACCAAAACAACACTTTAAATAATTGGCTCCTTAAAACGCATTATTCATACATATTTCACTTGGACATCTGGGGTTCTATTGTCCAATAGTGTCCACTAGATCTGCACTTTAGGGGTCAGACTCACTCGTCTCATCTTTACAGATTATAACTCAATTAAAAGTTTAATGCTAAATAAGATGAATTTTGACATTTACATTCTTCCCAGTGAGTTTTCATAGATCAGAACAAGGCCAGCCATGCCTCAACATCTCTGCTACTGGAACCTACAATAAAGGAGACAGACAGTGGAGATGAGGAATATCCATGCAGTATTTACAGTGAGCCTCAGCACTGGCCAGGCATAGCCATTCTCTCTGCAAGTTGCTATCTATGCACACAGGACTCAGATGACACCCAGCAGAGCAGAGTGCTTACAATTGTGAGACAGCTCCACTAGAGCGGGCTCTAGACAAAGGTAACAAAAAATAATACACTGCAAATACACCTACCTGCTCTAGGGCATGTTACTTTGGCTATGAAGCTCCCTGAGTCAATCATAAGATCAGACCCAAACTAGGAAGTGACAGCTAGAAAAGCATTTCTATTGGATGCAGGAGGTATAGATTGACCTTTCAACCTTATCAGCAGAATTATTTAACACATTTGAGAATATCCCCTATAATTTACACAGTAAAATGAGAAAAGCAAAGAGATATTCCAAGCACACACAAGATAGAGAATATGCCCAAATGAGACTTCTGGAAGATGATATGCAAATAGATTATCCATAATTCAGACAGGTCAGAAATCACTCAAGGCAAAAATGACACTAGACAACCTTTTCCGTGTGTGGCTTATGAGCCATTCTGGAGGGTTTCCCTGCTCATCATCAGACTGGCCTTTATAGGTGTTCACTACCCATCCAAAATTAATGCTGAAAAAGGCTATGAAGTTAGGGTCAAGAAGCAAAAGGGGAAAATCATACATGGAAACAGAAGTAATAATTACTAGTGGTTGAACAGGTTTATCAGATTTGAATACCAGAACTGCCTCGGTCAGTCTTAAATGGAAAAGTTCATTTTATCTGACCTTACTCAAGCAATCATGAGAATCAATCTGCCCTCACAAGTAGGATAAGGTTTATATACTGAAACCTTAGTCTCTATTACCTTCCAAAATTTCTTTGGAATAAAGGATATATAAAAATTATTCTAAAACTTCTGAAAATTTAGCTCCCAAACACACTACTATCACCACCAATACTAACAACTGTGTGTGACTATAAATGGAAAAATTAAGGTAAATTACTGTTAGCACTTCCTGCATTATTATTGGAAAGAAGAAAGTGAGAAGGTTCACAACACTTCACCTTTTATGTCAAGTTAAAACTGTAAGAACACACAGAACGTGGAAAGTCTATCAAACAGTGTTAGTCAAAAGATGCTGATTTTGGAACACAGAAATGCAAGGAAAGGAAATACATACAGGTAGGCAATGACTTATCCCCCAAAAATTATTGTCAACGATAACCTGTTATGATATCTCTATGAATAACAATTGTAAAAGTCTACAAAAGGAGTGTTAGAAGGAAAAGCATAGTGAAAGAATTACCTCACCTTTTTGACAGTCTTTCCACACAATTTTTCTATTTTTCTCATAATGTTTATTCAACCAGGTAAGGATTGCTCGTTCATGTGGAGAATATATATTACTGGATAAAGGGTCAGATTTTATTCTTGGTATGTTCTGCATGATTTCCAAGCTGGATGGGTCTGTTCTGCTATGGGAAGAAACACGTCGAAGAACAAACACCTGAAATGATAAAAGAGGGGTTTAAAGCATGAACTGTAAAAAGAGTTTCAAGTTGAAGGATAAAACCCTGCAAAAACACTCCAAACTCCAAAGGTTTTCTAATTTAGAAAAAGTTGTAGAGATTACACATTAGCATGCACACAACCATTACACACCACCAAGACGATGAAACATCTCAAGAGCAAAAGATGTACAAGAAGTACCTGTGATCACCAGGTTTGTTCACCTTGGAGAAGGCTGAAGAATGGCCTCGTCACAGTCTACAGCTTCCCCAAGGGGGCCAGCAGAGGAGAGGGTGCTGATCTCCTCTGTCTGGTGACCAGGGATAGGACACAAGGAAATGGAATGAAGCTGCATGTTCAGTTTGGATATTAGAAAAAAATTCTGCACCCAGTGGGGGGTTGGTCACTGGACAAGGCTCCCCAGGGAAGAGGTCACAGCACCAAGTCTGTCAAATTCTACAAAATACAGACGGTACTAATACAGCATTTCCTAGTTGGAACATGTTAACACATTGTTCAATTTTTAGAACTGAGAAGATTAAAATGTTCTCTCTTTCTTTTTCCTTGTCTGACAGAGATAAATAACATACTTAAAACTATTTAGTTTTACAGATTTGTTTGGGAAAAAAACCCCAAACCCTTAAATATACCACAAAACAAAACAAAGGTTATGGCCATCAGTTCCTCAAAACTTTTCAGTAAAAGTTTCCTCAATTTACCTTGTATATCTGCAGTAGCACATCTGTCCAAGCTCGTTTGCTCATTGTCTCAAACGTGCTGTCCTCCAGGACGGGTATGTGCTCGTCACTAAATCTGTCTGAGGTTTTCACATCTCCCATATTCAACTCAGCCTTCAGATAGAGGGATGAGTGTTATTTTCCATATTCATTTCAGCAGTTTGGATGGAAATTCACAAGGGGACAATAATACATCAGTTGCATAAATGACTGGTAACCTCTACTACAGTGCAACAGTGACCAACATTAGAACCATTTACAGTTTACAACTATCTCAGGAATAAGAACCATAATACAGAATTGACAGGAATTGAAAGCAGCAATCAGGAAATAGAGGAAACACACAAGATATTTTTTCTTTAAAAATTATAAAATCAGTGCAATAATCTGATATCTACTTTAAGAAAACATATCTGTTGGAAATTAATATCAGGTATCAACAGTATCAGCAGGAATGGAAATACACCAGGGGAGGTCGTGTAAATGTTGGTGTCAGCCTAAATTTCTGCTCAATCTCATGAATATGCTTAGATTTATGCAATTCAAAATAGTCAGTAGGAACACTCACAGTCCACAGAGGACTTCCATTAATCTTCAAAGGACTGAAACTAAGCATGTAGACTTTGTAAAAAAAATTAAAAAAAGAAAGAAAAAAACCCCAAACAAAACTACCTTCAGTATAGTTTTCACTTTTTTCACTTTAATCCATATCTTATAATCTTCAGGTTCAAGCAGAAATTCTGGCATAACATGAGAAAGATATGCTCCTTGGCTTCTGAAATCATAAAGCAGGAAAAGTTAATAGCTAGGAAAGATAAATATTTTTATAGAATAAATATAGAGAAATGCGAACTTTTCAGCTTGTTCAGCCTATGTGTAAAGCTCTTCCATGTTCTATCTGAATAGGCTTTGGACTAGTGATCCAGTTATAATAATGGCTTTACACAGCTTCTGTTCATGCAGCTCATGTTCAATTGATGCCTAAAACTACATGCTAAAAGAATACACAACACTGGACAGACCGCCTTCTTTATGAGAAACATAAAAACATCAAAACAGATAGTAACCATTTCCATGTGAAAGCCAAAGGACCAGTATTGCAGAACAGTAGTAGAATTAAAACTTGCTGATGCTTTTATCTGTCTGCAGACATAGACACACACACAGACACACACACACATATATATACATACATACAAATATAGGAGATACTGGAAGTCTCATGGGTGTAAGCAAAGTTATTTTAAAACTGTTAATGGCTAAAACTGACCTGCAATCTCTTCTGAAGTGACTAATAAACGCAACAGGAAAAACAACTGCAGTAACAAAAGCAACTTCATTAGACTGAATACCAGAAAAAGGTAACTTTCAAGTGAAGAAAGACTATGCTTTGTCTCAAATGACACAGTTGAAGCAAATGGGCTGGAAAGGGGAAAACAACGAAGAATTTTGAAGTTTATTTTTCTCAGGTGAGCAGAAAAACTTCCCGACTTTTAGGTTAGGAAGATTATCATAGCATAACTAGATTTAAATTGTTCTCTGTGTTTTTAGCATGGTTAATGTGAATAAAAATCAAACCAGCCTTTCTGAGTATATAAGCAGTCTTTCATTCAAATGAAATTATCATACTATCCTGGTATTATACAGTTCAAAATGAATTTACTTTGTTGTGAAGTCAAATAGCACATTTTGAAATTTGAATCATGACTTCTTTCTCTTCCCATAGAATTAAATTTTTCTAGTGACAATACAATTTCAGTTTCCATACTTTAAATGGTGACATTAACTTTTCAGATTATTGTAATATCATGTTTCATACAATTATCTAACATGTTTTTTAAAACAAAAATATTTTAATCAGAGCCCCCAAAATGGCACCAAGTTAATAGTCTGGTTCTAAAACTCACCATGTCTTAAATTCCCATTTTCCATTCACACATAGACTGTCCCATGAAATCTCTTTTAATCTTCAGCTCTTCCAAAATGACAAACGATGGAAGCTACACAATATTAATCTTTTCAGGTGTCCTATCTTTCTTGTGATGTTTTTTACTTGGTAGATACATGAGAATAGGTGTCATCTACAATATTCTTTCCAGGAAATACTATATAAAGGTTACATGTCATCACAATAAAGCTCTATATAACTGAATGTTCTCATAATTGGCTGCATTTTGCTACTGAGGAACACTCTCTAAAAAAAATTCCTCCTCATTCAAGTGGATATTTAAGCTGATGCCAGTTCTCCAAAATCAGTATTTTTACACTGTTAAGACCTTTTTCCTTAAGACACAGGAGTTGCAACAACTTACTTAGTTGTGCTCTAAAACACCCAAGCTTTTCCTTTACTGCTGTAGTAATGCACCAAGGAAATCCTTGGAGTGAAGAACAATAAAACTGATACTTGGAATCTTGCTTGAAAGTGAGCAACGTCCACCTGCTTTGACAAGTGGAAAACTTGAAATACAAATTATGCTTTATTTGAAGCACGCTGACCAGAAAGTAGTGGTTGGTGGAAGAAAGCCAAGAACCATCTGCTGACTTTCCACAAGTCACAATAAATGTGCAGGGATAGCAGATCACAGATAAATTACCCATATCTCAGCTGGCTCTGGAAGTCTTACCATCAATACATACAGTCATGACAGCAGTGCAGATACTTTACATTTTTGTACTATGATCTGTAAACACCTATGAAGAAATGCAAATATTCTAGATGACGCTAAAATGTAAAAGTAGGAAAAGTATATCCATAAGTCAGAAGCAAAGAAGATATCTTAAAGGATTCATACAAACCAGAAGAGGCAGAAAACTAACAGGATGTGGTAATGTTAAGCACATATTGAGCACCGATTTAATTATAGAAGGGTTTAGACTGGAAAAGACCTTCAAGATCATTGACATACAGATAAGCACAGGAGTCCAGCTAGAACTGCTTTTCTACAAAATCTGTGTTGTTTTTCTAGGGTTTTTATGGATTACTACTTCATGTCCAATCAACAGACCTCAATAACCATCAGCCATCGACTCATCTGTGTACAGAGGTACTGGAATTAGCCTTGACTGACTGGCTGCTGCTTCAGTTCAGCTCTGAATACAACAGGGATTTAACAGACAAAACTCAGTAAAACTGAAGGCTTTTATTAAAATTTAGCTATTAAATAGCTTTAACAAATTACCTATAACCTCTTTAGAAACACTAAAGTATTTCTTTCCAATTGCTGCTACGCTTAGCAAAAAGGGTTGGGATCCACTTACCCCAAAACTCATCATTTTAAAGGAGGCAAAAATCATCATTTATGCTAGTTTCAAGATTCCTGGACTCTGGGAAAAGCTCAAGGGGAAGACTGCCACCAGAGTCCACCAAAAGCATCAGTGGAATGAAGATCATTAATGAAACACTGGATTGGAGCATCTACTGAGTCTGCCTAAGGAATGAGGTTGAGTCATTACCTTCTGCAATTAAGGAAGCAGAGTTCCTGCAGAATTGCTGTGTCGAATATAACCCTACCAAAGGACACTTTGATTAGCATAAACTGCAGAGGATAACCTTGGTAAAAATAAATTAAACTTTATAATACATAAATCTTATCTCGCAGCAAAAAAAAAAAGTATGAAAGAAAACCTGCTGTATTCACTTGGAATAATGTTGAAACTATGCTAACTAAAAAAAAAAAGTGGAAAGAAAAGATGAATGCATGCATATTTCATCATACTTGTACTTACTTAAGGAAAGAAAGCAGTGCAGAATGCTGCCAGTGGAGCTGGAACACTCGTTCTATCGGATCGCGGGGCAGCGTCTGGCTTGCTGTCATGCCTGGTAATGAGTCTCCGTACAGATGGAATAACATCTCACAAAACCCCTTATCTTTGCCAAGGTTTCGTCGTCTGAAAACCTTATCTGGCACAATGGTCATCTGGACTTTACACACATCACTAAGAGAGAAAAAGCCTTTGGTATTAGTCTTTTAAATGAACAAAACTATCTAAAATTACATGTAAGCAAAATGTTAAATTTAATAAAACACAAATTAAAAACAGCAGCAGGAAGGTTTTTTCTTTTTATAGAACTTTAAGAATCTTGAACTACACGGAATATTTACTATGTATATGTGAAATACTTCATAAATAAATTAGCATTTTTCAATGCTTTCATAAGCATAAACATAACTTGGAGTTTTATCATGTTTATAAATGTCTATGTGTTTGTGTCCCAGAAGAATGGCTTTTTCATTATTTAGTAGCAAGCTAGATAAGATTAGGAAGTGATGCCACTCAGCCTGATATATTTCCAGGGTGTTTGCAAGACTGTTGACTATGAAATATTCTTTATCATCTGTTTCTTGATCTTTATATCATGTGGGAGAAAAAGACATTGCTAAATCACTTATGCCACCAAAGAAGGGACAATGGCTAGAACTGTGTTCATTCTGGGAGGAGAATCAATTTCAGTTAGGAGGGTGGCATAATTTGAACTATTCACTGTGCACTGCATTATGATATGCCAGAGTATCACAGTTGAGAATACACTTCAGAAAGTTTAAAGTAACACCTGGATGACATTATCATATAAGCAGCACATATAAGGTTCAATTTTAATAGAAAACTGTACATTTGAGTGTGTTTATATTCTATCCAAAACACTTTATAGACATGTTAACACTTTATTAGACAGACACGAGTTAGCTCTAAGCAGACATGAATTACCGTCTCAGTGAATGAGGTATTGAAATAGGATTCTGTCCCTTAGGCCAGCCAAAAAGTGTGAACCAACTCTTAATAGCAGTTAGGGTTTTTTGAAAGAAGATGTATTCCTCTTTGTCTTCATCAGGAAAAAGTGATAATTCAAGTTTATTTTTTTCCCTATGACTTTGAACGCGAACTTCACTCTCTTCACTTGTAGTTTCACTCTCTTCACTTGCATATTCATCACTCTCACTTTCAAAAGCAGTTTCCACCTCTGAATCATACACACAAAAAAAAAAAATCCAGAAAGATTCCTTATTTCCCTAGTCTAGCACAAAAATATTTAACACACAATTATTTAAAAAAAAAATAAATCAGAAAATAAATGATCAGCTTATCCTGGGAATTGAAGTGACACGACTTGGGAATACAACAAATGACATTACTGAAACCTAGAAAAAAAGTACTACCCAAACAGCAAAAAATAAACTCTGGTATGGCTTACAAAACCACAGACAACAATCTTAAAGAAATAGCCATACAGTTCTAATAGATACAGCTTTGCCAGTTAGTCAGGACTAGTTCCTCACTTCTATCACATAGCACAGCTAAGCAACTGATCTGTGTTCAAACAGCTACTGTATAGGTATAACTAAATCTACATCCATAAGCCCTTGGACATTTCTCCTCTCTTTTAGGCCTTCTCTCTCCTGTATCCTGACCTGTTCGTAACTCAGTTATGTATTTTAACAACTATTAGTTGTTAACATTTAAAACAGAATTATTGCACAGAAAGGTAACTAAGAAAAATAATATTCCTTATAGTACAAGTCACTTAGGTGACTCTATCCTTGAAGCTGAATTTTAACACCACGGTTGCAGTTTTAATGTTTCATTAAATGATGCAAAAATAAAACTACCTGATACCTTTGTGAATAAAACAAGTCTTGTTGGGATTTAAGAATTAAAACTGATTCAATATGGAGAGAAGAGACTTATCCTTTATAAAATCATTGAATATATGTGGTGCATAATACCCGAGAGAGAAATTTCATAGCTTAAGCTTGTGGTCGCACTGAAGGAACTTGAGGAAATACTGTGGGAAAGTGTTTGTGGTGTAAAACATGGATGCAGAACAACATCTGAACTGTTGCAGTCTTCATGGTCTGTAAAACAAGATTGAAGTTGCACTTGAGGAAACATATTTTATTGTCTGTGCTCTAATAGATTCTAAATGGATATCCACTCCTGTATTTTCCTACTTCACGCTTCAATTAATCAAGTAACAGTTCTGATTTGACTCATGATGAAAATCTCACTTCAGTCATTAGAATGGGGGCCAGAAAAAAGCTTCCTGTGGTTTTTTTCCCATTAACTGTATGTTTTACAGGATGAGTCTTCCTACCCACTGCACCTATCAGAACAATGCTAATTCAAGAATTCTGTCATGAACAAAATATGGTTAAGGACTTTTTGATCACAGCTGTGTAATGAATCTCAGCATAGCATTATCAATCTCTTTCAGACCCAACAACACATATTTTATAAACCAAACCCAAAAGTAAACTTTAGCAATCCATCATTCTGAAAGAACATGTTTTGACATTCTGATGTTGGCCTGTGGTAGGATTAGAGGACCCTCTGCCAGCAGCCTCTGATGTTAGTTCAGAGAAAAAGAGGAAAGTGTAGTTTCCAGAGATGTAAACACACCACTAAGAGAAGGAAAAACTCAGTATGATTAACTTCTGATTTTTGAATGTTATTTGTATCATCTGGAACAAATAAAACAAGAGCATGGTGTCAGTGTGGAAACAAAGCTTTCCTGAATAGCTTTCAAAGACATTGTGCTGTATAGATATGGCTTGGCCACAATAAACACCATTCCACACCAAAATAGTCTATACAAAACCACATAAAAAAGACTCAAAGAATTTAGTGATAATGACTTGCTTCAAAACATACAAACTGATAATGTGAACAAACCAATAAGCAATCAGTGCAGGACAGAAATATTCAATCGTTAATGGGAGATCATTTCTTATAAAGCCACCACTCCATTTTTTTGCTTAATCCTCAAGGAGAACCTACAAAGCATCTTCAAAAGACAACTTGTAAAAATGGTCTATCGGTCACAAAAAAAATTAATATTAGACATTAATAAGAGGCAGTATTTTTTCCTCTTTCCTATCTTCATTTAATTGTGTTATGATCCCTGAATGATATGGTACCTATAACTATCTTCTGAATGCGAGGAAAACCCAAAACTACACCTGTCTTCCTGCTAATCCCTTTTTCAACATCACAAGTACCAAGTCTCTTTTCTCTTAAATACTCCTAATAACACACTTATTTTAAATTAATGCAGTCCTAGAATTCATTCTTCTAAGCTAAATCTGTTTCAGATCTAAGGACTTACTTTCCTGAAAAACTTTTCTATTTCATCATAATATATCAGATCTCAACAACTACAAAAAAATTACAGTAATTTAGCCCATACTTGAACTTGTTTTGAGCAGGAGGTTGGACTAGATGACCCCCAGGGACCCCTTCCAACCTGAATTATACAATGATCTTCATTGCTTCCATAAGCACAGCTACACATAAAGAGATTTCAGATCACAGATCAGTGAGGCAGGCAGAGATGGGCTCAGGATGGGGGACAGAGGCAGAGACGGAGGCAGGCAGGGAGACATATTAGAGATAAAAATATTTCTGCTCTTTGATCACAGACTTTTATTAAGACTTAAAATACAGCTGAGTCATTCACCCTTCAAGGGCAGTAATTAAAAAAACCCTGAAAACTACTCCCCAGAGGCAAATAATGATCATATTTTAAAATAATATCATGTGGCTTTCTTCAAAACTTATGATCACTGCCTAATCAATACAATTAAGTTAATTTAGTCTCTATTATTTGGGTTGTTTTCTCTACTCATAATTTAAAAACTTCAGAAAACATCCTGTAAGATTTAGGTTCGTTCAATATTTTTTTTCAACAAACATTGCCTAATCATTTATATGTTTTCCTCATTTTCAGCAAGAAAACTGACATTATTAAATGGGTTTAAAAAATTAATTCCAGTATCCCCCTGTAATTAATGAGAAAAAATATTATCTTTATGATCATATTTCTGTGATAACTCTGAAAACATTGAGAATACTACTGTAAATAACATAATTTAAGAGGTAGAGTGTTGACTACTTACTGCTTCTCAAGATAATTTTTTTATCAGATCCATGAAAAGCCAAGTATGGGTACAAAGTAAGAAGACAATTCTCTGCTGTAGCAGCAACCTGAATTGAGAACCTGTTGAAAACAGAATATAGGAGTCAGTTACCATTTTCTTTTTAGCAATGGTAATCAAGATATTTCAGCACAGGAACAGAAGACAGAATGAAGATGTCCAGACAATTCCTTCACTCTTCTGTAGTGGTTTAACACAGTGGGACTGAACCTATCAAAAGGCTGAAGTTTAGCATAGTATTTCCACTTGCTAGTTTTACTATGAGCATGGGTGTATCATCAGTCTGAAAGAGTTAGCAGTGATTTCAGGAAGTAAATTAACTCTGTCTCTCTAAAAAGGAAAAAAAATATTAAAATCATGTCTGACATTTGTAAGTGTCCATATAACTTTTGACAGGGGAAGTTTTCTTGAAAAGTAACTTCTATTTCAATACAACATTTTTACAGAAACGTTAAAATAAACATTTGAAAATATATAGATTAAGTTTAAAAACAAGAAGATACTGGCTGCAATTGCTGGAATATAATAGAAATTGATGTTCATGCTGCAATATTCACTAGAGTGTCTGTGCTATCTGTAGCAGCTATATTAATGTGCAGCAACCCACCTTTTAACCCTTTTTTTGTACTTCACCTCAGTCTCTCAGAGTGTAGTCAACAAGTACATTATTGCCATCGATGGAACCCTGTTAGGCATTTGTATTTAATTTATGTCCTCAGCTCATTGCAACTGACAGGTGATTAAACTGAGCTTAGTCCTAAGTTATTAAATAGCTGGGTTTGCACTCCACATTTATTCACTAACATTAATATTAATTAACTATTTGGCTAAGCTGTCAAAAATACAAGAAAAATGTATTTTAATAATTCAAACAGCATGCTGATATCCATCTTGCTTTAACATATTGAGAATTATGCATATAGAAAATACACCTTGCACAGAATAAAAGAATATATTCTCCATTTTCTTTAAACAGCATCTTGAAAGATAAATTCCTATTTATTTTCAATTTAGATTAATATTAAAAGATATCACAAACCCTTTCAGATTAATTTATAATATGACATAATTAGATTTTACTGCTTTTTTTATAGAATAACTTAATCAAGGAAAACACAAAGGTTTTAAAACTATCAGAAAGTAGTTTTTCTCCTCTTTCAGACTTCCCTCTTCCTAGAGATTATATTCAAGGGAATTTTATTAAAGTTAAAAGGCTCCAACAAAATCCATAGCCATCTTTCTTATCTGTAAATAAGCACATTTGGATTCCAATTTCAAAGCTAACAGCTATTTAAGTCAATAATTGAGCTCTGCAATGTTTTTGCTTGTTCATAGAACATGTCAATCCTATTGGAACAAGGGCCTTGGACAGTTTCAGTTGTATCAGAGTACTTTTAACTAGTGTCATGCTTTTGGCTTTCATTCAGCAGGAATCTGAGCAGCAATATATCAGCAGGACAGGTGGCCATGAGAGGTATATCTACTTCTACCTATATGCAAAAAATGTACATTTGTACATGCTCAAACCAGGTGTCAGAGTTTGTTTTTTCTAATGTTATCAAGACATTTAAAGACCCACAGAATCAATAACAACACAGAAAAGTCTGTCAACTTCCAACTCAGGACTTTACTGCAATAAACAACAATTTTCAATACTCTGCAGGAATAAAGTAAGTGAACTTCACAGAACATAATTAGGGGCAAGAGGGGAAGAAAGCTATAGGATAGTTAATTAAAGAATCTCAAGTTTCATGAAAAAAACTCAGATGTTTGTACTATTGGACTCGGACTACTCTTTTATTTCTCAGTTTGAGGTGAGCACCTCAGGCATCTCCATCCTCAGTGCTGGTTTCAGATTTGGGCATATGCTGAATCTTCATTCATGCTCTGACATTCATAGTAACAATACAGAGAAGAGTGTGCTCGAGAACAACTGCAGTACAGTTTAACTACTTATCCAAATTCCATGAGTGATATTACTCAAAGACACTGACTGCACAATCTAGAATATAAAGAACAGCCACTGCAACAGAACATCCGTGTAGAAAGCAATCCCTCAGAGCTCATGGTGCTCCTGCAAGAGAAGCTCCTCCCTGCTCCATGCTGCTCAGTCCCACAAGGACAAGCCTCATTGCCTGCTGCGCTATCACAGTAAGGGAAATTAATACACCCAGCCAATGCAAACATTGAGGATGAGTGGATGGGACCTGCAGGTCAACTGATTCTGCAGCTGATATTGATTGTAAAGATCTAACTTCTGTGAAGAAGGAGCTGAAGAAATTGCTATATGGGGAGATTCTGAGAGTTGTGGATGTTCAGACAGGAGGAAAGAAGACTAAGGGGGACCTTGTCTGTGTGTGCAAATATCTGATGGGGGGGGAAGAAAGGTCGCGTCAAATTCTTCTCAGTGATGCTCAGTGAGACCACAAAAGGCAATAGTTACAAACTGAAATACAGGTAATTCTATCTAATCACTAAAAAATAAAAATTAAATAAACCCACCAAAACATGAGAGCGGCTAAACACCGGACAAGTCTGCCCAGAGAAAGTTACGGAGTCTCCATCTTTGAAGATAATCCAACACCAGCTGAACAGAGTTGATTCTTTGAAGAGGGAACTAGATGATCTCTGGAAGCTCTTTCCAGCTTCAGCCATTCTGTGATAATGAATATTGACTCACTTATTGGCCACTTGTCTACTCATCATCATTAAATATTTTAATACAATATTTTCCCAGAAGTTCAATATGAAAGAAAAATTCAAGAAGAATGACTCAGGAGCTAAGAAATTCATCTGAGTTTCAAATGATGACACTCCATTCATAAGGATGTATGGAAGAAAAGCAAAGGCGCTAGAGGTAAGTATTTATCATGAACATTTCAGGCCCTGAGATACAGGGCACCAGACAGAAAAGCATGAACATTTCCATACAGATATGTAAAATAGATTAGAAAGACATGTACATTCTTCATGTGCTTGAAATCATCTTGTACCACTCACCTCTATTTATAACATCATTAATGAAGTGGCTTTGCAAAACTAGAAGTCTTTGCAACATATTTATTTTGAATTTGCAGCAGAATTTAACTGAATTATACAAAAGTCTGTGTTATTCTATAGGAACGAAAGGTACCTCTATTGCTCACAAATGTGAAATCACTAAATGTGTTAAATTATTCAGTGTATTTGGTTTCATAATGCTTAATAAAGCAAGCAAAAAAATTTGTTATCTACATGGACCATCATCACCACTGCTATTTCCCTGTCTATTCCCTAATGCATATTTCCAAATTGTGTTTACCAACATTTGAAACATGCTGATCACCAAAAGTAACACTCCAACTGTGATGATGAAAAAAAATACCATGCAACACTGTAAAAGTAAGTTTATATAACAAGTTCTTTCACATCTCTCAAAATAACTCTGATTTTCTTTCTATTAATTTGCTTGTTTTAATGTTTGTGGAAAGACAAAAGAATGTGAATCAAAACATATTAATCTTTTTTAACTTGCTCTAGAGCATTTCAGATGTTTCCTGAAACAAGTGATTTGCTTTGTATCAGTGTACCCCAAGTGTTCTAGAAATGCAGGCAGACATCAGTTCTTAATTCTTGAATAACAGCTGCTTCAGCTCTAAGGGACCATCACAGTGGTGGGAAGACACAAGCACAGAAAAGAACAGGAGTCATTAATGGGTTTGGACCATCCTGGTTTTCAAAAGCATTCCCAACTAGCCAAGGTAAAATACCACTATATTCCAGGGTCAGATAAATGTTGCAAAGCAACATGCAAATATCCAGAATTCCAATTGTTTCTAGTTCCCTGCTCCCTACAAATGTAAATTATATGGAAAAAATGGGCAGCTCTAGTTCTCCAAGGCATGCCAGCAGAATACATGCATTTGATATTTGCCAGCAGTGCCTATTAAAGAGCTGCATGGTTTGGGCACATTTCCCAAGAGCAAAGGGAATGTTTCCCCTGTGAGACTCTGAGATCTGACAGCCTACCAAAACAACTGGAACCAATCCATAACTGGGTTAGTCAATTGGGTCTCTGTTGTATCATATTGTTATTAGAGGCTAAATTTCCTGACACCTTCTCCTCCTGAAGTTCCAGCCATGAATAACATGAAAAAATTCAGAAATTTCATGAGTTTCCCCAGAGGGAGAAAATAAAGAACTGTAAAACATGGGAGGCAAGAACATCAGTGCAACTGTGTCATCAGTGATCACATCAATTTATGTACCCAATACGTGTGGGGATCTTGGGATATTTTGCTGCCCAAAGCACCATTTTCTTTGATTACATGACACCACAGGTACCTGTTGTTTTTTACTTATTTTTGGAAATAACAAGTTAAATGCTGTTTCAATCAAGATGGCAGAAAACTTTACTTTCTGATAAATTATTCATATAATAAGCAAACTGAAAGATATAATAACAATTAGAGAATATATAAATATGCCATGTTCCCAGAGGGTTTTTTGGTGAAATATCTGTCATAGCTAAATATTTCTCCCCATTTATTAAATACTTGCTCAAGATAGTCTTGGATTATATGTTATCTTTTACTTCTGTATTCCCATCAGTGCTATGCAAGGCAATGGCACTTATTTTGCTCTGTAGTCAAAGGAGCAAAGAGAAAGACTAGAGATCTAAAATAACAGCAGAAATTAACTGCAAATAGTCATTTAAGGAAGTCATCAATGCACTTTCTTAAGTGCCATTTAATGGAAGCTGTGCATACAGTAAATTTTCTACATGAATGACAACCATATATCTCTTTGCTGTCTTTTGCAGTTGCATATAGCATGGCTTTGTAATAAAAAATGATTGCCTGTCATCTTCCAAATGTTTTCTGTAAAGTAGTCAAATTCAACACTATCTATCCTCTACCCAATGTTCACTCCGCATCAAAGAAAAAAATCATTATTATTTAGAAGGACTAAATATGGGCTATGCAAATCAATCCTACTGATGTTTTAGAACCCAGAGTACCCAGAGTACTTGCCTTGTCAATACTCCTGCTTTGAAAAATTCCTGGAATTAGTTTTTCTCAGAAGTTAAGGCTTCTCATCTAAGTCATTAAATGTAGGATATGCTATTTTACCAACCTATGAAAATTTTAACTTGCTTATTTTAATAAGATCCCAGAACAGAGAATGGAAGTTGAAGTTCAAAAATTAATTCAAATCATTTTAAAATACATATTACTACTTTGAAAATGAAAACATAAAACACCTGACAAATTAATACATCTACAGCAACTGATACTGTGAGATTTCATGGCCTATTAAACAGTCCAGGAACATGTTCAAGACCAGTTAGCTTTTATAGGTGTTATAAAAGGTTATAGGTTTCATTGGTTTATTATTAAAGATGTAGACGACCCTGAAAACTTGTCTTCCTAAAGGAGTCAAGTTAACAAAGCAGTTTAAATTCATTAGTTACACAGTCCGAAACAAATGGCCCAAATGCTTAGCTAATTAGGTTTGAAGTCTGAGCACGTTGCACAGGGCTCCCATGGGGCTGGGCTCGCAAGAATGAGGGTAGATATGCAGAGAACAAGAAATTGCAGCTACTTATTACTACGGAGTGGAATATCACAACATGTAATAATACTAACAGTCATAACAAAACTGGATAGATTTATCCAGGTTTGGATTAATTATCATGGACTTTATTAGAATAATAGCTATATTCTTAGGATTATAGAATCAGGTGCTTACTGATTCCAACTGAAGGAAAGAATTCTTTCTGGTTATGATAAAAATAATTTCTTCTCAAAGTCAATATGAATACATTAATTATTACACTGACTAATGTTTTGGATGCTGTGCTATTTTATCCAGTTGTGCTCAGGTTTTATATCATCTGCTCCCATAGCCCACACACAACTCAGCTGCCTGTCAGGAAATCACACACACACTGGCAAATTGCTGTGAGTAGTTTTGTCCTTTAACAAACACCTGACTACTAAGTCTGAAAACATAGCAGAAATTTTAAGATGATCTAACATTATGAAGCCTGAATTTTTTCATCTTCACCAGCAGGAATGGCTTTTAAAGTTACTTAGATGACTTTCATTTGCTATCATTTTTTTAAAAAACACATTGAGTTTGCCTTTAAATTGAGGATCGTATCCTTTATTTCCTTTTAATGGCAAATATAGAAAAAAGTTTATTACACAGGAGAGACTTTAATTTCTCTATAACAAGGTTTGAAAAGCTGCTAGTGCATCATATAAAAAGTTATTAAATTTAAATATTGTTCCTGCTCAGAAGCCATATTTCAGACCTCATCATAAGCTTAAATTATCCTTTTCTCGTAATCACTGCAAACTTTAGCAAACATTTATGAATGACATCCCACATAATGATTAAATCTTAGAATTAAATAATAGTTGTGTTGGTTGACAAGCTACACAGAAAAATGTAAAACACTAATCCAATGTGAGCAGCAATAACTAAAAGGTCCATAACCCTTGCAGCAAAAAAATATAAAATTTATGTTTAGAAAAAAGCCCATTCCAAGTTGTAGAGTGGAGATATTTAGCCCTCAAAATAGTTGCTTTACTGACAGTAGTAACTGCAGGAAGGACTCTTACAACAACACCTACCTTTCTTCCTCATTCGTATACCCTCTCATCCCAACATGGGGAGAGATGAATGAGACACAAGTAACCAGTAGATACAAATTAGACCTTGAAAAAAGATGCTAATATAGACACTTAGGTGAATTTTACATTAGAGACCAAGGCTGAATTTTTGTTATGGGTTTAGCTAAGTGGGCCTAAATTTAGGTTTTAAATTTCAGGGTAGGCCTGAGACTGTCGGCTGGCTTGAGCTGGGCTGAGCTCTTCTAGCCACTAGTATTCCATACTATATTCCGACATCATCGCAAAGGGTAAGAGCCGGTGTGGGAGTAGCTTGGTCAGTTGCTTCCCAGCTGTGGTCCTGGGAGGACACACCGTGCGGGTCCCGGGAGGGATGGGGAGGACCAGGCCCAGAGCACCGGCTCACCACTGCGTTATCTTAGGAAAGTAAAATGTTTGTTCTTAGTCTTTCTGCTTAAGTCTGCCTCTCTGGGGATTGAGTCTCTGGAGTTAGAATGGTGGGATTTGCGTTTACTGGGGAGCGGGAAGTTATTTCTTGTTATTTCTAACTTGTGTGTGTGTTGTAGTTTCTTTTAATTTTCTCTTTTCTGTATAAATATATATAGTTAATTTAAGCATAAACTTAGCTTGAAGTTTTGTTTTTTCCCTCCTCCCTTTTCTCGGCTGGAGGGAGGGAAGCTGACTCTGTTATTGGGCAGTTGGCATTTTGCCAGCTCAGCCCAAGACAATTTTGTAGTTTTGAATAGCAATCTGGTTAAAAACCAAAAAAATAAAAATTAATTTTTATGTTTCATATTCATTTTTTCCAGAATGATTCTAGTATGGCTTTAGCCAGCTATTGTGAGTTCTGTGTCTTGTATCCAACTTTGTCAGTTTGGAACCTTCCCCCAGATGAATTTGGATTGCACACATTACCTGTTTCCTTCTTCATCAGTGAAGCACATATTCTCTAGGAATGACACAGGCTTAGATGATCTGAAGCTGATACGGCAAATTAGTTGATTATTTTTGCCATCTGATGAAAGAACAATGTTTTGTCCTTCTGGGAACTGCACGGAGAAAGGGTAAATCCTGTCCCCATCTTCAAGTTCAATCTCAGGAAGTTCAACATGAATTCGCGATTGCCTGTGTTAAAAATTAATAGTAATGGTGTTTGTGCTCACAGGTTGCAGTAATAAAGTTGATTCACAGATTCACACAGTCACAAAACTATTTTTCACAACTAAACAGAGAAGAATACCTTTAGTTCTGAAGTACAAATCAAATTAAACCACTGAAAGACTTAAAATTCCTTCAGCATTTAGATGCTAGTTTGTTTTCTTAATATGCATCTGAACAGTTTAGACTGACCCGCAATAGCTGAGAGTCCCCACGAAAAGCAATTTCTGTCATGCTACAAAAGGCATAAATAGGTTTCCAACTCTTAAAACTTCCATCAGTATTCATTAAACTGCATAATTGCACAATAAATTAAAGTTGAGGAGAAATTCATGAAATACTTAAGATGCTTTCCCCAAGTTATGTGATTATAGGTTTCAGTTCTGAACTAAGCTTGGCAATCAGTCCAGGCCCATAAGGAATCCTTTCACTTCCAACCACTGAGTTACTTAAAACAGACAAAACACTTCATAAATGAGTACAACTCAGAAAAGATAAGACAATAATAATTTGAAGGTAAAATTAATTTCATTAATTTATGACAATGGAAAAGCTTTGCTCCAATTCTTCTGGTATTGAAATGATACCTACATGAGCAAAACAAACTAATATTACTGCTCTTTATTAATTAAAACCAGAAAAATTGTATCCTAAAAATTGGAATAGTTGTGATGCTGGGTTATGCTACATAGTAAGAAGATTATAAAAAGTCTCTCTTATAAATTCAAGTAACAGGATAAAGTTGTTCCACAGAAAAATAACAAACATATGAAATGTTTATTGTAAAAAGTGGCAGGATTAAAACACTTGTGCTGTCCTTTTCTATACCTTGCTTATGAAGAAGAGAAGGAAAGAAAAAGGGGAAGGGAAAAAAAATAAAACCAGAAAACCACAACCCCCAAAACTGCTGAAACAGCTGGATTTCAAAACAGGCCTTATAATCTGTGCAGTAGAGAAAATAAAACAATAGAAAGATTTTATCTTATCACAACGTGAAAAAATGAATGAGACTATGAACTTAGGATCTGGCTAAACAGAAGCCCACAGAAAAAGTCCTGGTAGGACTTTGCTCTTATTTTTTGTGCTATTCAAAGTAATTTTGTATTTCTTATATAAACTCATAGAGTGAATATATCGGAAGACAGTCACTTCATTGCAGCAATGTTTAAAGAGAAAACATGGGCTTGTTGGATATACAGCAATATTAATTACATTAATTATTTCTTAAATATGCAGATTCTTCTGCTGAGTAGAAAATTAATAATAGCAGTCACAAAGAAAAATTAATTCACTTTTTCAGAAAAGAACAAAATAAGAGTTATTCAGGAATTATATAATAAGTCTACATTGAGATTTTTACCTTAAATAACCTTGTGGAATGATACTGAGGTCTGTTTCAGTTTCCACATCCAGAGGCACTGGCATCAGCATTAAAAAGGGAGGGTCAAAATTTAGTTTTGGTGACTTCACAGTGCCAGACAACGTTATCTTGTATGGTGATGGATTATCATTTACACACACTGATATTTCAGAAGTATATGTCCCAGGATAAGCTGTTCAAGAGGTTAAAAAAAAACCAGAACAATTATATTAACGTAAATACATGCAACTAAAAGTGTATAGTAAGAGGGTTTGGGTTAGTTTTTTTTGTTTGTTATTAAAAACCCCAAAATATCAGTACTACTTTCTTTCACAAAACATACTGTAATATAAAATAATTATTGTAGCAGAGTATTTATTAAGAAAGCTTAGAGCATTTGACTATAGAAAACCAGAAATCCACATATTTTTTAAATTGTCAGAAATTTTTCAAAGACTGAGTTCTTAATTTATTACACTAATACTCCATTATATATAATATCAATACAACACTTAGCAGAATTTTAAGAATTGCAGCCAAACTATAAATTATAACAACTGACAAAGAGAATGCTTATATTATAAAGGAATAGCTATCAGAAACATCTGACTGCCAAAACA
The DNA here is from genome assembly GCA_026770055.1 of Myrmophylax atrothorax. Taxonomy (NCBI): domain Eukaryota; kingdom Metazoa; phylum Chordata; class Aves; order Passeriformes; family Thamnophilidae; genus Myrmophylax; species Myrmophylax atrothorax. Next base: position 7,919,862 of record JAOXXN010000001.1, on the reverse strand, counting down.
AGGAAAAGTTGGTGCCTTTTAAGAAGGCAACGACTACATTTACACAGATGACCCCAAAAACCTAAAGTGTTGCCAAGTCAGCCTCACAAGCCAGCAGGACCAGTTCTACCCTCCACTAAGAGCATCTCCTGTTTCATAGAAACATTTAGGCTGGAAAAGACCTTCAAAGGTCATCAAGTCCAACTGCAAACATAACACTGCCAAGTTTGCCAAAAAAAAAAGTGATGGGATGACCAAATATCCTTCTCCAGGTGTCCTCTACAGGGCATGACAATAGTGAAGATAAAGATTCCTTGTGTTCTGCCCTTTTCATGCCATCTTCCCAGCTGCTAAAGGGCAGTTTCTCCAGGGTGGAAAAGCACATTTTCTTTCATTGGTAGAGTGAGCAAGGTGCTTCCTTCCACAACCACTACACTATCAAAATGGTGTTCCAAACCATGCAGTGCCATTTACCACATTTTCAGTCATTCCCACCTGCTGAAGAGCCAGCAACACAAGCAATTTTGAGGGCCAGCTAGTGAACAACTCTTGTATTTAGAAACAAATCTGCGTGATGTGTTGTAAGACAAACCAAGTTTAATCTTTTCATTTTTGAGAAAAAATTTTGCCTTTTGTTCCTCTTTATTAGATCAGTATTGAAAAATCCTCACCTAATAATCAAGGGTAAAAGATAGCCCCAAAATTTTTTTGTATTTTATGTGTCTGTATGAGCACATGCATTACTGCAACCAAAATACAGATGACAAGCTCTTCTGAGATTAGCTCAGATAATTGATTTCACACCACGAGAAAGAGTTGTCACTGTTTACATACAAAACCAAGAAAATCTAGTGTCTTCAAAATATTTTGGTTTATTTCCTCCTTTTAAGAGCAAATTTCTTAATGGAAATGATAACAGAGGAGCTACACAGAAGACTGTTATGCCTCAAGAATGTGGCCTGGGGATGCCTCCTCTGTTTCAGACCAGAAAACACAGAAGTGGCAAAGTGAAAACCAGGTCTGATGGGAACCTGCTGCAGTGTTTGCAACATCTGACTAATCGCACATTAAACAGAAATGAACTTTAGGAGACAATGCTGCTGAGAAGGCTAAGATTCTGCTTCTAAGTTTGAATACCATAAGAACACATCTTTCTCTGGCACTTAGCCCTTTTATGAAGGGAAGGTGAGAGAGAATCAGAAAAAAAGTCATGAAGATGGATGAAGACCCAAACAGGATATTTTTTACAAACCTGTAAGAAAGGATGTTCTATACAAGTTAAGCCCATATATGAGCTAGACAGTCTCCTGTCCTACAGTTGTGCTAGAAATAAACATTTCTATATGACATACAGTACAGTGAAAGACCATAACCAATGAATACCATAGGGACGGAACACAACAAAGGAAGAAAAGTAGAGGAACATATGTCAGTACCTAAGAATGTGCAATTTTCACTAACTCACATTTTAAAATATTCGTATTAACCATAGTTCCCAAGTTAGAATAGTGTTAAGCTTTTCTCATACAATGCTTTCATCCATTCTGCACAGAACAATTCTAACAAATCCATTAGCTACAAGATTGCATCCATTTGCCAGAGAATCCCTGACTCAAAAAGCAGAACAGAAAATGCTTATCCTGCATCACCAATCATTCTGTGTGTGGCTCCACACATTTTCTAACAGCAAAACTCTCCATAGTATTGTTATTACCTGTCCCTGAAGGCAAGGATAACTCAGGTTCTTCTTAACAGATCCCTTGGGGTGGATTAGAATGAAACGACACTGAATGATGAGTGTCCATGTGCATAGATGGCAGGTTTATTTTAGAAAAATTTGGTTGCAATGAAAAGCAGGTATGTAGCCATTTTGAATACTATCTACAGTAGTAATATAGCAATATAAAAGTACAAAGATATCACTTAATAAAATACATAAGGAAAAAGCAAAAGGGGATAAGAGTAGATAGTGGAAAGATATCACCACCCGTGGATCCAGCAATGAGGCTTGACTGTTGGAATTTTGACTTCTGTTGATCGAAGTGATGGTCACAGTCTTGATCCATCAGGGCTGGGGGAAGCCCACAAAACACAAAGTCCAGTGGGTTAATACAGGTTCAGGTGGGAATGTCCAGGTACCTCTCCTGGTGGGAGAGTTTTACACTGTTGCAACACTGTGGATCATGCACAGTCCTCTGGTGGAAGGCCCCAGAAATGAGTCTGGGTGCAGCTCTGGTGTCTTTGATGGTTTATGACACTTCTAAGACATGACAACAGCCTCTCACGTCAGAACAGCTGAGCCTGTTACACCCCATCAGAGGGATGAACCTTCAGGACTACACGTGAATGTCACGGATCTTCCCTGGGGGGAGTTTTATGACTGAGACAGCTGTGTAAGGGAGAGCATAGGCATGATAAAAAACATTATTCCACCTCAGGATTACTGGATTTCTCCCTCATCTGGCTCAAACCCCAGCTTGCTGCCAAACAAAGGTCAGTTTGTCACAGTCATCCTTCAGTGTCTCTGTCTTATGTGGATCAGAGGTTTTGCCATCACACATAAAAACTGCTGCTCCTCCCCTTCAGTTGGGGGTGCAAACCTGGGCCTCAACAAAGCACCTGCTGCTTGTGCAACTGGCCAATTGTTTGAGTCATTAACCATCAGTGTTTCAGTCTCTCACAAGAACATAAGCCAATAAATTATTGCTTATGTCAGAAACACCAGGACATCATGATACCGTAAACATTTGAAACAAAGACACACACAAAAAGGAAAATTATTTCATTAAGATTTGTTGATTAGTTTAGAATGCATAGGGCCAAAGTTTTCAGGATATTTCATGCTAAATAAATTACTTTGAAATTAACAAGAATTATGTCCTGAACTAACAGCTGAAGTAATGAACTCATTCTACTACTCACACCTTTCATGAGCACTGTCAAAGCCTGCGCTGCTGTGACCATTCTGATATACCACCATTAATTTCTATAGGACAAAGAACAACCAGTCCAGTGGATATGAAAATTTTCCTGAGGAAAATTTGATGGTACTTATAAATTTGCCAATCTAAATCTGCCAAGGGCTAACAAAATGTGTAGAATTATATGGGAAATGTCCCCTTGTCTTTTCTAGATATATCTATGACAGGAAATAAGCACTCACTGCCTGAGCTTAGAAAAAACTCTAAAAAAGGAACACAACTTTCTGAAGTACTTATGTGCATATATTCATTAGGTGCTTCATTCTCAGACTAATTTGCACTAGAAAGCTCAACCAGTTCACGCTGTCTAATTCCCTACCTTGCTATCCTGGGACTACACTTTATGAAGATTCCTTGGTAATAATAAACAGATTATATTTCTGATGAAAGTCAGTTACACAATCATGCAACCTCTCCTCCCACACTTCCAGAGAAATATTTCAAGTCCTCACACCTCCAACTCTACCTGTTTCAGCTGCACTTTAAATTAGCATCAAAAGCTGGTTTAAATAGCCACTTCTTTGAGGATGTCCATATTCCTTGTTTCTCTCTAGCAACCCAGATCTATTTTTTAATTCTTTTTCTCCTCCAGAAATCTTAATTTTATAGTAGCACGGGTTTTGATCTTTTTAGATTGTGTGGCAAGAAAGTAAAATCACCATTTGCTCTTCTCACTCTCTTAAGTTTTTATTAGATTGGTATGCAGTTCCTTCACTTTTCCCTGAATAAACATTTTTAGTTGAACTGCCTTGGCCTTTACAGTAATTCATGCCATCATGTACCCCTTCAGCATAAAAAGGTGCCATTGAATTTGCATACACTGAAATACAGACTTCAAAGCAGGAAAGTCACTGGTAGTTAAAGGTAGGCCGTACAAAAACATGAAGGAGAACACCCCTATAAACTAACCATTTCTCCACAAAAACTGCTCAAAACAAAATAAAAACACTAGAAGATGGAGGTCATAGTGGTCATTTGGACCTATTGTGTAACCATCACATCTCCCAGGGGCTGTGAATCCCTGGTAACTCACAGCTGCGTTTGTGGCTATTTCCACAAGGGATCCCAGAGCACCAATTTATTGTAACTTGCTGTGCTGAAGATAATTTTTTTCATATTATAATAAGATATAGTGAAAATGTTTACATACTTCTAATGCATTATAATATGGAACAGCAGAAGAGGACCATATGCCTTCAGCTCTTGAGAATTCCTAGTTTTAGTATACTTTTTTAACAGGTACCATCAGCTTACCATGCATTATATAAATTCTTGCATTTAATTAAACACTGAAGCTTACTATAGCACTTTGTACTGTATACAGTATATTTAAACCAATTAAGGCACTTTCAAAGTTCATTTTAAGGTTTGTTCACCCTCACATACTACAATTTTGCAGCACAATCCTATGAAGGTGATCAGCACACTATATTCATTAACTAAGTCTCCCATGTGGATTTTGATGTACCTAATATTCTATTACAAGAAAGAGTAATGATATTCACTGAAGGTATAGCATAAGTAGGCTATAAATCATGGGAAAAGTACTCAGAACATTGAACTAAAGGTAATTGATTTTTACAGTTATTTATGATTTTCTGTAAACAAAAGATATGGGAATGCAACAAAAACACAGAAAACTTCAAATTACAATAATCTATCAGTCATATTTATATATACACATATCTGAATTTACACATGCAATTTATCCAGTAATGAAAAATATTGGCTTTTATTTGTATGCTGTGCTCTGTTTCACAGTTGCAACACACAAGCATCTTCAAGCAATGTGTGGAATTAAATACTGCTCTTGCATATTCACAATGTTTACAGAGCAACATTTAACAGGCTTCTCAATTTATCATACAGAATCATCACAAGACTCATAAACAAAGAAAAATATAGGTATATTTAACTGTACACAGCACAGGTTACACATTTCAATACTATCATAAAGCGTAACAGCAGCATCTTTATGACAGGGATGCTCACTTGCTGACTCAGGATGAGATCCAACTGACAAAACAATTTTTCTTCCCCTTGAGAATGCTGGGGGCCCAAAAGTAGGCCACTGAAATTGTCAAAATGACTGAGTTCTGTAGGCATCAGCTGCATATGGTGATGGGTTTTATCAGCTCAAATAGAGTGTTATATTCTGTGATTCTGTGAATCTTGTATATTACTCTCTACCCTAAACATTTGACTGTGAATAAGGTAGAATCCTACCATCCTATTCTGTTATTCCCCTTCTTGTGTATGTGGCTGATTACCACCTTCCTGCATGCTCCTAAGTTTTGGAGGAAATCTATTTTGCATATTTTTACTTAGGGACTCATTGCCTGAGCAGACTACTCCAAAAATATCATAGCTAAGTGATTTTATATCTCATTGAGGCAAGAACAAGAAATTTCCATTCTTATCTAAATTATGGCTATTTATCAAAAATTCCACATACATTCCAAGTACCCTTGGAAAGCTTTAGTACCTAAGTCTGTCAAGCTAAATGCATGTGAAGGAGCAGTACTGAAAATGAAACAGCTACCTCAGCCTTTGATGCTTTAGGTGTGCAAAACCTGATGTTTTATCTGTGCAAACCAGACTTTTCAAACAATGAGATTTCAAAAAAAGTTATCCCATGCTTTTTGTTAGGCCTGCAGCTGTCTTATTTTCTCAGAACCACAACAAACCTTAAGTTAATCAAAACAACTACTAATATTTAAATCATCGTAAAAACTCATTTAAACATACCTATGAAAATGATACATAGACAAAATTGTCTGTAGAAGAATTCATAAAATTACTTACAAGGGCAGAATGACACAGAAATACTGATTTTTTCTCCTGGAATAAGAGATCCGGTCTGCAGACTAAATTTGAAAATACCATCTTTTGTATTTTTGTCTGCACCATCACAATTCAATTTCCATGTCAATGGCTGCATTGAGATATTCTTCAGGTAAAGGTCCTGTAAATATTGACAGAAAAGGAGTACAGGTTGACAGAGGGAAAACAGCAGACACCATGATACTATTCACATTCTATCCCAAGCATTCCTTGTACAAAGACATCAGAAAGAAAGCAAGCGAGCACTGGAAAGCAATGAAGAACCCAGTTTAATGTATCTGTAAGGTGCAAAGATGAGTATGCCTCTCTGCACAGACTAGATGCTTTCCAGTCACTCATCACATTCATAAAGAGCAATACTTTCCTTCCAGACTGCAAAAACCTCATTTATGGGAGATAAATAGATCAAAGCATTACAGTGGTGATGTTTAGCCAAACAGAGTTGAGGACTTTTTCCTGATACAAATGAAGTACTGAAAGTACTAAACTAATGGCTCACTTTTAGACTTACAGGTGGTGATGTTGAAAAAGGAAGAAGTTCAGAATACACTTTCAAAACCCATTCTTTCAATTCAGTAACACAACAGTGAAAATTTTAAAAAAAAAACAACTCTATCTCAGAGTTACTTTTCAGCTCCTTAAACATCCCTGGCTAGGAAAGTGCCTTAAGTTTGTATTATCACTGTTTTCTGAAGGCACTTGAAAAAGTACTTCAAGTGTTTCCATCATTGCCAAAAGTATTTTTTTACAATTTCCAACCAAAGCCCTCAGGCTTATGTTATGGTATGTTTTGCATTCATGCAAATTCTCTGTGTTCCAAATATCCTATTTAGTGGGGGTTTTCCCCTATTAAGGCCTATTAATCATAATCAGGAATTTTTGGGGAGAGTGCCAGTTTGCACTGATCAGTACCATAAAACGTACTGGGACAGCAATTTCACTGTATGGACCACCATGACACATCGATTGCATTCTGGCACCATCACTGTCTAGATTACTATTAAAAGCAGAGGAAGAAAATCTTCAGTACTAAGCTACTTCATACACAATTAATGGTGAATTTCTCACGGTGCTCACACTTCTCATATTATCAGAGCCAGGACAAGCCCAGTTTTGAGTTTTGAAAAAATTTATGATTATTAAAGACAAACATAAAAACTGAACAAAATTACAATGG
>JAOXXN010000001.1:7845541-7857629 GCA_026770055.1 Myrmophylax atrothorax | reverse complement strand
ACCCCATGCTGATCCCATCAATTTGCAAGCCTTTGTCTTCTCTGGAGCACCCTTCCAGGGTGGGCCTCAGGCGTCTCTCTCAACCCATCCAGGCTTATCAGAGGCCATCACCCCACAATGTGTAACCAAACAAACACTGTTTATGCCTTTAGGGACTATTATTCTGATGTGTGCTAAAGAAAAATAGGCAGTGGGGTCCAAATCTGCAGACAGAGGATGCTTTCCTTGGGCAATTAGGAAACACAAAACATATTTTTGAAGGCATGACTATAAATAAGAACCAAGTTAAGGGTATCCAAAGAACTTATTAGATGAGCAGTTCAAGCATTGGAGTGTTTAGGAAGCGAGCAGAAAACAGGATCCAAGCCTAAGCAGAGTTGGGAATGTGATGTAATCACAGAAGGAGTAAGGACAGCTGCTACGTTAATGGATTTCCAGGAAAAGGACAGTATGGAAGAGGGTGAACACTTCCCAGAAAAGTGAGTGATTTAAGCCAAAAATTATGTGGGATGCAGGCTGCTGTTTGGATTACATTATGAAGTAAAGAGGGGACACCAAACTTATTTTGGTAGAAAAAAAATTATCTGTAACAGTTGACATGGTGCAAGTCATGATCAAAGCAGAAATAGATGGCACTGAGCTTAGAGCATTAGCAAAGGATTTAGGGACATCAGGAGGAAGACTAGTGTGGTGTTAAATGTACTCACACCAGTGATTTTTGACCATCTGGGTATTGCTTTTTACAGTCAAAAGTACTTGGATTTTGTATGAAACATTGTGAATATTAGTACAGTTATTCCACTTACTTTAGCTTTTAAACACTTAGGAATATTTCCACAGGTTCTTTGATTGGAAATCACATAAACAAATATATATCAATGTGATAAAACTTCATTCTTTGAATTCTGAAACAAACTATTTAGGATTTGTTAGTTAGGCTGAAATTTCTCGAGATTTCAGCTCAGACTGCCATTCAACAAGCCACTCTGCTTACAGCTAATAGTGTTGTGCCATTTTCAGTTCTCTTCAAATCAAAGTCTCAAGAAACACACCAATCAAACTGCAATGGTTGCTTTTCTGGCCATGAGTACATAGACAACTCTTCAGACCAATTTTTATCACTGCTTTTTACTTGTTTTCTTTGTTTCCTTGATTGATCTGCAGGAATATTCCACTTGTCTAGAACTTTAAGGTTGTCCTGCTATGTGGGATTTATTTCTGCTTGATTCTTAAGACTGTGCACAAGTCTTTTATTATTTGTTTTTGACATGGTATCCTTGGGAATTCTCCACTGACAAAATGCCACATTAATTAATTGCATCACAACTAAGTGTGTGACTGGAATGACTTCCATTCATTTTGGAAATGGGTGGAAGATAACTAAACAGTGTTAGTTTCCACAAGTGGTGATCCAAAGGTGTCCTATGGAGATAGTCTGTATCCTGGCCCAAAAACTTCCTCCACACTGCAGCTGGATTTGGTTTTGAGGTATTATTTACAATTCATCCTGCTGGCCAGCTGTGCACCCATTGCTCTGCATCAGCCACCAACACACAATACTAACTCCAATGTTTAGCTTTCCCAAAATAAACTTATTCTTGAACAGATCAGGTCAGACTTCTTCACACCTGCCCATTTCACTGACTGTCCCCACCTTCTCTCCTTGTTTCCTTTTATTGGGCAAATACCACCTCCTGTAGGAATCTAAGTCCCCAGGACTCCAACTTTCCAAAGGCAATATGGAAATTCAGAAAGGCTTTTAAATATGGAGTAGAGAGTTACATGTGGTTCAAATTAACTCAGGTAACTGTTCCATTAAATTTCCTAATTATTCAACTGGAATATGCTGAGCAAAGCCAGTTTAAGATTGAGAAATATTTGAAAGGGAGTGGTAACATTTAAAGTGCTTTATTGGGGAATTTAGGTGTAGTGAATGGAACACTGAATACTGTAGACCTTAAATCTATTTGGGATAAATTATCACTGATGGACAGTGGTGTGATTAAACCCTTCCTACAGAGAAATGAAAGACTACAGGTTTTAGTGCATAGCCAAGGGGGATTATTGCTCCTTGAAAAAGCTGTGTCCTCATTAGTTTCAAATGCTAGAATAACTTCAGCTTAATCTGATTGCAATATTATCAGTTCCATGTGGTTTGCTGATACTAAAATACATTAATGCAAGGGTTAATAGAAATAAAGTTGACCTAATTAAGTATAGAAAGGTCCACCATTTGACCATGTGTTAGAAGACTGTACATCAGTACCTTTACTTAGTTCCTACGTGGAGCTGTGTCATAGATACATGAAAGGACCACACAACCTGATGGCCGTTTAACTGGTAACATCCATTCCTAGTGGAAACAGAGCATTACTCAACAAGAATATGACTGTGTAATTTCAAGAAGTTATCAGGATAATTCTTGATGTAGAGAAATGGAAGTAAATACCATAAAGAATTATTCTGATCCAAAATTCAACTGGTAGGGCCCAAACCCAAAATCATTTATTGTGCTGTCTTTAGAGTAAGGCTGTATTTTAAAATTGAAACATATATTTTGCAATGATATTGTGGTTGTTAGGTGTCAGATTTTAGGTGTACAACCAAACATCATTCGCCAATCAGAATGACTGGAAACAATCCGTCCCAGTGCATGACAGCTACTGCTGTAACAGGAAAAACAGGAGCTGAATGGAAGAAGTGGTGGAAGAAAGGTTCTTATTATAAATTGATAATAAAACAATCAGTGACACTGTTGCAACAAACCAAGGAGCAAACTGAAAACAATCCGGAAGAAAGTACAACATGGGCATCATTATTTACTAAGTCTCAGTGGCACTGGCTGTTCTACAATCCTACAACATCTACTTTGTTACATGTACTACTTCATCCATTACTAAACTATTAGAGTGCAGGTTATGGTATGATGCACTACAGTGGTAATTTGCTACATATGTTTTCTCAAGGTTATTTTCAACAAGGCACTGAAAAATCAATACATTATGAAGCAACCTCCAAACCTTTCCTCAGAAGGTCAGTGATTATGTGCAGATTGTGTGGGGACTGAATGGTTTGACCAGCTGCACTCTTAAGGAAATTGTTATTTGAACAGGTCACCATGAAGAGAGAATTATTTTAGCCTGAAGAGAAGCAAATAAATTGGAGCACATACCAGGAGCACTGCTGTAAGCACACAGATATTAGTAACACGTGCATGACAAAGCATTATATGCATGTATCCCTATATTCTTGAGAAAAGTGCTGTGCAAAGGGAGTTTTCAGGAATCCTGAAACAAGAATGCGGATGTGACTGAGTTGCTGACCCTGGAATAAGAAGGCACTGCAGAGTGCTGAGCTTATCACAAAGCCACTCCTGGAAAGTTGCCAGAATATCTTAAAGAAAGATAAGCTCTACCTGAAGAGACTGATGGTTGTACTGTCACAGGCTATTATCTTGACAGCTGCTAAAAAGGGGCACTGCCATTAGGTGATGCCCTCTGGCATGGCAGCAATGCCACCAGCTGTGTGTGTGCCCTCCCTCGCTGCCAAAACCAGTGTGTAGAGCTGAGTGCAATGTCAGCCACAAATGCAGAGATCATCTTATTGTCATTGAAGGGCAACATAACATACACTTCTGGCCTGGTTCCTCACCTGAGGCCTGGGGATCATTTGGATGCTACAGTTCCCACTACAGGGAGTGTTTATAGGTTGGAAAAGACCTCTAAGATCACTGAGGAGAACCATTAACCCAGCACCACCGTCTTCACCTGTAAACCATGTCCCCAAATGCCACATCCACGTGCCTTCTGAACACTTCCAGGGATGGTGACTCCACCACTTCCCTTGGTAGCCTATTCTAATGCCTGACCACCCTTTCAGGGAAGAAATTTTTCCTAATATCCAATCTAATCCTCCCCTCACACTACCTGAGGCCATTTCCTCTCTTCCTGTCACTCATTATCCTGGGAGAAGAGACCAATCCCCTCCTTCCTACATCCTCCTTTCAGGTAGTTGTGGAGAGCTGTAAGGTGCAGTTGACCAGCACAGTCTGGATTGATGGACACAAACCAGAGTTAGTGGGATTCTCTTCACTCTAGCAGACTGGAAAGTATTTTTCCACCCACAAGTGTTATGAACAGATTCCTCTGCTTCTTTGCAAAGGAAATACAAAACCATTTATTGGATAAACAGTTTTTCCTGTTGCTCTTGAAAAATTTCCATGCCCTTGTGGCAACAGATACCAGTTACATTTTATATTCTACTTAATACCCTTGACAAGGTGTTATTTTTGTCTTCTGCACTTCCAGTCTCTTTTGTTCTATGTTTATCTCTCCTTCCTGACATTCTCTTTTTTCTAGCTTGTAATTCATACTAATATTGGCATTTTAGGGTTTTTTCCATCCTTTAATTTCTTTTTCAAATTTTTTTTCAATTTCTTCCCCCACTAACTCCTGAACAAAAATAACCTGCCAAACAACACTTACTTGATTTGCTACTTGACTGGGGAATCAATTTAGTAATGAGTTTATTTCACAAATTTAAGGGTTATTTTTTTGTCTTAACCCAGTTTATCACAGAAATTGTCATATACTTAGTGAATTTGTAATGCAGAATGGAACTGCCCCTGGCTCATGATGGGTACAATACCACTGGTCCGAAAATAACCACCAGCTTCAACTCCAGAGGTTATTCACTGATCTTTAACTGCCACACTGGAGTTCAAAATAGAAATGTGATTAAGAAATCAGGTAACTAATCCTGACAATATTGGATCAACCATTGGATTTCACCTACACGGTAGTTAGAATTAGCTACTGCCTGTAAACAGACAGCAGGTCGGGCGGGGACCAGCTCTCTTCCAGCACAGTCAGGTGAAGCTTTCTCTGAGAAACTGGCTGCAAGATACCACAGTTGCTGGGAGAGACCCGCCAAACTGTTGGAAATCTCACTCAGAGAAACAAGTGCCTTACCTGCAGGATGAGGAAAAGCTGCCCAGAATAATAATAGGGTCTGTGAAAACGCCTCTCACACTTCTGAATGGCCTTATTCTCTGGATCTGAAGTGGATAGGAAAAAGAAGCGTTTTGAGGCATAACCTTCATTTCAAAGGTGTTCCTTCGAGTTTCATGGGAAGGATGCAAAAGGCAGTCATCTCAGAGAGATCAAAGGCCTAAAAATATAAATCCCAAAGTGTAGAAAGTCAGATACACTCAAGTGGGACAGAAATCACTCGCTAAATTATTTAACAGTATGAGTAATGTTTTGACTTTGTGCTGCCACTTTTTATGGCATCTAAATCAATTTATTTCTCTAAATAGATCCTGGTGCTTTGCTGCAGTGTCTGGAAATTATTTTCACCTCTTCCACTCTATCAGTAAAGAAATAAAATTAGCTGTATCACTTCATTATAAGTTTTAGCAAATTATTTAATTAAGGAAGAGTAAAATATTTGAAACTATAAAAGGACCAAAGCTATGATCATTTCTTTGAGGCATTATAGAAACATTCTGCAACTTTTAAATAAACCAGGTCATTCTTTTCCTAGAGTCCTAAATATGGCTTTCATTATTCACAGAATAATAAATAATGGAATAAAAAGTCAACTGTAACTTTCATCACTGAACCCCAGTGTCCACAATGGCTATGTTTTCCTAGTACACCTAGGAATGTGGGGTTTACATCAGAAAGATATATTGTCACTGTACATAAAATGGAACTTTATTCTCCTTCCTACAGAAGTCTGTAGAACTCCTCCACATCAGTACCACAGAGGGTTTTAACAGAAGAGCTGTAGGGAGTCCTGCCAAAGCACTTTACGATAATGTCTGTCTCCAAATTGTCTCTTCTTTTCTGCCAGAGGCTATTTTCCTCAGAGAGGAGTTGGCAGACTGCAGTATATGCACATACTTCAACTCCTCCAGAGCAAATCCTTAAACTATCAACAAAGATGGGCTTGAGCCACACCACGGGGCTGTGAAGGGAAGCAGCTAAAGATGCTTACATCTGCCAGCTTTGCAAAAGGAGGGCAACCTCTGGTGGGCTGAGAAAGCCAGCCAGCTGTTGTATGGTATCAGCAATACTTGCCCCACCCAGATACTGCCCATACTCCTCTTGAGGCTGTACATCACATCACTGCACTTAGAGCAAAACTACTTGTACGAGTACACAAGCCCCAAAGTGGATGAAAAGGCACATGGAACTACTGGGTCCAAAGGCATTTTGCCTTTGATTAGAAAAAAGTGATCCTGCTGGAGGCTGTCAGAGGGAATTGGGAGGCCCTGAGCAATGCTGGCTGAGGGCTGCTGTGGTTAAACACAGCTGATGTGTGTACACTGCTGTCAATCCACATGAGCCATGGCAGTGCACACCTGCACACCTTTGCAGAGCAGCTGTACAGCACATAGGCAATTGCTGATATTCCTGAAACAACAGTCAAGGATGTCAGACATCTGGAAAAGAAACTGACAGTTAAATGCAGGTAAAACTATATTCTTTCTATTTTCTGGGGACATAGTCCAGAGATGGAAAGGATTCCCAAGATCCTTCAGGGATCTGGGCTCTGGAACTCATCAAAGCAGCTATAAAAATCTTCCTTCTTGTATCCAAGAATGAAGAAGTCAATAATCTAATCCACATGTGCTGACTCTGCTAGGACAGAAAAGGTACAGAGAGATCTCTCTTCCATATCAGTCCTCCTGTCACAGGCATGCAGTAGATGAAGCACCACATCTTAAAGTGCAATGACAACTCACAAAGTGTGGGAAAGGGAGGAATATACATGTGTGTGCTCCTGGAGAGGCACCTCTGCCGCCTTCTGCTTGATGTTCTGGTGATGTGAAGAATATAACCTGTGCATGGACAGCTCTGCTGGTACAAGTTGCCGGCATCTGCAAGTATGGAATGGCATTTACTCCCCAATCATACCACAAACACACATCCCTCAGGTCTTCCCAAAAGTAAACCAGTATTAATGTGGTGTCATATCATTGCTAAAATGCACAAGCAGATTCATTTACTTTAAGCAGTGTGTGTGTGTGCGTCAACAGAGAGAAACAAACATGACATTAGAATCACAAACGTTTCTTTCCTAGATCAACTCAAACACTTTTACATGTTTGTTTAGGCAACTTAATATTCTCCTACCTACAAAGCGGTATTTATCCAATTGGCAAGGCCATTTTAAACAGACTATGTGTAAATACACATTTTCAATTGAAGAAGAATGAAACTGTCATAGAGAGTAAAAAATACCACAAATTCTAAAAGAACTTACTTGTCAGCACTGTAAGTCAAAAAAAATGTGACTAGTCAGCTTTTACCAGTTTCCCTGAACCAGAAGAAAAAATAGAATGGAAATGCAGAGAACAGCTTGAAACACAGCTGAATTTATTTTAGAATAGGACCCTCATGCAAGACTGAAAGATTGTGTTAATGCTATTGGCTTTTGACAGAAGATTACAGATTGTTCACATGGAAAATTATGGTAATAAATGGTAAGCTGTGATTCTAAAGTGCTACAAGGCAGTAATAGAAATTCATATGTGGACACATTCATCTAATTATGAGGTTCATTTTTTCCAGTTTTTGGCATAAATTCCTCCAGAACTGATTCAACCAGAACAGAAAAAGGCAGTCTCATGCTGGAATATGCATCTCTATAGACAGTTAGATTAGTACAGCTCTGACTGTGTGTTAGTCAAATTATGCCTCTGCAATTTCCAGAGAAAATTTGTAGGATGGAAAGGAGTTGTTGTTAATAACTTTAATTTTATTATTTAATTGGGAGTTCAGAATTAGTATATTAGATGACATCCACCTACATTTGCATTTGACTAACTTGTGCGTTCATATATCACATATGCTCGTTTTTCTCAAATCTCAGTTCAAATCCAAATAATAGTACTTCACATTTAAAACGAATGGCTTTTAACATTTCTAAGAATAAATTAGAATAATTACTTGAGTTTTGAATAATTTTCTCTAATGAACTATTGTACAGATAGGAAGTTTAATTTTTTTTCCAAGGCAGTGATCCTTGACAATAAGTATGTAAAAATTTAGAGGATACTATTTTAATGACATATGACAGATAAAGTATAGTGAGGCAGACAGATGACCTTTGATGGTGTCTCATGAAAGACCAGTGTTCAAAATTAAGACTTCTTCTGTATTCAGTGCTAGTCATCCTTTACCACCCTGAGAAATAAAATATATTACTCATCCAGTTAGCTAGGTGGAATTGTCTGCAAGATAGCATTATAAATCTAACAGACAAAAACACAAGCAATTATCATTGTGCCACTCCCATTTCACATAAATACAATAGAAGTCACAAAATATTATTATCATTATTTCTAACTCATGTGGAGTTATCTGGGGATTAAAAATCCTACCTATCACTCCCACAGTTAAACAACTTCAATTTGTAACCCAGACTTCCAGCAAATAAGGCCTTAATAGGTGTCTTGAAATATCTGATTTCCCTCAGATTTCAGTATATATATGTACCCTTTGGATGGTGTATTTTTGTCACTGTTATTTAGACTAGAAACTTGAGGACTGGATTAGCCAGGAGATAGGAGTGTGAATGGGGCTTTTCTAGGAAGAAAAGCAGCATGTGGTCCTGAGGCTGTCCAGTCTTCCAGCTCTGTGTGCTTTATCTTCTGATTTGTAAACTGCATAATCCCGGAAGATCAGCTGTCTCAGTAGTTCATAGACTGAAGTTCAGCCTTTGGTCGTGATTTTTAATCACTTTAAAGGTTTAGCTCTGAGGCCTTCAAACAGCACAAGAAGCACTATGTGAAGGCACTGAACACTGGCTTGACATGTGCACAGAAGACTAACACCGCTGAGGAAGAGCCTGTGCATGTGGTACCAGGAGGAAGACAAGCACAATTCACAGCTCTCAGGAAATCACAGCTTTACTGAAGACAGCACTGCAATGTACTGCAAAAAGCTGCAGCCAGGACTGTGTGTAGTTCTCTGCAAAGCATATTCCACAGCTCTGCTCTGTTCAGGCTGTTACCTTTGTGTTCACTGTGCACAACAATGCGCCTCTTGGAATGTTTATTTTATTTCTCTGACTTTCTCTCACCCTCAGTCCATTCCCCCAGTCCATTAATCTTAGGAGATTTCCCTGAATTAAAAGCAAACTCTCAGAGGATAGGAGAGCTGATTAATGCCTTCATGCTCACAGGGCTCCACAGATATTTTCAGTTATCTTGATAAAAAATTGTTTCAATAAAGCAACAATAAGGAAGGTGAGCATATTGGCATTCCAATAAACAGAAATTAACAATAAATATCATAATTCAATATATGAAAGAATTAAATAGTATGAGTCTTTCAGAACACAAAAAAATGTTATGTGAAGAGATAAACAGGCTAGTTCTATGGGGACTGCCTGAGCCAAAGAACAAATTTCAGCTTGAATCCTGCATTTAGTTCTGTGCCTACATGAACAAGGCCTTTGCCATCAAATTCAACAAATCCAGAGTTTCACAGAATGTATAATCCCTCTCTATGATGCATAATGAGCAACATTATTATTCCCTCTTTTATATGTAGGTTCTATTTTGACTGCTTTTTAAAGATTGTTTATCTCTGAGAGCTCAGCCCTCCTACAGAGCCCCAGTTTGAGTACAGCTATTCTGGCACAGCAGCCTAGTGCAGATGCAGTGTATACTCATTGAAGAGGGGTTTTTCTGTCAGCTTGGGTGTTGTGTTTTTTTTCTCCTGCAAACATTAATCCAGCCAGCAAATGCTCTCTCCTGCAGCATGGCTCTATCAGCAAGGGAAGACAATTATTTTCATACTTGCAGCTGAAATAACTCTGCTGGTAAAAGTCTGCAGTGCAGGTCAAATCTAAATAACAGCTGAGGGAGACTGTATGACTGATAATACATAATAGATGCTAGAAAGCCGTTTTAAGTTATTTGGTTTGATGGATTTAAAGGGACATAGCTGTCCCATGATGGGTTTTCACTGTTCCTGATAATCTAGTTTCTGTGCAGTGTGCATAATGATGCCTGGTAGTAACAAAATAGAAACCATTAGAGTGAGTTCATACAGTAGCATTTGCACAGTGTGCATTTCTGATTGCAGCCAGTTCCCTCAAAGCTGCTAAAGAGAAATCTCACAGCTGTAAGCAAGTTTATTGTTCACATTACAACCACTGTCTCTGTTGCCTCCCCTGTGTGCAAGATAGGCAGCAGTTCTCAAACTTCTCTCCCATGGGCACCTCTACACAGATCCTGCAGGCAGACAAGGTCTGGAGAGACTGAAGACAAGCCATCTCCAAGGAAGAAGCTATGTAAAGCTGCTGTCAAGGGGCAGAGCTAATAAACCTTGTGAGAGTATATCAGCTCGGGCTCAACAACGTGCTAAAACATCGGCACAGCTCCCAGTTGACTTAGAGTGTGATAAAAACAGGTTTGTATCTGCCTGTAAAAGGCTGTAGGGTTGTTTAAATCTCCAGAGAACAGGATGCTTACTGAAAGTTTCTCAATGTACTTTGAATGCTCAGGACATAATGAAAGTCAGGTGGTCTGCCAGACAGCTGGGTAATGCTGTGCATATTTAGAAATTCACTGCAATACAAGCAGCTGGAATAAATTTTATTACAAACTGGGCCATATATGCTATTTAAAGACCTTGGGTTTGATGTCTTAAGATTCTACAAACTTCAACTGCTTATAAGGAAATTTCCCCATATCTGGTGTTTGCACAATGCTATTTGTTTGTCAAATTTCAGCACTAATGAGTCACACATATGTGAAAATACCGGCCAGGTAATCACATTGTTTTGACTGTGTTATAAAATAGTTCTGTCAGTCTTTTCATTGAACATTCTCTTTTCTCCAGGTTTTACTGCATGAGCTTGAATTTTATTTGTGGGTTAATATTTTTATTAGGGAGGAGTCTTTTGCAACCTCATGAAAATCTGTTCAACTGTCCAGTGAGGACAAAAAAATACCAGGTTGCACATACTAAATTAAACAATAAATAGTGCCAGAGGAAAACGGACACCGCATACAGATCAGTATGATCAAGTGAATGCCATTTATTACACACTACACACGGTTTATATAGGGTTTAAGCTACGTTCTATTGGCTAAATTGAACCTCACACCATTTACCAGCAAATCCCCATTGGTTATAATGCACATCTCACAAGTCCAATGTTTTGATGAACTCATTCTGATTGTTTTCAGAAACACCTCTGGTGTGCTGTGAGAAACCTGAGGAGTTCTCATGAGAAACCTCCGGGGAGTTGCTAAGAACTCCTGGGGAGTGAACCCTCCTCCATCGTTCTGCAGCAGCTGTGGCCTTGTTTATTCTTAGCTGCTTTCAGTCTCACAGGGTCTTATATAGATCTGAATTACTCAGCCTTGATTTTTCTGTACCTACAACATACTGGTAAAGCCTCATTAGAAAACTAACTGCAGTCCATAAAGGTCTAACGTTGCTGAATCGCCATATCCTTGCTCCTCATGGGACATTGTATTTCGGAAAGACTCTGTGTGGTAGTTTTGGCTTTAGTTTTAGCTAAGCCTCAGTTCAGCAGGCGCAGAGAGACTATGCAGATTAGAGGGGACAAACATCACCTGACTTAAGTAACCAAAGAGGTATTTCGTATCATTTTGATGTCAAAATCAAGTATAAGAAAAGGTGTGGGCAGTGCCTGTCTCAGTCCCTTGATGGCCGGGTGCTGAGCAGACCTGCTATCACCCTTGCTGGGAGTGTTGGGCCTCATTCACCACTTCACAGCTGTTTGGTTTGGGAAGTACCTGTTTTTAATTTGTTATTGGTTTTCTCCTCTCTTCCCAGGTATCCTTTGGGAGGAGTTTGTTGGGGTGTTTTTGTAAGCTGGGGTGGTGAAGGTCTGTGTGGTTTGGGTGGGCGACTCAGTTGTTGTTGGCTGTTTTTTTCTCACATTTATATATATATATATATGTATTATACCATATTCTGTTTTTAATTGTCTCTCTTCTGTATAAGAAGCTTGCTACTTGTAGTGGTTTCAGTTAGGCCTCAAATTAGCAGGCTCAGAGAATCTATGTGGATTGGGAGACAGCTCTCACCTGACT
>JAOXXN010000001.1:7833929-7845441 GCA_026770055.1 Myrmophylax atrothorax | reverse complement strand
AAATGGACTGGAGTTGGACCAAGGGTTGGACTTGATGATCTCGGAGGTCTTTTCCAACCCAATCGATTCTATGGTTCTATGCAGAGCCAGGTCAAGGTGACAGCATAGGTTACTGCACTCCAGCTGAACTTTCAAACTCCAAATTCCAGTCCTGTCCCTAGCAATCTGAGGGCAGTGTATGTGCCATTTATCATCTGGATTTATACCCACTGCTTTGGGAATAAAAACACAAAGATCTTAGCATAAAGGCCAAGGTTTGTAACTTAAGTGAAATATTTTCCAGTAAGTAAAACATATCAAATCTGATTTACTTCTTTCACCCCTGAGAGAACACAAGATGACAGAAGGTTCACATATGAGCCAGTAACACCAGAGATTACAATTTAATAATCTGAGTAAGTGAAGCAAGGAAAAGCAGGCTGCTGATCCTTTGATGAAGGGGGTCCTTACACAGCAAATTTCTGACTCTCACAGCTTTTCCTGTGCAGATATGAAGAATGCCTTAGAAGAGAGCAAAGTAAGTAGTAGAGGAAAGCAGCTGCAAAAAAGCTTCATGGATGCAGAATAAATGCTCTGTCCCTGCACAAACCTGCTCTGCTCTACAGCCAATGTGGGTGCAGGACCTCCCTGGACAGTGATTTGAATCTGTGCAGGACAGCTCTTACCAGCTCTGGGGACAAGATCACAGTGTTTATTCCAGGCAGCAGTTCAGTGTTATGTTGTGCACACGCATAGATGGCAGTGAGCCTTCAGTTCATGTCCCTCTTCCATGTCCTCAGAGCAGCATCTCAGGGGCTTTCTGCACTCTGAAGGACAGTACTTCTCTGCATGGACCCCAGCTACATCCCTTGCACCAGAACCAGCAGTACTGAATGCCAGAAGAATAACTGAAGCAGGTTACCAAAAATGACCTACACAGCAACAGATTAACACGCACTTCAGTCAGTGCTATGGCAAATAAACCAACCCAAACAAACAAAGAAGCAGTCCCCACTTTTTTCGTCTCATTGTATGGGCATTTGTGCAAATGTACAAAGAACCAGCCTGGCAAAGTGATTACTAAAAAGCATCCCACCAAAGGCAGGCTTTTTCATCTGGATCAGTTCCCCAGTCTGGTTCACCATAAGCCAGCACAGAAACCTAAACCAGCACAGTTTAGGACATTCTGGGGGGTGACAGACTTTTTTTTTTCAGCACCAGTTATCATTTAAAGTGCATTTCATCTACAGCCTCTGTTGCTGTGCAATGTCTTGGAATATTCTGATGTCTCAAGGAACACATAGCTCTGGACAATGATTTATCATGAGAACTAAGAACCAAATTTCTTGAAGCAAGTGACCTATTTTAATGTCTCTGCTACGAAAAGGAGAAGTTCTACTCCTGTCTTGTTCTCACCTGTGTGGTCTTGTCACCTCTTTGCATGATTCCTTCTACCAACCAGCCCACAAAAAACCCAACCAAACAAAAAAAAGCCAAAAAACAAACAAACAAAATCCAGAAAAACAAAGGGAGGAAGGGGAATGCAGGGGCAAGGGGAACAAACATTTTAGTTACTTAAATAAACATCAAAAAGCCAGACAAGTGACAGCCATGTTAGATGGAATCCTTCGGGTGTGACAAAGCAAAACGTTTTTCAAACTTGGGGTCATTTATATTCACATTCTTAAAGCAAGAAGACCAGATCAAGGCTACCTGATCTTGAAGTAACTTTGCATTAACATTTGTCACAGAATCACAGACTATTCTGAGTTGGAAGGGACCCACAAGGATCACCGAGTCCAACTCTTAAGTCAAGGGCCCACATAGAGGATTGAACCCATGACCTTGGCATTATTGCAACCAAGTTTTAACCAGCTGACCTAATCTCAGGGTCAGAGATTCCATCTATTGTCATGGTTCTGTAATATTTAAGGGTAGTTTCAGGAGTATCAGTTGCAAACTATGGCACCAACAAAAAACCAGAGAATTCTCATGGGAAATACCTCCTTTATGCTTACAATAACTAGGAAATAGACCTCTTACTTTACATTATTTTAACTCTCCTTCTTCTCTGAAGTCCAGTTACAAAAGACCTTTGGCACCTTGGGAAGGCATGCAGCACATCAAATTCCTGTATTAATTTTAAAAATCACAATAATTCAATATACATTACACAGACTCGCAAAACTGTCCAGAATAGACAAGCACAACAGTTAAGGTTTAAACGCTGCTATACAGCCACGAGAGGGAGCTAAAAGCTCACAGGCTACTGCCTTCACTGCATTGAGAAGGTCTTCATCTGCACCCTGAAACTCAAGTCCAGCTAACTTTAGGCTTTAAAGAAAAGGAGAGCATATACATATTCTCCACACAAATTTCACATTACAGGAACACTGGCTTAGTGAGCTCAAGGGCCCTTTATGCGAGTGCCCAGCACCTCCTTGGCACAACAGGGTTAGAAATGTACCCCAAGTACTCACCATGCTTGGAAGGTCCTCCAAAACCACAAACACATTCACTGTTTTTAAGTGTCTCTTCCAAACTCTTCTCTACTATCCAGCTTACAAGGAATTAAAAAAACAGTGATGTAATGATCAGGCTCTTCTGTCATACTGAAACTATTTGTAGCTACATCACTTCCATAGAATCGCAGAATATGCCGAGTTGGAAGGGACCCACAAGGATCATCGAGCCCAACTCCTGGTCCTGCACGGGACCAGCCCCAAGAGTCAAACCATGTGCCTGAGAGCATTGTCCAAATGTTCTTGAACACTCTCAGCCTTGGTGCTGTGACCACTTCCCAGGGGAGCCTGTTCAGTGCCCAACCACCCTCTGGGTGAAGAACCTTTTTCTAATATCCAACCTAAACCTCCCCTGACACAACTTCAGGCCATTTCCTCGGGTGCTGTCACTGGTCACCACAAAGAAGAGATCAGTGCCTGCCCCTCCTCTTTCCCTCACGAGGAATTTGTAACTGAGGTCTCCCCTCAGTCTCCTCCAGGCTGAACAGACCAAGTGCCCTCAGTGGCTCCTCATATGGCTTCCCCTCAAGGCCCTTCACCATCTTCCTTGCATTCCTTTGGACACTCTCTGACAGCTTTATGTCTGTCTTATATTGTGCCGTGTTGTATTGATAGGCATTATGAGGAAATGTCCAAATAGCCTGTTTAATGCAGGACTTCCAAATGCTTATCTGTCAAAAGTATTTTGAGTTCACTTATACAATATATGTATATATACTGCCTGAGTATACTACTTTTAGTTTGTTTCTATAGAATCCCATCCCATTTTTTTTATTTTATCAAGATTATTTTTCATTCTAATCCTGTCCTCAAACATATTTGCAACTTCTCCACATATTATCAGACAAGGCAATAACCATTTTTTCCACTTTATCACCCACTGAATGGTCCAGGATTACAGACAAATCCACCAGAAACTCTTTTGATGGTGAGATACTGGTAACTGCTCTCCACACATCTGTTGCTCCTCCCTTGCACTAAGTTTTAGAGGGGCCATTTCTAGGTCTTCCTCTAATCATTAACAGTTATAGAATGACTTCTTGTTGTTTGTACACTCTCTCCATTTTGCTGCTCTATAACCCTGGTTAGATCCCCCACACCCACACCATTTTTAATTCTCATCTTCACTCATCTGACATATTTTCCTATTTTTGTACTCTTTTTATTTCTTTTTAGGACTTAAGGGGATTTCTTACAACTCTTCTAAACCAACTGTGGAGATGCAAACTGTGGAATGCTTATCAGAACAGCTTGTAGCACTTCCTGTTGGATCCAGCTCCAATGAGGTTATAAGTTAGAAAAAAGAATATGACCTGTCTCAGGGTTGCTGGATATTACAAAGTTAAGGCAGTGTGATAAGGGTGTATCTTTACCATAAATTAGCTTAAAGTTTTTATCTACTTTTTTTCCTCCTGCTCCTGACCACAAATCAGTTATTTGCTAATATGGCTGTTAGCTGTGTAGAAACAAGCTACCACTACTCAAACAACAATAATCCTCCAATGTCATCCTATAATTCCCTTGGCTATCCAGAAACAATAGTTAAGGCATTTCAAAATAAACTGAATGAACACATGCGAGTCACTTGCTCTTTGCAACACTAAGAAGGATAAGCCAAAGGCAAATGATTACATCACTGATGCTCACACAGCTCAATCCTCGTGTTTCCATGCAGGCCTGGGTGAAGTCCACAGAAAGCCTCCCATTCACTAACATGCTTCTAACACAGCGCTTTGCCAAGGGGTCCTCTGCTTCCTGTCTTTCCCAACACTCACAGTCACATTTTTCCTGATGTTAACATCTCTTTTGTGTCTCCCTTTTGACCATTCAGTTGGATTAGTCACAGATAGCTGTGAAACAGTTGCTGTTTAAAATGGACAGTGAGTCCAGGGTAGGTATGCTTTAGATGTCAGGGCCTAGAATGCCTCGAGGTCTTGCAACACCTGCCCCAGGAATGGGGACCACCTATGAGATAGATGATGGTGACAGCAGAAGCCATAGGGCGGCAGAAAGAGCATCAGGAAGTGTGGCAGTGGATCTGCAGTATCTGGAATGGAAAAAATCTTGTAAGAAATGGGCTTGTGAAGAAGATGAAGAGGCTAGCCCAAATGCCTTAAAAACAGAAGCTTTTACTGTTGTGTAAATATATGTTACAAAATGGATTCCTGTTCTTTTTCCCTTAGTAACTGTCTTGTTCCCAAAATCCCTTGAGAAAACCATTATCTCACTGGTCAGGACAGCACGTATTTGTCCTTGAAAAAGTTTCTATAAGTTTTCTTATTGGCCCTTATTTTTCCCTTTCCTATTGGTTGTTATCCCTGGTTTCTTATTGGTAGTAACCAGAATCCCCCCAGAATCTTTCTATACCTCTACCCATATTAATAAACACTCTCTCTCATTCCTCTCCTGTGGTCTCTGTGTGGCCCTTTGGGGGCACCTTGGGGACCATGTGGCAGGGGACAAAGGGAGAGCACATCCCCTCCAGGTAACGCCTTAGCTCCCGGGACCTGGAGTCCATCAACTGCAGCAAGGAAGACTCACAAATAGCTTCTGCTCTGGACCAGGAGGCATCTGGGGGTGGCTTCTAACCACTCTGCCATGCATAGCTCCTCCCTGGTCCTCCTTTCTTGTCACCCGATTGCTCACCTTGGTACCATAAACCTGGCCTATACCTTCATATTGCACCTACACCCATTCTCTGTGTACTCAGTTCCTCATGCCTGTCTACTCTTTTGCTCAAAACGTGTGTCATCCAGCTTGGTTCAAAACACAAGACCTGACCAGCCCACTGACCCACTGCTACTTTCCTTACCCCTGAAAAACCACCATTTACATGGAAGTGGTTTAGAAACAGAAGCACAAACCAGCTGAGGCAGGAGGGGGTTAATGGACAACATTTGTCCAAACCTCTGCTCAGAGCAGGTTGCTCAGGGTCATGTCCAGTCAAATTTTTAATATCTTCAAGGACTGAGGCTCCACAGTGTCTCTGGGCAGCCTGTTCCAGTGTTTGACCACCCTCATAATATAAATAAATAAATAAATAAATAATTTAAAAAATTCTGTTTTTCATTATATGCTGCTGTCTCTTGTCCTGTTATGGGGCACCTCTGACAAAAGTCTGGTTTTATCTTCTATGGGAAAAACATCCCATCAGATACTTATACACATGGGTAAGATTCCCCTGAGCATTCTCTTCTCTAGGCTGAACAGTCCCAACCCTCTCAGCTTCTCCAGGCCCTCGGCTGTCTTCATGGCCCTTTACCAGACCCTCCAAGTGTGTCTCACCAGGGTCCAGCAGAGGGGAAGGATCACCTGCCTCCAACAGCTGCTGTTCACACTCTGCCTGATGCAGCCCAGGATGCTCTGCCGCAAGGGCACATGACATACAGATGATCAGCCTGGCATTCACCAGGACTCCCAGATCCTTGTCTCCCAAGATGTTTTCCAGGAGGTCAGCTGTACAGCATGCTTCCTCCCCAGGGGCAGGACTTGTCACTTCCCATTGTTAGACTTCATGAGACCTGTGTTGGCCCATCGCTCCAGCCTACCAAGGCCCCTCTGAAAGGCAGGACACCTATCTGGCCTATCAGTCACTCCCCCCAAGAGACCTATTCTGCCCAGAAAATAACTGAGGTCTTCTAATAACTGAGGTCTCCCATTTAGCAAAATTATAGCACAACAGAGGATTTTATCACCACTGTGTTGTAAATTCAAGACGTGTACTTGAAGCCTGTACAGAATAAACGTCATTCTCCTTAGACTTTTATTTACAATCAGAAGACACACAGGGACGCATCTTATAAGATCATGTCAGTGGAATTCTGACAGTATGAAGTAACAAACTAAGTAAATCAGTTTCCAGTCATTTAAATTGGTTGGCTTTTATACTTGGTATACTTGCTCTTTTTATTTATGCTTGCCTTGTCACTAAACGTGGTGCATCAGATCTACATTGTCAACAGCAAAATAGACTAAGAAAAACTGTGCAGCAAGGATGTTATTTTGTTGAGATGTTATGGAGAGACACTTTAACCACAGAAATGAAATCTGAGTTGCTTGTGGTACAAGCATAGTGAGTTTGCTAGAACAGCCCTTTTAAACACAGTTGCTTCTTTATTTTTTATATCAAATAGACTTTTTAAAAGCTTTGCATGGTGTTATAAATAGTCACTCATCTATTTCCTGTTCTTCTTAAAAGTATGGAAATATATTCCAAAGTCACAGGGTAGTCTATCAGTGTGAATCTAAAATTGCTTATTTCCACAAACATCATGGGGACTGGAATTTCTCTAACAGTTGTCAGACTCTCTTTTGAAAATCGTGTTATTTCATCAACTGTTTGTTTTTCCTTCAGATGTTATAAATATTCTGAATATTCTTACATTCTTATCCAGTAAGAAAAAAAATACTTGGAAGCCCTGACTAGAAAGTTGCTTATTTTGTTGCCCCAGTAGGGATTAGGGCATATCATAACATAATTTTCAGTTCCAAGGTCTACAACTGCCTTAAATAACTTGCAGAGTCACGCCATACAATGCTGGGGGCGGGGGTTTGGTTGCTAATGTGTAGGGAAGAACTGCAGAGTTGAAAGACCCAGTTTGTTTTTAAATATTTCCCTCTATTTGTTTTTCTTTTCCCCTTCATTTGTTTCAACACAGAAGAAATTAGGAGATACAGAAATGCTCCCGGTCAGAAAAATAATTATGGCACTTTCACAAGTGCTTTATGGAGGCCACCAATCCAACTACAATATACATTATAAAAGAATGGCACAGGATTTATACGCAGCCTGCTGTCCATACTGAAGTTACAGAACAGAAATAAACTTGCAATTACTTTGTAATACTTGTCTTTGATCAACTGCCCACTTGTGTGATCTACAGTGATCCAGGTGAATACATCCACAGATGCAAAAGGGTGCTTTCTGAGCAATTCACAGTACAACTGGACCCCACACCAAATCCTGTCAATGTTTGGGGAGGGAGTGGAGCAAATCATAGTTTAATTTCTGAGAGCACAAAGCCATTTAGATGTGAGCAGTGATTCAGAACACTAAACACATTCCAATGTTGCTTTACTGGAATAATGAAGGATTACAAAAAAATCTAAAATATTTGAATTGAGTTAATGTATTACACAGTGATATTTTAGCACACTTGAAAACAGCTCAAGAGTGTGGAATTCGTTCATGTGGGTTAGTTCTCACAGTGCAGCAGGGAGATGCTTAGTGCGGCCTGATGGGGTGAAGACTTTGTGCAGCAGCACTTGAGCGCAGCAGCGGCATTGGGGTCACAACGAGGCTCCATGGGAACATCACTATCAGTGCTGCCGGTACTGGCCAACTCCCTGACTGACTCAGAGCTCTAAAAAACCAGCTAATTTAGCCCTATGTGACTGAGAGGAACACTGCTGCAGTCTGAGATCTCAGGGCAGAGGGACTGGAGGGAGGGAAATGGCTGAATATGCTGGAAAATACGATACAGTCCCCACGGCGGGAATTGCTTCTTTGCATCTTGCATTCCTGCATTGAAATATCAGAAGTTTCAAAACTAGATGGAAAACCAAAGTGAAGGGACAAAAGGAAGAGGGAAAGTTTGTGTTGTTTTCTTGCAGTCAGACTAACCCCCTGAGGTACTGAAGTTTCTCATGTGTCAGGAGATGAGAAAAAGTCACAGAGCAGGAAACACTGAGTAATGAGGACATTGGATCTGCATGTGACATGGCACTTTAGAAACCTCTTGGTTTAGAAACCTCTTTACGTTTGTTTGCTTTGCTTGATGACAAAGAAATAATAACCCAGCTACATTAATGTGAAAAGTGTGATATCCGGGGAAATGTTCCAGTGCAGGGTCCAGGTTAGCTGTGCAAATACAATGCAGAACATAAACAGGAAAACTGATATGTGAGTTTGAAAGACAGCACTCATAACCCTTGGCAATAAATCATACTTTATGTATTTTCCCTTCATGTTTTTTCAAGCAAGTTCTGTATTTAGAAGTATCTTGACTCATATCATATTACACATGCAAAAAATAAGATGACTTTGTAAGGTACACTTCCTTTATATGCATACATTGTGCCTAAATTTAGGGTATACTTAAGGCATCATACTAGAATATATTTTTCTAGAAAACAGTTCAGTATCACAGTTATTGTGTTAGATACAACTCTGCTTCCTTCCATTTTTCTAGTCTTCTCAGTTCTTTTACTGCAATAGCTTTTGAACTTCCACCTCCCTTCAGACTAAATACTTGTTTCTCCCACTCCTTGTTCTGCTCCTGGGCTGCATGATGATGATAATTATTTCACCTGAGAAAGGTCTGGCTGGATTCTCACTCTTGTATCAGTTTCCTCAGGGTTCAGGAATGAACATCCTGAGGTACCCGGAGTTGGAAGCAACTGTGTAATTGCCTATGACAATCTTTTTAAAATCAAATCCCCGTTTACTCTTAGAGATGAAAGCAGATATGAAAAAAAAAATCAAAATTACTTCTGTACCACAATAGAAGTTGGTAAAAAAACCCTGAGGTTTAAAACTTTTTTTGAAAACTGAGAATCATTCAGCATAACAGGAAGTTAGGACATTCAGGTGAGTTTACTACTGCTGTTCTCATGAATACTGAATTATTTGTATTAAGTGAGAGATCTCCAAGAAGTGGGACCCAAGTGTTTTCCCCATCTCATGTATTCAAAGTAGAAGAGTCAGGATTTAAATTAATTTTCAAAACTCCAAGGAATGTACTTAAACAGCAAAACTATTATCCTTGCCAATGGGTGTCCTTCTGTCAGAAAATTCCACCATGGATCAAGTACCTCTCTCAATTTAAATTTTATTAAACTATATCTTTAAAAACTGGTTAATTTCTGGGGTGAAAGTCTGCATAACTGTAAGATTCCCCAAGGAGTTCTACTCAAGGATGCGTCTGCTTTTCTACATCCACTCCTTCCAGCAAGGCTCAGGGACAGCGTTCTCTCTTCCAGCATGGCCATGACTTTTCTTGTCCTATGTTAACAGCCTTTTCTAACTTTTTCATTGCCCTTTTGAGCTCCTGGCTCTAAGCCTTCACAAACAAACTGTGCAATGCATCTGGAATCAAGGAAGAAAGTACTGCATAATTATTAAGTTAAATATTGTCTTCTGACCCTTACAAATAAATTTTTCATCTATTGCCTTTCCAGGTTATTTCACAACCACCTGCTATTTAGTTAAAAAGATACGGTTGAATACAGTGTTTTCAAACAACCTGTAGCAACCATTCGTAAATTATTACAGGAAAATTCCTGCCTTCCAAAGAAAGGCAGATGTAAATTCATTTCTCTTGGAGACCTACCCTCTGATGGTGTGTGGCTCTTTCCATGGTCACTGATGACCATTTGTTATCAAGGACTCAACAAACATTAAAAGAGCAGAGGTATCTTGTCTCCCATTGATTTTAGGGATCTGAATTTCTGGATGATGTCATCAAAGAACTGCCAATGTGATTTCTTTTGTTTAAAACCCGATGGTCTCAGTGTCAGTTCTAACTTGAGATACATGAAAGCATTAACTTTTATTAGAGGTCAAGATCCATTTAAGAAGTTGAGCCATGCCTGAACTATTGCAAACTGTGTCTCATCTTTCAGTTCCCTCAATATTTCTGTGACTGTACTATTACTCCATTCCTTTTCTAATGATTGCCAGCTCTCTGTTAATGTAAAATTAAAGGTAAAAAGTACTGCTTTACAACATAGTAACCCACTGAAAACTGAAGCCACAGAGCACTGAATATAAAGACAGCAGCAATGCAGACTTCAAAAACCACTGCATATTTATAGAGAGCTGCACAGAATAAATGGTATTTTATGTTCCGCATCATTTAGACCTCAATCTTTCTTCTGGCAAGCTAAGATGTTATTTTTGTGAATCGTTCCTAAGTCATTTATAACCAGGGCAATGCACCACTGACAGCAGCACCTTTGAAGTCAGGTAGGGATTATTAATTTGCTGTGAATTTTCTGAGGAACTTTATCCTCTTTCCATACACAGCCATTAAAATCAGAGAGGTGAAGATAAAGGTTCTGGTAACAAACAAAATTAAGCTATCAAACTCTCTGGTTTCACATGAATTCTGGGCAGCGCAAACAGCCAAATAAATGTTTAATGTGGAAACTTTAATTTTTAATGTAGAACACGAGAGGTTTGGGGTTCCTGAAATGCACCTTCTGCAGGTGGGGTGGATCCAAGCGCACCTAAAAGCCCAGAGCTCTGGAGAACAAGCCCATGGGTCCAGCAGCCACCCTTGGGGATTCTCTGAAGGAGAAAATCATGACTTTGGTGCAATTTTTAGCTCTCCATGAAAGACCACATTTGCCAGACTGCAGATTAGGAGGAATTTCTTTATAGAAAGGGTGATGAAACACTGGGACGGGGTGACGATCACCGTCCCTGGAGGTGTGTGAGGACAGACCGAAGTGTCCCCTCGGTGCCATGGCCTGGGTGACAAAGTGCTGTTCGGTGACAGGTTGGACTCAATGATCTCAGAGCTCTTTTCCAACCTCGCTGATCCACTGATTCTGTGATCCAGATAAACTGACACGAACTTTAGGGCTAGAAACGCCCTGCCGGAGGCAGCTGAGGCGACCCCCGGGGTCGCGGCCGCATTTCCGACCCCCGGGGAGCCCGCGGAGCGCCCTGGCCAGCCCTGAGCGGGGTGTGGGCACCGCGGGGCAGAGGGAAAGGGGCAGCGGGGAAATGTTTGGCCGGGAAGGGGCACCAGGGAATGGGCATCGGGGAAGGGACAGCCGGGAATGGGCGTCGGGGAAATCTCCGGCTGGGAAGGGGCAGCCGGGAATGGGCGGCGGGGAAATGTTCGGCCGGGAAGGGTCAGCGGGGAGATGGTTGCCCGGGAAGGGGCAGCCGGGAATGGGTGGCGGGGAAATGTTCAGCCGGGAAGGGGCAGCGGGGAATGTGCGTCGGGGCAGGGGCAGGGGCAGGGGCAGGGACAGGGGCAGCGGCAGGGACAGGGACAGGG
>JAOXXN010000001.1:7803845-7822397 GCA_026770055.1 Myrmophylax atrothorax | reverse complement strand
AGTGGGTGATAACCTGAGTTTGATTTGGAAGCTGACACTTAAACAGTAATTAGGTCAGGGAGCACCAGAGCTATAATGAAACTGTTTTCTGGTTTCTGATGGCTTTTGACCTTTCCTACTTTAATAATCTGAGTTCTCCTCCATTCTCTAACCTGCTTATCCGTAGTACCCAGGCCCTGGCCCAGATCACCACAATACTCTGACACCTTGTGTGTGCTGGCAGTGCTCTTTCCGTTCTCATCTCTTCAGCTTGAGTTCCCACCTCGCAAAGGGCTTTGCAGGCTGTGGCTGGTCCTGAACATGGTATGTGATTCCCGACTATCTACTTTCTGCTGGCAGAATGGATAATGATTTACAGCCAAAGGCACCATGTTTCCTGAAATAATGCCACATCTGGAAAACTCATCTTTACTTCAATGACACCATCAATGGATTTTCTCTGTTCTTCTTGGTCATTGATTTTTGTGGAAAACTTAAGGAAGCACAGTAAAAATCTGAGGGTTAGATTTAGTTAGAAAGTACTGGGGGAAGATTAGAGTGTGGAATAGATAAGTAACACAGTATCTTTAGTTTTGTGTCCAAACAAAATCAGGCTAAAAATACATCCTGCTTTGGCAGCTTTGTTTAATTGTTCACCATTCTCACTTGAAAAAGAATTGGTTGTTGTTGTATCAACACTTCAATGGATTATCGAGCTAAATGCTCTAAATTTGAATTCCTGAAGCCTAGAAGATTGTCTAACCTAAAACAATGTCTTCTAACAGTAGTTTACAGAAGAGTGAGGTATCTGAAATTCTGCCATCTGGGCTGCTCAGAAAGGCAGGATCTCTTGAGGATTTGTGGAATTCTGGTTTCCACACAGATAATTATGTAAGTGTTCAATTCTCCCTCCCAGGAACTGTCCCAGATGGTCCCCAGGAGTTCTAAAACAATGCAACCCACCAAAATCCTCCCTTGCTGAAGCAAGAGTTTTGTTGCTTGTCCTGCCACATGTCCTGGTTGCCAAAATATGTCTATCAGGAAAATGTTCTTGTCTGGTTTTAAAAGGGAGCAGAAGGAAGAGATGTCTTAGCTTATAGCAATTCCCCCTCTGAACCGGAGGAGTCTGGAAGTACCCAGAGAATAACCAGCCAGAATATTGGTGCAGACAAAAACACTTCAGGGAAGAAGAGGTAATGAAGTTGAGACAGAAGCTTATACTTCAGTTCTTGTCCAGCTGAAGTCCTGTCCAGCTGCAGTTGTGAGGAGCCACCTCCTCTCTGCTCCCAGGCACTCAGCAATAGGACAAGGGGGCACGGGCTCAGGCTCTGACAGGGGAAATTTTAAGTTGGATATCAGAAAAAAATTCTCTCCAGAGGGAGTAATCAGGCATTGGAATGGGCTGCCCAGAGAGGGAGTGGATTCACCATCCCTGGAGGTTTTTAAACTGAGGTTGGATGTGGCACTGAGTGCCATGATCTGGTAGAGGGACTGGAGTTGGACCAAGGGTTGGGCCTGATGAGATCTCTGAGGTCTTTTCCACCCCAATCAATTCTATGATTCTATGACAGGGTGGTGTTGGACGGATGTGCTCAGGCTGCTTGTTCTGTGAGTAATGATCTGTTTCACTGGGTTTAAGGTGCAGTGGCACTCTGCTAAGTACAGGTTTCTCTTAGTGATCTGGTCTGTGGGTTTGGGTCCTTATGCAATCAGAATTAATGATGATGTTTAAGATGCTGTGATCAGATAGCATCTACAAGGCAGAGAGGTTTTTTTTAGTTCTCTGTTTTATCCTTGTCTGAGCTGGGACAAATCTTTTGCATTCTTGTCTGATAGTTTCCAAAGTGTTCCATCCTTCTTTATTCCCGCCAAATTCCCTGAAAAACCTTGTTGTTGCAAGAAAACCAAACTTTATAAATACAGAATTCTCCTATATCTTACGGACTTTCTGTTCAGAGAAAAATCAGTCTATTTTTTCCAGTATTTGAATCCATGCAAATTCTTCAGTACACTTTCCTGAGCAGAAAGTTCTTTGGAAAGAGATTGTAAGTGGAATTTTAGTCTTCTGTAACATTTTTTTCCAAGTATGCAAAGGCGTATGTCCTGGGACTGGGATTTTTAGGTAGGCACATGATACATTTTGAATAAATGTCAGTCATTTAACTAAGTAACTACACAGGATGACAGAGTGATAGTCTTTTAATGTTTCTTCTAAATGGACCTCTCACGGGAGCGTTGCAGTTGTTGCATTGCACCTTATTTGGGACTAAGCTAGAAAAGGAGTGTTTACTTTTCAGGCTGAAATGTCTACCTGTGTATTACCATGGACCTGCTTTCATAAAAAGCTCCAGAAAACCCTAAGTATTTATAACTTGAAGAAATTATGTAGCTCTTTGTGGTACCTGGTTGTAAATTGCATCCCAGCAGTTTCATAACTTGCACAGATTACAAAGGTAAAATTCGCAGCTGTATCCTCTGTTGGAGTTGTATTGCAGAATGGAAAAAGCCACTTCCCTCTTCCCTACCTGGATGCTGTCAGGCACATCCCTCCCTGGCTGTGAGAGGACCGTGGTGGCCTTGCAGTGTTTTAAATCCCTGTTAAAGCAGCAAGTGATAAACTGAGGGACAATAGAGCTGCTGCTTTACATTAGCCTTATTTTCCTTTCTAATCCCTTCCCTGAAGGGCTTGCTTTGTTCTTGATGTTCTGTATTGTTAGAACACATGACAGTGAGTGAGAACAGTGCAGGCAGTTTTGTGTGCCCTCAGAAAGATCCTCTGTCCTTTAAGGGTACGTGCTGCACACAAGTTACCATTAAACTTTAGAGTCAGGAAGTTACCCAAAAGAGGGGTGTGCTGCCAACTGAAGATGGTTATCTTAAGAAATGCAACAAAATCTTGCAGAAATCTTGTCTTAAGCCAGCAACTTTTAATGCTGAAATTAGTTATCTTCCCAATTTAAGGAATATGCTGCACTGCCAGAATATGATTACTTCACTTTGAAAATGTGTATAAAAATATTCTATGCTTTATAGATAATGCAGGCAAGGTTTGGGCAGTTTGAGGAAAAAAATTTAGTTGTGGGAAGAAGTGGACAAGCTTGGTTTGTTACTTCCATATTAGTTCATTGAACTTTCATGCAAAGTGTTTCTCCGTGGTAAGAGGCTGCAGCCCTTTGGTGGTGATCAGGGTGCTGCTGCTAAATAGCACAGGCCTTGTTGGTGTGTTTCCTTGTGTCTCACACATTTTATAACTCTTTATATTTCCCACTGAGTCATTGTAGTTCCTGCTAGAAATGGATGGTTCATTGTTTCCTTGTTTTGTCTTTTAACCGTTCTACGGACAGCCAAGCTGGCAGCCAGGACGGGTGACGTGTTGGTTGGGCAGGTCAGCTGCCACTGAACTCGAGTCTGACACTCACCGTGGCTGTAGAGCCATCCATGCTGTCCACCCTGTTGTCACTTTTCCCACAAGCAAATCTAAGGGTATGTAACATTGTGGAAGGAATAATATATAGAAGATCCAGGGAAGAGAGATTCCTGAAACTGTAAGCATTGATATTACTAGTAAGGGACTATTTGAGGGATGAGGTGAGGAATGTGTATTTGTTCGTGCATTTGTATGTATATGTATATAAAACATTGCTCTGTATATGTAGGCTTCAGTAAGGTTTGTGAAGACTTAAAAGCAGTAAACTAAATAAAGAGTTGGACAGAGGAATAAATGAGTCAGTAGCCAGTCAAGATGTTCCTGTGGTGTGGCCAGCCCTCTTCAGCTTTATTAGCTGGTTTATGATGGTAAAAAAGATTTTTGTACTCGTCTGTATTCAATCCCTTCTTCCAAGCCACCTTTGAATTATTTAGTCCGTTTGAACCAAGACTCTCAGAGTAGAAGACTAAAATATAGTTAAACTCCTTTCCTTTAGAAGAAGTGACAGTTAAGTAGAGGGTAAAGGCACAAGCAGTCCCTCTGCAGTGGGAGAGTCTGTTCTGTGAGTGAAATGTCCATATAGTGGCAGGGCAGCCATTGCCTTTGTCCTTAATCAACCTCTTGCCCAGTAGGTTTTTGGTTGTCATAGCACAAAGCTATGATTTTTGGGAGCTTGGAAATGAGGAAGGTTGAGAAGAGAGAGAGGAAAGTCAGGGGAACATGAAAAGGCAGACATTTGTCAGAAAATGGATATACTTAGTTCCAGGATGCCCTAAATGCTTGTAATTGCTGTTAAGAATCTAATCTAGATTGATGAAGGGAAATGTCTGTACTACAGCCACTGATTGGAAAGCTGTATTGGATATTTCCTAGAATAGGACATACTGTGTTTCCTTCTGTAATGAGAGAGGTCAAAAGAAACATAACATCGTGCTCTGCAGCCCCTTCAGCAAATCTTCATTTAGTCACCAGCTCATAATATACCTGCCTTTGAAGAAATTAATGTTTTTCCTTCTGTGCTTTCTTTATTTTTCCCCCTCCGCATTTTCCCGTTTCCCAGCCTGTGTGTCAGTGTTCTGATGTTCCTTCCCAGAGCTCATGATATACCAAGCACCTAGAGCCAGGTGCCAAGGCAGAGGCATCGTCCTGCTCTGTTCCTGGCAGAAAACATCCTGTAGCAGGGGAGAGGCATGTAAGTTCCCCTTGTTTCTACAACACTTCCAAGTAGGCAGAGCCATCAGAGCCATCTAGTTGTGACTCATGGATGTGGATGCATGTGTTCTGCCTTTTTTTTTTAATGTTGTTGAAATCCACACCAAAGTTATTTGTTAAGGAGGATGAAATATTAAAGACTAACTGGAATTTTTAGCAGAAAAACAAATCCATTAGAGAGGGGGCAAGCCTGACCAGGTATGTTTAATGCACAGCATTACTGCCACTTATCAGAGCAAGGGAGCACTCATGGGTCTGCCTCTTCTGTTCTGTGAGTCTTATTTGAGGAACTGTTGGAAAAACAGCCATCTGAAACTGGTGGGTAATGAATGGCAAAAGAAAATAATGATGTAGCAGGTGAAGAGACAAGTTACACCAGTAGCCAGTTCATTTGTGACCTGTTTATTTTAATAAGTTTGGCAATTTCTTCATCACAGATATTGTGGTTGTAACGTTGTGACTGCCCAGAAAATGATGCTGATTTTAATTTTATTCAAGAAGCAGTTGGAAAAGGTTGGGTTTTTTAGCATAGAGCAGTCTGCTAAGAAAAATTCAGTCTATTAGAAGAGGTTAGCCTGCAATACTTAGTAATGACAAACTAAACACAGGGGTGGTGAGATTTTAGAGTGCTTTAATGTCTTCAGTTTATTCACATTTGTTTGTCTTTAAAGAGATTTGATGAACTTGCTTTAAAATCACTTTATTCCTTCATCCCACATATCTTGTAGTCCCAATCCTACAGTTTTGTTAGCTGCCTGGGATGTCTTTACAGAGCTCCATTCACCTCAGCAGCACTCCTTACAAATACAGCTTACAAAGTCTGGTTTTGCCTGATGAATTACGGTGTTGGATGGGCCATGCTGAAAACATAAAATTTACCTCTTTATTGCAACAGCCACGACCAACCTTTTTTACAGAGAGGTTTGCTTACGAGGGTTTGGATTTATGGAAAGTGAGGACATCAGTGTGGTGTATGTTGATGTGTAACCTGGCCTCTGAGACTAGTGCTAACCTTTAGGAGTAGGTAATTTATTAATTAAAAAACACTCCAAACCACAACCTCGTGGTATTCTACTAACTTGGGTAGGCAGTTGCACTTTTCT
Source organism: Myrmophylax atrothorax (assembly GCA_026770055.1). Taxonomy (NCBI): domain Eukaryota; kingdom Metazoa; phylum Chordata; class Aves; order Passeriformes; family Thamnophilidae; genus Myrmophylax; species Myrmophylax atrothorax. The sequence continues at coordinate 7,816,676 of JAOXXN010000001.1, read as the reverse complement.
TGTACTTTGCTGAAAGCTTTTATTTTCCTAACTTTTCCCGCACTAATAAAGACTCCAAGAAACAGAAAACAGTCTCTCAAACTACTCTTGCTGCCTTCAGATGCAGTTCTTGTGGAGCGCAATGAGCTTCAGGCATTTTCTCAACTGAGAGCATCTTGTCTGTTCTCTTTCCAAGATGAGGTACAAAGTGCATGTAGGTTCTTGTAGGGCAGGTTGGGATCCTCTCAGGTATTGCAAGTTCCTTTGCCAAATCGCAAGTCTTGTTCTGCCCTTGAACTTTATGCAGGCATCCTGTTCTAATCAGCAGCTGACTCTGAATGAATTTACATGTGTTCATTCTTGTTTCAAAAAATCTGATCCATGGACTCAAGATAATGTGTTGACTTGATCTCTGCAGAGTAAATTTAAGACTTAGCTAAGATATAAGTAATTACAGTGGAGAATGCAATACCTTTCAAGTTCAATTAGGCAAACCAGGTTGTATTACATTTAAAATTATACACACCCTTTATTTCATATTAACATGTTTATATATTCTGAATATGAAAAGCCTTGAAAAAGATTATTCACTGGTTCACCAGAGTTAACTTTTTTTAGATAGTATTCCTATACTACTGAAGTTAGTGTGCTGCAGTACTGGTACATCTCAAAAGAGGGATTAAGCTTGATCACAGGGTTTCTAGTATTGATATATTTACAACAGTATTAGGGCATCAAGAGAAACTTTTCCAAGTTCATCATAATTCACAAACTCAACAGGATGTTTCCTCTTTTGTTTACAGATTTGATACTGTGAGTTCCCTGCCTTGACAGCGATCATCATGGATAGTGGTGAGTGTGTGTTCTTCGTTATTCCCTATGATGTGGGCAGTAACACATCCTAAAACTGTCCTTTCCTTACAATCCCAGTAACTTTGCACAAAAAATGCCCTCTGGCATTCAGCTAGTTTATATGTTACATACAATGCAGATCTTTGCCCACACTGATCTGAACTAGAATCACGCGACTGTTCTGGCAGAAATATATTATTCAGACCGTAATAATCATCACAGACTTATTCATGGCCCTTTGAAAGTTGGCTGCAGAATGAAAACCACAGAGCTCAATTTCCAGCCTTGAGCACTTTACTTTTAACTGTTTTTAATTTTGTGCCAGTAACTCCAAAGTTTTACAGCAAAAGTAACTTTTTAAGCTTTGTAAAGAAATGCACAAATAATTTTTCAGTCCTCCACCTTATCAAACCAAATGGCTTTGTTAAGATGAACTACAAAAAGACTCAAATTTAATAGCAGCAGCTTCAAATTTAAATTTAAATGTTTAGTATTAGTGATGGTTTTAGTCTGCTTGTCTGTATTGGTAAGGAGTCAAAAAAAAGAAGCCCCAATAATGGTCTCAATAGAGCTGGGTTTGGTGTCCCAGATGCCCCAGGCTTTGCTTTGGCGACACGTCTGCGCCTCAGAATGCTTTTCCCACGCTCCTGCTCCCTGTTCCTTCTGTCACTAAAGGCCTGAAGCAGCCTGCTTTCATTCCCTGTGGCAGCTTCAGCTGGCAGGCTGCAGTGTATTTATCCTCTCATGTCCTTGCCTACCTCTGGTTCTGATTGAATTCCACCTTGCTAGAGGATCCATTCTCTGTTAGGATACCGTGCAGGTTTTACAGAGAATGTGTAACAGACTAATCGGACTGTATTGCTCTCTTCAATATTAATACATGAAACTAAGTCTTTGCAATTATTTTCTTTGTAGCTTTCTGATGCATAAAAACTTGGTAAAAGACAAGTGTTACAGTTACACACAGAGCACCAGTGTGCCTGAAGAAACAGTGGACTCAAATGCATTAAAATTGGTAGTTGATATATATATTCATCTCTATTCTACAAAAATTGAGGGAGTGGAAGAGACTGTAGATTATTTATTTCTGTGTCTATCTTACATAATGCCCAAATCATAATTTTGATTTTTTCTTTTATCTTGAATTTATTAGCTAGTCTCCTTAAAAAAAGTAAAAAAGTAAGTTTTATCTTGCTTCATTACTTTATTATTGCCACATGCATGTCTTCCCTGATAACATTCAGCTCCATAGTAACAGGTTTGGCCACACTGTGCCTTAGCTAAAAACCCAAAGTGGTTTTTTACATACTTTCATCCAACTATAACAATATCTATGTGATTATGGTCCTGGAATACTAAGAAGTCAAAACGAGTTCTACAGTATGTTTCCATTCTCTCTTTTTATGGGATTCATCAGGCAATGACTGAGTGTCATTAAATCCCTGTACTTCAATCAGTATCTCCAAAAGATTGCTTTGGTCCACGTGTTCTTATGTTTCCTTGATATATTTATATTGACTTCTCAATAGGATTTGAAGTCACTGTGAGTGTGTAGAGCATTTAAAATGACATATCAAACCAAACAAATTAATATACTTCATTTTTTTCCAGCCTTGCAGGGTCAAAAGTCATTCCTGGTCTGGACTAGCCAGAGATTGTTTTTTATCAGAAACATTCAGAATTAATATGGGATGTAGTTTATTTTCCTCAGCAGGCTTTTTTTGTCTCTGTGTGATGTATGCACTTTATAAACTGTATTTTGAGAGAAGACAGACTCTCTGAATAATAATTACTAAATGAAGAAGTTGGGCATTTATGCAGTCATATATTGGCCATTCTTGAATACTGAATTATACTAATGTTTGCTGTTCTTTGTCAAGGCATTTGAATCAGAAATGTACATTTAGCTCCTTTTGGAAAACTAAAGTACTAGTAAAACTAAACTAGAAACTCATTCCACTGTGTATCCAATGCATCATTTCTTAACATACCAGCTTTTAAACCTTTATTCTGTTCCTAAATTGAAAAGTGCATGCAGAAACAAAGATTTGTGTCTTGTTTCTGAGAGCCGGAATGTTTAAATCAGGGTACTTTTAGCTGCCTGCCTTTTCCTGTACTTCTTTTCCCTCTGCCTCCAGCACTGTCATAATTTCTCTCATTGCTTTTTTAAGGGATGGATTCCAACTGTGAAATGAAATTCCCTAGGTATTATCTGCTGGAGGAAGGGAATAATTTATAGTGCATTATCTAACCTTCAGTGACTGACTACACATGAGCACTCTTAAGAGAGTCTGGCCTGACACTTGTTCACTTCAGGAATGCCCACCAGGAGTTCGGAGAAGCAGGTGGAGCACCGGCAGTCCATCCCCAGGCATGGCTGTCTGCTGGCTTCCTGCTGTGGACAAGTCCTTAGCTCATCATATTTAAGTCATCACTGAGGCATGTTGAGAGAAACCAAGTTCTTCAGACCTAGAGGGAAGTCAGGAGAACTGTAGGAAATGGAAAGAAGCCATCTTTTTGGTTTTTCCTTTTTGATGAGATTTATGTTATTTAGTCAGTGAATTTATGTGGTGTGGGGTGTCCATGTGCTCCCCTGTGGTGCTGTAGAAAACCAAATTAGTGGTAGGTGCAGTTGTAGAGTTGGCACTGAACCCCTGGCACCATCGTGGATAGTGTGATTTGTGTGGTGCATGTACGTACATCTATTCAAACTGAAAGTAGAGGAGCGAGTGGTGTTTTAGACTTTATTCCTCAGACCTTCATTTAATCCTTTGCAAAAAGATGATCACTGTCTAATGATTTGTAACAAAGTTGTGGTGAGTTGACGCTGGCTGGGTGCCAAGTGCCCATCAAAGCTGCTCTGTCACTCTCCTCCTCAACTTGACAGAGGAGAGAAAATAAAGTGGAAGGCTCATGAGTCAAGATAAGGACAGGGAGAGTTCACTCACCAGTTACTGTTGTGGGCAGAACAGGCTTGACTTGGCGAAATAATTTAAGTTGTGAGAAAATAAAAACAAATCTTAAAACACTTTTTCCCCTTTCCTCCTTCCTGTGCTCAACTTTACTCTCAGTTTCTCTCCCTTCTCCCTGCAGCAGCACAGGGGGACGAGGAATGGAGTCAGTTCATCATGTGCTGTCTCTGCTGCTCCTTCCTTCTCAGGGGAAGGACTTCATCAAACTCTTCCCCTGCTCTAGTGTGTGTCCTTCCCATGAGGTGCAGTCCTTCAGGAACAGTCTGCTCAAGTGTGGGTCCCTCACAGGGTCACAGGTGCTGCCAGCAAACCCGATCCAGTGTGGGCTCCTCTCTCCGTGGGTCCACAGCTCCTGCCAGGAGCCTTCTCCAGCATGGGCTTTCCACAGTGTCACAACCTGGTTCAGGCATCCATCTGCTCCAGTGTGAGGTCCTCCATGGGCTGCAGGTGGATCTCTGCTCCACCATGGACCTCCATGGGCTGCAGGAGCACAGCTGCCTCACCATGGTCTTCACCTTGGGCTGCAAGGGAATTTCAGCTCCAGGACCTGGAGCATGTCCTGCCTCTCCTGCTTCACCGACCTTGGTGTCTGCAGGGCTGTTGCTCTCACATCTTCTCACTCCTCTCTTGCTGGAGTTGCACAGAGGTTTTTTTCACCCTTCTGAATTATGTTATCCCTGAGGTGCCACCACCATCCCTGGTGGGCTCAGTCTTGGCCAGCAGAAAGTTCATCTTGAGTCGGACATGGGGGAATTTCCTAACAGCCTCTTCCAGAAGCCACCCCTGTTGAATTGCCACTACCAAAACCTTAACCCATAAACCCATTGCAGAGACTAAACAAAATGAAATTCAAGTAGATCAGCCTAGTTATGCTAATCATTGCTGACAGATGCCACCACATCTATCTAAAGCAAAAGCACAGTGATGGCTTGGTTTACTTGCTGCCCTCCTATTGTAACATTAAAAACCAGATGATTAAGGGAAAAAAAAACCCCTTCAGACTAGCTGTAAATGAAGCAATGTACAAATGATTGCATAGGTCAGGAAAGTGGTACAAGTGCATTAGTGTGGCAGTGCGTTGAATCATTGTCCCCTCTTGCTGGCAGTGAGCCCAAGAGCCGTGTAGCACTGACATGATGTTCTGCTTCCTGACCTGAAATACCTGGGGAATTTCTGCAGCATTTGCTGCAGTGTACCTCCCAGGTAATTCAGTCTGATGGATTTTGGAGTGTCCCAGTTGCTGCATATTACTTTTAAAAATCATTGGGGCAAGGAGTTTGAGGGAAATCTGTAACATTGAAAAGGAAAGAGAAAACTAAAGAATCCAAGTGAAGAATATCTGTATCAGAACATTGGTTGCCTTTTGGGATTGTTTTATTTGATTCATCAAATAAGGTGAGGTTTTGTGTATGAGTAAAGAAAATAGAAAGAGGCCACTTTATCCCACACCCCCAAAAGGGTGCCCATTTCATGGCTGAGATTTCTGGAGTGAAGGCAGCAAGTCTGCTTTGAAGTTGCTTAAGAAAACTTGCAGACTTAAACATTGATAAATGCAGCTGTTCTGGTGTGACTGACTCTGGGTAAAGTCATAAATATTTATATCAAAAACTTCAGAGCATTTGGCTGTGATGCCCTCAGGCAGTTGCAAACAACATTTTGGGTGTTCACAAGCAGGATTTGTTTGTTCTGTGTCACTTTAGTTTAGGAAATTGCTTGAGCTGAGCATGTGCCTGTCTCTTCTGAGCACTTCTTAGGCCCCAGCTTCATCTCGTTTTAAGCACATGTGACTATGATGCTGAATTGAGGCCTATTGCATTTATGACATTATAGCAATAACTACTGCAATTGTAGGCCCAACTCCTTACAACAGTGAACAAAACTGGGAAGGACCTTTCATCATATGAAATAAAAGGGAAGACTTTGAAAAAGCTGTTTCTCAAAAGCACGTTTTCTTTGAACAACTTCAGCATGAGGTTTTGGGTATCTATTTTAGAAATGACCTTTGTCATCTCTCCTTTTCTTATTCAGTGTTCTTAACAGAGGACAAAGCCAACTCTGTGTTAAAAAGATACCCAAGAGCCAACACGTTTCTGGAAGAATTAAAGCAAGGTGACATAGAACATGAATGCAGAGAAGAAATCTGTAGCTATGAAGAAGCAAGAGAAGCATTTGAAAATGAGGAAAAAACGGTATGTTTTGTCGTGTATGTAAAGATGGATGGGGTGTATTGATGCTAAATTTTTAGGTGTGCTGAATGCTTGTGTGTTTTCCAGCATTACATTAGATTTTGTTTTATTTTGGGAGTGGTTCTTGAAGCCAGATAAGGTGTACAGATGGACAGACTGCACAGCAGTAGCTTTCAAATCCATCCTAGAATTATAGAAAGGCTTGGGTGGAAAGGGACCTTAAAGATCATCCAGTTCCAACCCCCCTGCCATGGACAGAGATGCCACTCACTAGACCAGGTTGCTCAGAGCAACCCTAACCTGGCCTTAAATACTTCCAGGGATGGGGCAGCCACCGCTTCTCTGGGCAACCTGTTCCAGTGCCTCACCACCCTCTGAGCAAAGAAATTCTTCCTAACATCAGGTGTAAATCTCTCCTCTTTTAGTGTGAAATCATTCACCCTTGTCCTGTCACTATCTGTTCATGTAAAACGTCACTTTTCCTCTTTTATAAGCCCACTTCAGATACTGGAAGGTGCTATAAGATCTGCCTGGAGCATCCTCTTCTCTGGGCTGAACAGCCCCAGCTCTCTCAGCTTGTCTTCATAGGAGAGGTGCTCCAGCCCTTGGATCTTTGTTGCCCTCCTCTGGACCTGCTCTAATAGGTCCACTTCTTTCTTGTGCTGAGGACCCCAGAGCTGGGTGCAGCTCCAGAGCAGAGGGGTGGAATCACCTCCCTGGCCCTGCTGCCCACACTGCTGTGGATGCAGCCCAGGACACAGCTGGCTTTCTGGGCCTTGAGTGCACACATTTGTCCCAAGTTTAAACTGAATTTGAAGGGGGTAGAAGTCTTAAAAGGTAATTATGTTTACATGTGTTGTGCAAATTGGCAGCTGGAAAGAAAAAAAACATGAAAGAAACCCCCACTTGAGAAAAGGTGGGCAACAGTGTCACCTCTTTGGCACCACCATTTACCCAAGTAGTCCATGTACTGGTTCTCTTATCATCACACACTTCTGTCTGACCTGGATATCATAAATGTAGTGGGTTTGCTTGGAAGAAATTATGGGATGGAACAGTATGGGAAGTATATAGAAGCAGAGGGCACAAATCTTCACTTCTCTCACTTTTCCTGGCAGAACTCATTTATAGAATGTGTTCTCATGAGAACAGTGAGAAGCTCAAAAAGCTTTCCATTTAAAATACATCTTTGAATCCCAGATTTTGGTGCAGCTGGCCAAAGTGTTCAGTGCTCAGGCTATTGATAGTCTAAAAATAAGGAAAGTGGCCTTCTTCAAGCTAAAATCTGAAAGCCCCCAGAGAGTATTGTTAAGCAGCAGTGATGTAAACATGGAAAGAGCACTAGTTTCAGTGCTACCACGTGTTATGCAAGGGCAGTGATCTATTAACTTGGTGGGAATGAAGCAGAAACCTGCCCACACAGAATTGTTGCCTAACTCCACTGGCTTCTCTAATTCGAGGCTTATGGGCTAATGGCTCTACAAGCAGTAGCTGCACATCATACCCAACATATCTCATACTGCTTCACAACAAATACACCCAGATTTTTGATGGTGGCTTCTGAACTATTTAATGCAGTAAGCAAATTCTGGGGTTTTTTTAGTTGAAGGTAGATACAGATGAAATTAGTTCTGAATCTGAAGATAAATCTAAAATGAAAAGCAGTTTCTAGGAAGTGTGACTAGGAGAACTTATCTTCAAAATGAGCTTCTATCCCTTGTGTGTTTTTGCACAGGGAAATTGTACTGGCAATGCAGTGGTTTAGTGGTATAGGGAACATTGCAGATTTCTCCAGACTTTACACAGGTAGTGCATTGCACTCTTCACTGGCTGAGCTCTACATCAAAAAATAACAATGAAAAGGCATACTGGACATTTTCTTGGCATCTTTTTGTCGGAGGTCATACCTGGGGACATGAGTGAGAATTTTCTGATTTATTACAATGGTATTACAAGTGGTAGAACATGTGCCATCTCTTCAAAACTGCTTCTTGTATTCACGCACATGGTTTTTACCTCCCAAACTTGCCATGGTGTAGCTACTCCTCAGAATAGGTCATTGTGTAATTAAGAATAGAGTGCCTGTGTACAATGAGACAATTTGTATGAAATTCTAACACACACTTTTTCTTTTTGTCCAAGTCACTAGAGAAAACACAACCTAAACATGTTGCCTCTCATTTCAGCTGCTTTTTTCCCTTTTAGGAAACATTTTGTGTTTTGGTAGATAGCAGTTCTCTTGCAGAAGTATTTGGGAAGTAGTAAAATAGAAATAGTTACATTTCTCTTCTTGCTGCAAGTGGTGAAGGAGCTTCCAGTAAGGTTCTGAGCTTTTATCCATTTCTGCTACTGTATCCTGATTTCCTGGCTGCTGTATTGTGGCTAATGGGCCGGGCTCTGCTAATGTGCAGTCCTGCCTGACCAGCCTCATTTACTTAGGCTTTATTTAGTCCATTGTTCCCCATCAATATCCACCCAGCCAGCCACTTAGTCAGACTTAACTTCCGTGTCCCAGGGGAAGGAAATGGATGCAGTAGACAAGGAATATGATACAGTATATTCAGAGGAACAAAGAATGGGTCAATGATTTCATGATGGACTGGAATTCAAATAGCTTATTTATCTCATGGTGACTTTGTTCCCTGTAATCTCTTGCTTTGTATTTTTTATGTTCTCCACTTGGTTCTTCATTTTTCTGCAGTCTTCTGGGGCTGTGTGCAACACACGGGTTTGTAATATTCAAATAACATCAAGCAGTCCCCTCAAGTTGTTTCTGGTCCATGAGTTTTTAATTAGCATTGTGTATGTCAGGCACACATACATAGCATTCAGTATTTCCATGACAGCTTTTAATATTGTGTGGGCTTAGGGATTTTGACAGGTTCACAATTATTATTTAAAATTGTAAAGTTAATTATAAAGATAATACTGTTACATTAGGCTAGAGCCAATAGGGAAGAAATTGCAAGACCTTGTGGATAAAATAGAATATGAAATTCAGTGTTGACAAATGTAATGCATGTGGGGGAAAGGGAACATTCGTTATACATATGATTGGCTCTGAACTGAATTAGGGAACAGGATCTGAATTTGAATCTATGAAGACTTGAATTTAATGCTCGGCAGTCAAGCAAAGCCACAACAAAGTAAAAAACTTGATTGCTAAGCATCTGATAAAAGGAACAGGGATCAAAATAAAGAGTGTGATTCTGTCATTGCATACCCCTGTATTGAATGTGCCATGTACAACTTTGGTCTCCCTATCTCTTTAAAAGCGACTTAGTAGCTGAGGAAGGACCAGAGAAGTGTGACAAATGGCCAAAGATATCAAAAGACTTCTGTAAAATCAAAAGATCATAAAATAATTAAATCAGGCAGTATGTGATGGTGTCTGTGAGGAGCGTGAGCTGAGGTCAGTCACTTGCCATCCTTCTGATAGCAGAGCTAAGAGGGCCTCAAAGGAAACTGGAATGTGCAGGTTCAAAGCAAACAGAAGTATCTCTCCTCACCATAGCTCCTACAGCTCTGGACTGCCTTCCCACAGGATGTTTTGGATCCTATAAGCTTATATATGTTCAGAGAACAATGATGTAAATGAAGGGAAGATGAATCAGCTTTGGCTAATGAAAGTTCTTGAAGTACAAATAAGTGAAATCTGGGAGAATATCACTGCCTGTTTATGTTTGACCTTTCAGCAGTCTCTGGTGATTGTTGTCACAGAGAAGTTACCAGATTAGGTCTGACCTAGCAAAGCTGGTTATTGGTGGTGCCTGTAGGAGCACTGCATGTGGTCACTGGTCAGTTATGAGAGGTTGTTGGGAGACTCAAAAGATTTATTCAAATGTTTCTGTGCAAAGTATCTGGGTGTGATTGTAGCACTGACATGCATTTTATTTCCATTAACTAATTTTTTTCAAATTGTACTCCATGAAGATTTTAAAAGCTGAAAGTCACAGATCTTCCCACAAATTTTAGGTATTGCAGAAATTCCGATTTTTTCTGTCTTGCTTTATCCTTGCAAAAAAAACCCCCAAAACAACAAAGAAAGTACTAAGAAGCTTATCAAGTGGCTCAAAACTTGTCAACACCAGATCTAGAAGGATGTGATCAAGTCAGAGTTCTAGTGTCAGTCTGTGTGCAATTATGGATGCTGGATAAAATACCCAGAGGAGAAGAGGTGAATCTTTTCCTGCCTCCTGAAACTGGGGGTAGACCAGAAGAAAACAACATAGCAGGAGCACTCACTTCCCATTACTGCTTTGTTTGCATCCTCTGCCTGCCTAATACCAAGCAGTCTTCTGACTGGCATATTAGTCCACTGTTAAAACAAGTCAGACTCCTGATCAGGGATCGTTTCAGGCTGATGATGCTGCCAAATACAGTAAAGGCCTCAGCTGAAGTTCTCAGCAGGGTGTGAGTTTCTTGGCTTTCATGTGGATCCCTTATTTGATTCAGCATTCAGATCCAGCTGACTGATGCTGACTCTGTTCTGAGAAGTATTACAAATAAAAGAGAAACAAAATTCTGGCAAATTTGCTGTAACTGTCTGTGTTTGGGATGCATTTGAGAATTCCTTTTGATTATTTCAAACTGGGTTTGCCAAAGCAGTAAGGTACATTCAGAAAAATAGTTCCTGGCAGGAATATATGTTAGATGTTTTCCAAGTCTTTCCCATTGCAGTTATCCTTCCTTGCTTTGCACTGGACAGGCTTGGCCTCCACACTAGCCTGGCCATGCTGCCTCTGGACTCAGGCTGCCTCTGGGATCAGTTTGGTGGCATTTTCTGTTGAATGCAGATCATGTGGCAGCAGCCCTGAACTAAAAAAATTGATAGATCTGATTTGTCTGTGCACAAAGTCAGTCAGTCTGTACCTTAACATGTCGTTGACAAATAACTGAGCAATGGCAATATCAATTGTCCCTGGTGACCATTTCATAAATAGTTACATGAGCTGTGTGCTGTCATTTAAAATGAATGCAATGCTGGCATGAGCGTGACTGGGCCAGATCTCTGCATTTTGTAGAGAAAATTAAAGAGTTCAAAGTTTCTGCCTTGGAATGAGGGGTGTCATTAATTATTTCTTCCTTAAATTATACATGACTATAAAAGACAGTGAAAGTGTTTCTTAGTAGGAGAGATCTTATGTTACAGGTGAGGATGGCCACTTTTTTGAGGCAGGATATGCTTTTCTTCTGTATTGTTTTGTCATATCAGTCACTGCAGAGGAAATTGGATGGCAGCATGATCTTTGTGCTCCCACTTGTGCCTATTAATATAGCAAAGATGACTTTCAAGTACTGGTGTACCCCTTCATCTTTGTTTTCACTTGTTCTTATTTTCTCTTTATGTTCCATTTATCTGTATCTGTTTTGTCAAGATTTCTAGAATATAATAAGCTGTGTGATACTCTCATAGCGCTGGAGCTATTTTTAACTGTAAACAGAGGATGTGGATCAACTCAAAATAAGCTGACATCAATTGCTGTATGAGCCAGAGGGTGGAGGAATTATGAGATGACAGTACAACATAGTTGTGCTTTGCCAAAGCAGTCTGTCGTTCTGAACTGGTATTTCCCTGTCAAATTATATTAGGATATTATTGCAATTTTTAAAAAAACCAAAATTCTATTTTGAGTGGTGCTGAAAAATTTTGATCCACCAGATGGCTGATGTGTTTGCTGATTGGGCAGGGGTTTTGGGGGGTTTTTACTAGTTTGTTTGGGGGTTGTTTGTGTTTGTTTGGAGAGCTGATTGTTTGTGTATTTTTGCCTAGTCCTGTCTGTACTTCATGTTTGTAAACACTGAGTGCAGACACAGGACTCTGAAAAGTGATGAGGAGTTCATTTCAAAAAAACAAATTGCTTTTGTATCACTAATGATGTCAAAAGGAAAATTGAAAGTTTATTGTGTGTGCTTATCCATGCCAGTTCTTATTTTAATCATCAGTATTTGAAATGCCTTTTTTTCCCCCTCATTCATTTAAAACAACTTTCTTACGTTGCTTTTTTTCTTTTTAACTGTCGTACAGTTTCTGACTTACTGTGTCTTGCTCTTCTAGAAGGAGTTCTGGAAAGTCTACAAAAACGAACTTCAGGGAGAAAGTAACACAGGACATAACTGGTATTCATTTTACCTTGCGTTTCCATTGATCATTGGCCTTTTTGTTACCCTCATTGTCATTTTTGTCATATGGAGATGCCTGTTCAAAAAGAAAATGCGTAGACAGTCGGTGTACGTGCACAGGGGAGCCCACGGAGCGCTGGGCGACGGTGCTGTGGCTGATGGCAGAGGTGCTGTCCCGCCGCCTCTCAGCATTGTTCATTCCCCACAGGAGGAAATGTATGAAGTCAGTGGGCTCTCCCCGGGAGGTCTGAGCTATACGGATGCACGGTCAGACTCAATCTCCACCAGGCTCTCAAACTGTGATCCTCCTCCTTCATATGAGGAAGTCACTGGGGAGATCACTGTGAGAAGAAGTGAAACTGAGCAACATTTAGATCCACCCCCCCAGTATGAAGACATTGTGAATTCCAGCTCAGCCAGTGGGATTGCACTGACTCCCACTGTCACCAGTACTAAGTGAAACAAGAAGAACACCATGGACCTTTTTAAAATCAGTAATCATTTTGTAGCACTTTATCCAGGCTTATTATGCATTTCTGTAATTTAATGGACTTGTACAATGAATTTCACTTTTTTTAGGTTCACTCATTCTTTGGGTTTGGGATTTTTTTTCCCTACAAAAGGTCTTAAAAGATAAGGAGTCTGTATTGAGAGTGTAGTGCAGATACAGATATGGTGCTCTGTCATACTTCTCAAAAGTACTTCTGTTTTGAGGGATG
>JAOXXN010000001.1:7786676-7803745 GCA_026770055.1 Myrmophylax atrothorax | reverse complement strand
CACTTGTTTTGTTCTGAACATTGTCCACATTCCCCACAAGATTTGTGGGATTCCCCTCCCCTTTCTCACTGCAGACTGTCATAATTCCCTGCAATGGGGAATTCTTAAACAACATTTTAATAGTTACACTAAAGGGGACTGATTTTGCAGTGTTGCCTCTAATCTGGTTGGTTCCTTTTTCTCACTTGGATTTTTGTTGCATGCTGCACCATATCCTGGGCCCTCAGGATGCTGAGAGTAGGATGCCTTTGTCTTCAAACCAGGATCTCATTTAGAGAATGCTGGTGTAATAGCAATAATTTCAGAGTCCTAGCAGAAGAGATGTGTTCTAAAGCTTTTGCTATTACAGCTCAAAATTCTGTAAATGTTTAAAGATAACAATTCAAAACACTAATTAGTGAATTTAATGGTGTTTGGTTTTGTCTGTGTTCTGCCTTTCCTCTGTTTTCCTGTCTGGTTTTACTTGTGTATTCCAGAGGTGAGAAGTGTGCATGTGTTAACTTCAGAACTAGAAAGTTGATGCAACAGTAAATAATGGAAAACTGAAATACTCAAGAGTGGATAAAATCCTGATCATAACTTCCTGCCATAGTCTTCACTGACCCCAGGATGTTATCCATAAGCACATAAACCCAAAGGTATTACTTTCAATTTTAAAAGGGCAAAAAGGAAGGCAATTCAGTTTGTGTGACTTCCTTTTTCCCCAACTGTGGAAACCTTCCTTGAGGTTTCCCCAGCTATGAACCCCTTCCTCACATTCTGATACTCTCCTACCTGCTTACATGTACCATGTGGGCACCCTGTTTTGGTGCCTTTGGAAATCCTTTGCAGAGAACGTAGATACCTTTTTTCAACAATAAATACATTCATTGCTTATCAATTCCACAAGGAAGTCTGGGAACATGCAGCCATAACCCTGACCATTAGTGTGGAGTGACTTTCTGAGGCTGAAGAGATGGATGCAGGTTAAATACAGGTTTGTACAAAACTTCACCCACCTGGTTTAGATGCTGATGATAGTTAAGGTGGTGCAACTTCTAGTGCAGTGATTCTTTTTTCCCCACATGATTTAAAAGTTCATTGCTTGGTTTAAATTCTGAATAGTAGTTTCAGTTTTCTTTCTTCCCACACCAAGGTAGTGCAGCATTAGCTTAGTCTGTTCCATGTTCTGCAAATCAATCAGCACCAATTGAAATGTATTTAGCCCTGAAGGACTAAATTGTTTTATGTTGGCTTTCTTAGAACAGAAACCCAAACTGCACCTTGTTTCAGACACCCCAAATGATATGCCAGTGCCATATATTTGAAATTGCTCCTAATGTCCATCTCATGAGGGCTTGGCCCACCTTTTCCCAAAGGATTTTTATGGAAAAAGGCTGGAAAGAAATGTGTGGTCATAGATAAGTGTGTATATGCACACTTTGTTAAGAATATGATCTCATGTACTGACAAGTAGAGTGAGGATTTTATGATTAATGTTCTCATTATTGACAAAGAGTAGGTTGCCTGTGTTGTCTGCTGGGGATCTTCAGTTGCTAAGGCAAGTTGTGTTAAACTTAATAGATGAACTCCTGGCCAAAATCCAGACTGCTGTCTAAACTGTAACTCTTATTTATGTTTATTATTATATACAGTTGATATTGGGCAGATAAGTACAATATTTTGGACACTTGTAGTAAAAATTGCCTGGGTCTTGTTTGTGAACTGTCTGACCTTTTCTTCTGAAGTGGTTTTAGCTCTTGAGAATCCTGAATTGCCATTTGCAGAAGTTAAAGCTCTTTTTATACTGAGCAACAGGTAATAAATAAACTGCTTTGGGCAAACAAAGTGCCTCATCCCAGCGTGCAGGAACAACCTCAGAAAGAGCTGGTACTTCAATGTCTGTGCCATATTGGCATCTCCTGTGCCTGCCAGCACAGATAGCAGTTTTAGCAGTAATTTTCTTGTTAGGATATAAGACTTTCCTGTAGAAGATGCATGGAGATCACCCATTTCCCCTTAGGTTGTTCAGCAGCTGTTGTCATCCCCTGTACATGGGCAAGTCTGGTTTAGTAGTTTAGAGATGAGCTGGATTTTCCTCTTTTTTTTTGTTATTGTTGTAATTTTTTCTTTCTTTTTTAACTCTATATTTCACTGCAACTTTTAAAGCCTTGCTTTCTAGTTCCTAAATTGAATATATTACTTTATCCTGTTACTGTATCCTGTAGATACTTTATGTGCAATCCAAAATTGATACTTGCCATCCCCCCCAAAAAAGTCACAACCAAATACCTGAAGTGATCTATCTATGAGTTGAATTTATTGGGCTATGCCTTTTCCATGTACATGAGCATGAAAGCCATTGTGGGCTATAAATTTATGTCTTGGTGAATAAATTTTATAGTTAACGAAACTGTGTGGGACAGTTGTGCAAATGTATTTTCTCTGAGACATAAACAGTTTTCTCCATGTTGGAATAATACCAAATCACAAATTGTTTTGTTCTGTTTTGTGAAATGTGGGAAAATAGCTTAGTCTTGTGGCTGACTTTTCTAACCTGATTGAAAACGAAAATTTTATTTCTACTGGGGTTTTATACAGCTTTTTCTTTGTTTGTTTGTTTTACTTATCCTGTAATTGCAATGTCATGCAATAAATATGAATTTATAGTTTTACTTCTCTGAGGTTTTGCAACTCTGAATGCAGTGCCATCTTGACTGATGACATGAATAGTCAGGATACTGCCTTTCCCCCTTCTGACTGTAACATTGAATTTCATCTTGTATTAGGACTGAGATGATTTAGCTACTAAAACTAACTTAAATATGTCACTGATTTAAGAAATTATGGAAATTAATAATTTGCTTAGATGACATTAACATTAGTGAAGGTTGCTCTGTCTTCACTGCATGTAAATAACCTCTGATTACAGTATTGCATATTTTAAAGGGGTTTGGTTTACATTAAATTATCGTATTTAAACATTTTTGCCTATGTTTATAGAAAATTTTTTGTAACTTTTTTCTATATGCTAAATAAAATTTTTTAAGATGCCTCTATTGTTTCAATTCTGCACAACTACAGTGAAAATTAACTTTGTGCATTTAAGTGATCTTTTAATTTCCATTGATCTGTGGATTTAATCAGTTGCATGAATCAATTGTTTTGGTAATATAAAATGTCTCTCTAATTTTGTTTGGAAGTAGACAAGTCTATTCTTTCAAAATTCAGGCTCAATTTTAATCAGAATTTGTACAGTTTCCAGTTTTAAAAAAAGCACTTGTAGCCATAGTGAATAACAGTCACAGGCTGAGGGAAAGCAGAAATTATTCTATATTACAACAAATTGAAACAGTACAGTGCACTGCAGCAAGAAGTGTTTTAAGTCAAAGGATTTAATTTCAAAGCTGACTTCAGCCATTTGAAAGTGATTGAAAAATTTTGCATCATCTCTGGAAGCAATGTCTTAACAGTGAACAAAACCAAACCTAACCTTGCATAATGACCCCTGCTGGAAACTGAAGGTCTCCATTCCAGTCAACACAACCTCTGTGTCATCCTTTCTCGGTCTGGTAGGCAGGACAATGTGTC
This sequence comes from Myrmophylax atrothorax, assembly GCA_026770055.1. Classification (NCBI taxonomy): domain Eukaryota; kingdom Metazoa; phylum Chordata; class Aves; order Passeriformes; family Thamnophilidae; genus Myrmophylax; species Myrmophylax atrothorax. Next base: position 7,800,175 of record JAOXXN010000001.1, on the reverse strand, counting down.
CCTGGTGCTGCTCACTGTGCAGAGCCTGTTGGAGAGGCTGGCGAAGCCTGGAGGGGGGTGGTGTCTGAGACTTTCATGGTCACTGGCCGTACCAAAAGGGCAAAGAGAGGCTTTTGAAGCAGCAGGGTGAGTGTGACTTTCCAAGCTGTCACATGCACAGTGTAGCACCTTGTTCCCCTTGGAGAGCTTTTTATCCAAACAGGACACTCTGCCCCGGGTTAAGTGGTGTTTGCTGTGCACGTGCACGTTCGGTGTCCTGAGCACACATCCGTCAGCATCGGCCTGTGTGTTTGCACATGGCTCCGTGCAGGATTGGCTCTGCATGCCTGGCTGCCAGCGATGGTAAAGTGGCAGACAGAATGTCAGGCTGGTGTCATGAATCTCAGTGTCTAAAAATCAGATCATTGTGCAGGTTACTGGTGATGAATGTTCATTATTTATTGGTTTGCATGCCCTGAGCACTGTTCTCTGCTGCTCTAAATCACACTGATAGATTTCTTTTTATCTTCTGCATAATGTGAACGTTGTAAATGTCTCCTAGTGCTACTTGCTGATTTTTAAAAAGGAGGAAAACTATGGTCAGCTGAAAGCACAGAGGTGACATCTGCACTATTTCATTGTTTGCTGCACACAGATTTGATTGATTTGCTACAGGGTAACTGAACTTTGAGCTTTGCCAGAAAGTTGAACTATGCTTTTCTTCTGTGGGGGAATCTCAGTAATTGTATTTTTCATTTGGCAGTGAGTTATTGAATGCTAAGTAACAAGGCAGTGCAAGAAAGGCCTTGCTTATATTCCCTTGACCGTGTGTATGTCCAGCACGTGCAGCGTATTATACAGCACTTGCTTACCATTTGCCTCTCTGCACCAATCTTTGCTGTAATATTAGCACCTGTGTTCTCTCTCCCTTTCCTGTCTCTGGGTATCATGCAATAAAAATACACTGACTGCTGGGCTATTTTCCACTTAGAAACAACAAAACATTAAGAATCCAAACAAAAATTTTCAGTGTGACCTGCTGTTTCCTTCTCCACTTGGAAGCATTGTGTGTACCTGCATCACTCCCGGCATCAGCTGAGGAGCTTAAAGCAACAAGGAAACAGGTACTTAAATCATTCTGATACTCCCAGCAATGAAATCTCTGCATGAGGAATAATCTATACCAGACTGTCTCCCTAGCCTTTCCTGTTGGGTAGGATGTGTTTTCCCACACAACAGCCCCTGGCTTGATTCCATAGGTCAGAGGCTCCCAATTTGAATTTTCTTTAGATTTTTCTTTGTTTTCTTACTCATCTCTTGCTGCTGGCAGTGATGCAGCAGCTGCTCTTGGCTGTGCACAAGGACTCAAGTTGTTTGTGCAGTGACACACTGCAAGGTCTGTACATATGGGACCCAAGCTTGCCTGCTTTCCGTCCCTTTCCCTGACCTTGCTGATCTGCTCCCCTCCAGGCCAGGCAGTATTTCAGTGCTAGACGAACAGCCAAGGGGATGGATGCAGGCGTATGGGGCCAGATGCAGGTGTCAGTCTGTGACCCACAGTGTGACACAGCCTGTTGCCACCTGTGGCCTTTTCACTTCCAGTCTTAGTGCAGCCACCTCACGTGGATTGTTTCCCAGGTTAAAACCACTGCAGGCAGCATTTCTTGCCAGGGCTTTCTGTGGAAAAATGCTACTGTCGAAGAAAAGGAAGGGTGATCTGACCAGCTCAAACATTTTCCCTAGATGGCACCCCTAAACTCTCTTAGCACAGCTCATTTATTTCCATTTACTATTAGGATTGTTATTTTTATTTCTTCCTTTTGTTTTGTCTGCTTTTCTGTTAATGGTTCTGTTCTAACCATAGGTTTTTCCTTATAGGTGGGTGAAGGTAAAATATACTGACCCTCTGAAAGGAAACCTGTCATACAAGACTCTGTCAGACTGGGTTTTTTTGTATGTACCCACCTCACCAGCATTTTAAATAAAACCAAAAACTTCCACACTGATGTCTGCTGCATCTCCCGATGGTGGTATAAATATCTCAGTTTCCACTTTTCACATGTCTTGTGGGCTTGTTTCTGAATGTTATGTTGGTGTCCCTAAGTGTACTTCTTCCATCCAACAACTGTTTGAAATTGTGGTTTGGATTGTTTCCAATGCACCTACAACTTCAAGAGTATTAGTAAAAATATCGTTAAAGGCTGGGCACACTTGCATGTTCATTTGTTAGTTGTGTAGGCAGCAGTAAGCAAATTTCTCTGTGACAGCACCTGAGGAGTGGGCAGGGTTGAAGGTAAATACCAACCTTAAAATGAAAAGAGCTTCCTTCCATGCAAAAAAAAGTGCTGACTCCACACCTAAGCCTGACTCTGCTGCTCTGGGAGGTCTCTCCTCGTCAGAGAGTGCATTTGTTTTGGCACAAGACCAGGGATATGTGGCATGGCCACTTGTGCTCTGCAGGCGGCAGCCCTCTGTGGGCTGGGAGAAGGTTCAGCTTCCTGACCATCAGCACAGCCCAGGCAGTTGTACAGCAGTGGTTCTGCTTTGCCCACAATAAGGGACTGTTGTAATGTTTAGGTTCTGCTCTCCACGTGTGGGTGCTCACCAAAATTTGAGGCTCAGGGGCAGCTGAGAACAAAGTGTTGCTTTACCATCTCTGCACCCCTTTTGGTCTCCAGGGCCTGGCTCTGCTCCACACTGTGTTTGTGCAGCCAAGGCTCTTCCAGCTGTGCCCGGCATGACAGCCCTGCACCCTGGGAATGGCTGCACTGCTCTGCAGAGCCTGCTGGCAAGGCAGCCCAGGCCATGCTCAGAGTGGAGCTGTTACTGTTGGAACTGTATTAACATTTATGGAACTTTTTTATTTTCTGCCTGAGCTCCAGAATTTTTTTAAGAGTTTAGTAAGTTTTGTGAATTAAAGGATACTTAGCATGTTTAGTCAGATATGTCCAGTAATTGTGAAAAACATTTTCAAATTGTGAAAAGCTTAATTTTTCTGTTTCTAGGTGTTTGAGTTGTTTTTTTCTTAGCTTGCTGATTTTTGCATCTTGTTTAATAACAGTGCTGAACAATGATACCTCCTTGTTCTGTCGCCCCTAAAATCTTTCATATGCTCTTATATCAAAGTACACAACAGTTGATGCTTGTATTGTGCAGATTCTTTAGAAGAAATGTATGTTTGAAAATAATTCCTAGTGTTATGTTCTCTTTGATATTTTTTTTCAGCCTTATGAAATGTTATTTGTAGCTCAATTTCCCTTTTCTTACCTAATTGTGCTACCACCTCTCAGCCTTTCCACACAGGCAGCTTGGCTGCGTGAAAATGCTACTGTCTCCCTCATTGGGAGAAGTGTTTAAAAGAGGGTTTCTGTCCTTCACAGTACTTTGAGATTTAAGCAATTACTGTTCTGCACAGCACAACATTGACTTCCTGAGAACTCTTCACAAAATCATGATACCAGAATACTCGGTGGCTTGGGGCTGTCAGCAAAGCCACAGCTCATGAGGAAAACTAGCTGTTGCCTTGACCTTCACCTCCAGCCCTTGAGCAAGGATTTGTTGTGTTTCCTCCATTGCAGGGCATTAGGCTGCTTTGCACAGGGAACTAGACCAGCAGACTTCATCCTTTTTCAGTCTTCAAAATCCCTTGGAATTTTCTACAGCATATGCAGATCTCTGGGTACAGCAAATTTAAACTACTTAATGTAGACTTAATTTACTTATTAGGTCCTTACAGATTGTTGGAAAGGAGACCAGTGTTTTTCTATTAAGGGATATCACAGTGTGTGAGTGTCAGCTGCTCCTCTTGATTTTTTTGTAAGCTGGTGATTCCAACCTTGGCATTATACTTTATGGATCACAAATTCCATCTGGAACCTGAAAACTCATTGCCAGTGCAGCTTTTGTTTCTTGCTTTTGTCAAAACTGGCGTGGTCCCATGAGCAATTTTGGCTTCACTGAATTACTGTTCAATGTAGAAGAGTTTATTAAATAAATTCCCGAGTAGCAGCAGTTGATGGTTATATGATTGACTACAGGGATATCTCTTAGCAACGTGACTGAAAAAAAGATCATCCCACATTGCTCATTTGTCCAGAGATTTCCAAATTGATGTGTTCACCTTGATGATCAGCCATTTCACTTCTCCAGTAGTCCCTGCCCCATATTTGTGCCATACTGTTGTAAAGGCACATTAAAAGTACAAGCCCCAGTTCCAGACTCCTGTTTTGGGACGTGTCAAATGCCTTCCCGGGCAGCTGAGCAGAGCTACCCCACATCACCAGAGTATTCAGTTCCCTGTAGCCTGCCCTATCCCAGCAGCTCTTCTGTGCCAGGGCGTGCAAAGGAGACCTGTGGATTGACTGTGCTGCCTGATGGGTTTTCAGAGCCAGGTACAGCCTGTGGACCTTCCATCTGCCATCTCCTCTGTGCTGGTGACAATGACAAATGATTGGCTTGCTGATAGTCAACATCATTTTTGTAATTCTTTCTTTTAAAGAGATTGCTGTAGTTAGTTGTGAACAAATGCTCGTCTTCCATGAGATTTCATGGGTGAGCTGCTGCAAGAGACTGCCCTGCTGTCCCCACCTCCTCAGGCATTTCCCTCTGCTTTCTAAGGGAGCCTCCTCAGTGTGTGAGGACACCATGTCACCACCACAGCTGCAATCTCTGTTGATTTGAGGCTGGTTGGCACTCAGCACAGATGTAGTGGAGGCATTGCTGTGTGAAAGAGATGTCAGGGATTCTGTCTTTCCCTGCTCCTGAAGAAGGGTGTCCAGCACTGATTGAGATGAGGTCATGGAGCACAGGCTGCTGTGGCCCTGTGGAAGCAGCCACTCTGCCTGGCTGCTAACTGCATGTGACCATGAAGTAATGCCTCTGAGAAGCAGGTGCTGTCTCTGTTTAGAGCTCTCTTTTGCTTCAGGCCCAGCCCATGGCAACATGGCCCACATGACCAAGGCTAATGTGGGAAGAACTGCTCAGCTACACGTGAGACACTGCAGGGCTGTGAGACCTGTGCTGGCCACCCCATGGCCTGGGGTAGCTACTCTGCTTTACAATCCCCTGAGCTGCCATGGACCTCTCTGCTTGAGAGATCTCTTCTCTCCATGTGCCATACCCCAGCAAGTCCAGGTAGCAGCCCCTGAGCTGGATTTGTGCTGCAGAGGAGGCTGGGTGAGCATCAGAATCTCTCCAGCTCCACAGAGCTGCCCTGTCTCTCTTACTTGAATGGCCTTTATTTTAATTTCTTTGGGGCACATTTTAAAAGCTTCATATTTATATGTGGCTTTGAAGAGAGTGTAAAGAAATCATGTGAAGGTGCCTTGGGAATGTTCCTGCCGTCACTGTCCAGGGCCTGATGCAAATTGTTTTCTTCACTTTGTTATTTAAACTGCTGGCAGGTGAGTTAATACATTTTAATCAAATGCTACAGGGTGGACTTTGGAAATCTAATTTTTTGATGGGTACTCAGAAATGGTAAAAGGTCTCTTTTAATGCCAAATTTAAAGAAACTGATCCAGTTAAATAATGGTTTAGCCTTTTTCCTAAAAAAAAGAGAGAAAAAGGAAGAGGCCAGTTCAATGGAAGTAATTACTTTTGTAGTAGTTGTTAAAAATCCTCCAAACCTCTTGCTTTTGTTCATGCACATGTATCTCTGAGATCTTTATATTTGGATCAGGTAACACGTGCTTCTCTGTTTTGACTTGGCCTGCCTTTGTGCTGTGGTTGGTATCAAGATACCCAGGAAATCCACAGTGGGGAGATCCAAATGGGGCTACTGGACCAGCACACAGCACCAACCACCCTCAAAGGCAACTGGAGATACTGGTCCACTAAACTGGATCAGCCAGTGCAGGCACTGGTGGTGTCTGTGTGAAAGAGTCAACTGCCTGAGAGGCTTAATCAGAGGCTGATGGTGTGACTGGAGGCAGTGGGGAGGGAGGCTGCAGGAATGCTGGGATTATCCCAGCAACCTTGCAGTGACTCTCATCCCATAGGTGTTTTCATTCCTTAGGACTTGTTAAGTAACCTCTCTGCTCCCTTGATGGTGAGTATAAGGTTATCTCTACAGGGCAAGCAGATAAAGTGTCCCCTAAAGCCAAGAGATTTGCAGTATTTTTCTTGTAGAAGAAAACAATTTCTGTCATCAACATGTCTCCCTGTCATTTCTTTTTTCAGCCTCTGTCAGTAACAATAGAGTCTGGCCTGCTGTATTCACCTTGTGAAATCCAGGGAGTGGATTTCTAGGAACGCTTCTGTAATCATGTATCAACTCTGCTCCACCCTGGCTCTGAGAATACCTGCAAGGTTAGAGCAGCCAGTTCCTGTAGCTGCCTCTGGCCTTAAACCGTTACATGTGTTGAATGGTTGACTCTTGCTGTGGCTGAAAAGCACTGATAAAGGACTGCAGAGAGTTAAATGTTGCTGTACTTCAGCTGTTTTCCCTTTAGTCATGTTCCTCTTGAGCTCAGCAATCTCCAGAACACCTCTTCACACATTAGGCTTCCTTTTGTTCTCGCCTGTGCCAAGGTAAACTTACAACACAAGTTTTCTTTCACTGGTGTATAACCTTGAGAAAGATTCTTTCAGCCAGTAGTTTGACTGACCTTACCACAAACAGAGTTGAGCAATTGTGTTTAATCTCATCATGTTGGAAAAGATGTACTAAGAAATGAAAAGATTAAACATGCTGTGGTTGTGCACAAGTCTTGCTAGGTTTTTCCAACTATTTCAAGCTTTTATCAGTTGCTGAGCTTTGTTTCTATCACTAATAAAGCGATATGAGACAAATAATGAAATATTGATTTAGCAACTTGAAACTTTCTCAACTGCCATTTTATTCAGTGCTTCCATAGGCAGCACAGCAGAATGGAAGTTTGATTGTGGACTGAAGGAACCCACTGGTTTGAGCATGACACAGGGAAATCTTAACATGGCAATAAAATTGCAGGGCACACTTAATGCCATCTGTTTTATAGTGGGAAAACAACATTTGGGTGATGGCCTCAAAGAATAAATCTGGATCTAGAAAAGAATAACAATTGGAGCTTGTAATATCAGGAACAGCCTAAGAAGTTGTATGTGCTCCTTCCCCCACTGTTGCTCAGCTGCAAAGTTCTCCCAAGTGTTTCTTGTTTTAGGCATTCTTAGTTGTTGCAGTCTGCTGGTTTAAGGGCTCAGGCAACCATCTTTCAGTCATAGAACACTGATTCAACAGATGTTTGCCTCTTCCTATCTCATCTCTTTCTTTTATCAGCTTTCCATTTTTAGAGAGGGCAGGCAGGAAGGTGGTCAGGTTGCATTGCTTCATGATCAGTCAGTGATAGGAAGCAAAGTTAAAGGGTCATGATCGACGAGCAGGAGGCAAGCATGAAACAGGTTTTTTTTCATCTTTCATCAAAACAATGTAAAATCTAAGACATGAGCCCTGTGTTATCAGAAAAGGAGGAAATTGGATTACTGTAAGTTACATAGTATGTGCATAAAGGGTGTTTCCCTTGGGGACTTACTGACATAAGATATGAGGAGGGTTCTCTGACCACTCAACAAACATTTGATATTATGGCCCTTGTATTTTTAAGTAACCTGTGACCTGAAAGAAGGGCCTATAAAATACTGTCCTTGTAGCTGTTGAAAATTGTAGATAGAGAATATGGTAGATGTGTAATGAATCCTGTTATTAACTGTTTTTGTTGCAAGGTTATAAATATTATATCTACCTAATAAGAAATAAAAGTCTTTCTTCAGCTTTAAACTGAAAGAGAGTAGGTTTAGATGAGATATTAGAAAGAAATTGTTTACTGTGAGGGTGGTGAGGCGTTGGCACATGTGGCCCAGAGAAGCTGTGGATGCCCCATCCTTGGAAGTGTTCAAGGCCAGGTTGAATGGGGCTCTGAGTAACCTGGTCTAGTGGGAGCTGTCCCTGCCCATGGCAGGGGGTTTGAAACAAGGTGATCTTGAAGGTCCCTTCCAACCCAAGTCACTCTGTGATTCTATTCTATGATTCTTTGGTGGGGGGGATCTCTTTCTGGGAGTCTCTTACTGTTTTCTATGCCCTCTTTTCCACAACAGGCCTCTGTAATGTACACCAATGACCTTCTGTAATGGCATCTGTTTCAAAGTCTGTATGCTGACTTTTGGAGGAGAAAAGGAGACAAAAAATGTCAGAGTTGAAGACACTGGTTTCTGGTCCAGATACAGCACTGTGATTGCCTCAGGACATCTGTGCACATTTCCAGTGGCAAAACCTCTCTGGCATGTCCTCAGCTCAACTACCCCCTTCTCAGTTCCTAGTCCTGGTTCCTCAGCCTGCCAAAAAGTGGCACTTTGCTGCAGCCTCCCCTGCAGACTCTGCTCTGCAGGGTGAGACCTGCATAGCTAATTGCCCTGAGTCCCCCACCTACCTCTGTGAAGGAGCTTTGCATCCTTACCCAGCTCTCTTTGTTAGGCACCTGGTTACCTGCCTGGCACAAATTGGTGCCTGCCAGATATTATTAAACAAGAAGGATGGAAGCAACTGGGTTTGTTTGTATTTAAGCTGCAGAAGGCACAGCTTTCATTTCTTTTTAATAGTGTTTGCCAGTTTTAGGATGAGAGCTTGAAAAATGCCATTAAAATGAGGAATGGTCACAAGGTAATAAAGAAACAATCTCCTCACTTTAATGACTTGAGCTAAAAGCTAAATGACTGTAGCAGCTCAGATTGTAAAAGCAGTGGGAAATTTAATGAACAGTGACCCCACAGAAAAGTCAATCTGTCTATTAATGTTTAGTTTTGTCATTCCTTCTGAAAAGTAATAAACTTCTATTATATAATCTATTGGTTACAGAACCTGGGGTCAGGCTCCCATTGAGCTTAACTCTGCCAATCTGTCTCAGCTGAAATTACTGACCTTCCCTGTGTAATAGGTAAACATCCCAAGGAAGAATCAACTATGCAGGTAATTGGGGAAGTAGCTATGGTTGTGAGGAAAGAAAATTGTCATGAACTTGACTGCTAAAGCTCTAAATGGTTTCCAAATTCCCCTAACGATAAACTGATTCAGCCTGTTAAATTATGTAAAATATAATGAATGAAACTGTGATTAGTCAGTAGTGGCTGATCCACAGTTCTGTAACACGTCATTCACTTGGATGTGCTAGAATACTTATTGCAAATCTTGTAGCAAAGGTGGTACTCAAATAAGAGATAAAAATATGAACCTCTTTGCTTATGTTTAGCTATTAAGAACATGTATTTATTTAACCAGATAGCAGGAAGAGGCATCTTGAAAGTCAGCTGATTTAGGGAAGTGTATTTTAATTACAGGCTAAAACCTGGAAACCTGCAAACTTAACCATCCACACAGGTTACTCCTGTGGCCACAGCAGGCCTGAAAGAGGCTGGAGAAGCCTGATTCTGCCCCTGCCCCAAGGCAGAACCAGTCTTGTTCTATAAAATTCTTCATTTGGGCTAAAGTTTCAGGTTGGCTTTGTTTTAATCTTCTCTATTTCTTGAATCAGAAGCTGATCCTGTTTGGTTATGCTTTGTGACCAGCATGTTTGAGTGCTTTGCACAGCAGCTTGTCCTGTGAGAATGGGACTGTGCATGGGTGGGATGTCACTTTGGAAGTGCAGCTTCAAAAAGCTGACAAAAATCTTCTGCCATTCTTCTCTTTCTCCCCAGTTAAACAGTGGTGAATACCCAGAGTCCAACCTCTGCATGTGCACATCCATCACAGTGTTCAAACTTAACTGGAGATTTATGAATTGGATGAACTGCATGTCACATTAAATCTGTATTTTCTTCTTTATGATGCTGTAATAAAAAATTTGGAGGCCTCTTTACATGTGTCCCATAGGTAACATTTCTTTTAAATCCTCTCAAATTTTGTTTTACTTAAAAGTCTATTGCAATTTACCATCAAATATATAACACAAGTAAAGCTTCACATTTAAAAAGTCACAGAACTTTTTATAGTTTCCGTCATTTTCCCCCTCTTTTTTCTTTCGTGGTTGCTGGGTAGCAGTTGGTTCTGTGGGTTGGAAAAACTGCTTTCTCTAATGGTAACGTCCATTTCCATTAAGCAAATCTTGTTGATATAAAGGAAAGTTTCCATCCAGTGGTTTGGTATTGCTGAAGTACATTGAAAAGTTGATACAAATTAGTCTGGAGAAGGCTATTTTCATGAAAAAAAAAGAACATATAAAGGGTCATACTGGTCTTGAGGCTGCCCTGACACCAGGGCAGAGCCCAGATGGGGACAGTGACCAGGGATCACCACAGACCTGAGGATGGCCAGGCATGGCTGGGGCGATGGGGCAGCTCCACAGTCCAGCCAGGGGCCCAGCAGGTGATGCTGGGACAGCAAGATCTGCCCCAAGATGAGGGCAGAGGCCCCCAGTGCTCCTCCTCACCACAAGGAGCTAGCCTTGGGCAGGGGCTGCAGAGCCTCAAGCATCCTGTCCCTGGCCTGGTTTGGTCCCCATAACAAGCTGGATCCCCCTTTAGGTGCTGCCTGTTGCCTTCTGCCCACACCACAGGGGTGTGAGAGGGCAGACAGGAGGACAGCAGCCTCCCAGCCTGGCCCTTGTGTGCCCTTTGCTCCTTTGGCACGCCTGGGCACAGTCCTGATGCATGACTATTTTTGCTCACACTTTAATCTGCTTAGCATTCTTATCAGAAATATTTTCTCTCTCCTGGCAGCGTGCTCAGTGTGTGCAGCTCCCACCTCACCTTTTCCTGAGCAGAGCTTCCCAGTATCTTTCTCAAATTAAATTTGGAAACTACAGACTTGTTAAAGAACCCTTTCAAATATGCCTTATGGAGAAAGGTACCATATCAGTTTTCCACGTGAGCACATGATCTCTCTCCAGCAGCAGAACAGCTGTGGGGTAACAGTGCAGAGGTAACAGTGCTCCCCGCTCACCCATGGCATCCAATGGAAAGCCAAAATAAAACAGACACTAAATTAATTTTTCACTTTTCATGATGGCAGCACAGCCACTTCTCACAGCAGGGCACAGAATCATTAGAGACTGATCTGTCCTAATAGATACAGAAGTACTTAATCCAGGAAATTCTTGGAGTACAGTTTCTTTCCAGCCTGGTCAGACTTGCCTCCCCAGCACTGCTGCAGTCCCTGTGGCATAAAAGACTCTGCTTTCCACCATCCTCACTCCTGACCTTGGATGGCAGCAGCTCTACCTCACAAATAATGACAGCTTTGCACGTGTGGCTAACACGGGGTGTGCAGGGCAGACATGCACGAGCCACAATTTCTCCAGCAGTGACTAATCAAACTACATAATTCTTCCATTCCACAGAGCTGCCCAACAGTTTACAGCAATTAAATAGCAAAATATGTGGGAGAAGCACACATAGTAATGCCTATGCCATGCAAAACATGCTGACCCTTTTGTGTCTGTGAGTCTGGCACAACCTCCACCCTGATTGCTGCCTTCTGCCCACTCTGGCACAGTCAGCTGCAGGCTGATGGGCCGGTTTTCTCTGGAGGAGTCAGTGCTGCCAGGCCTCCCTGCATCCCTGCAACGCCCTCCCTGCCTTCCTGTCCTCATCATCTGCTGCTCATCCTGCTGCAAACAGTGCAGCCACAGCCGGCTGTGAGGATCTGATTATTGAAAGATGCCTCTGCCTGAGTTAAGGTGCAAAGGAGACCATATGCCAACGTCAAAAGTATGGATTTTATTTGACAGTAAATCTGAGGGAGGGAGAGAGAGGGAGAGAAATAGGAAGGGGGAAGGAGATGGGGAGAGAAAGAGAGTGAAAGACACATTAAGTAGATCCCCACCACATGGATTCTGCTGGTTCCCCCCCCTTTTTCTGATCTTCTTGGTGGTGGGGGATCCAAAGTTGTGCTTTATACAGTCCAAGTCCTGGATATTCATGAGGCATCACAGGTGTTCCCACAACTTGGGACGGCATGAGTGTAAGCAGTTGTTTTCTTACCCACAGCTTGCACAGGAATATAGTTGGTGTGCTCATTTCAAACCTTCACCTTCATTTAGATTTGGAATGAATGGTTCCCTTTCTCACAGTTTTCCATGGTGGGAATCTTTGTGCTCATTATAAGTTCCTGTTCTCATGGCTCACCCTGTGGGAATTTCTTTCTTTGACAGTGTTTTGAGACAATTAACTGCATTCTTTAAGTCCTGACACTGGCACAGTCCTTTTACTTACTCATTTTAAGCAGTTGCTTGTAAGAATGTGTTTCCTCCTTCCCACAGCGTTAGTCACAGCATTTCTGGTGTGGTTCCTCTCTCATTTACCTGTCAAGATCTGGTTAACAACTCTGCATCCTCCTTTTTAATAGCTGGTGACACCGCAAATCACTACCAGTGCCTGCAGCTGGCGAGTAACTTCTGTGTAACACAAAGCAAAGATAAATCACATGTCTACGACAGTATCCCTCAGAACAAGATATTTCAGCTGCATCTGATAAGACAGCTGCAAAATATGCACAGCCTTTTGAAATAGAAGACAGAATATGAAGTATGTGGGGAAAAAAAACATTTCTGGGTGGCATTATCAAAAACATTTAGAACATGGTTAGCAGTTTCCAGTCAAGTGGAAGATAAACCTTTTATAGACTGCAGCGATTTGCTGTCAGTGGCACTTTCAAAAAGCTCATTCAGATCAACCAGGTTAGGAGGTGATACAGACATTTGTCAGCTAAACACAGGAGGTTACAGTCCCGAGGGTGAGACACAAAATAAGGCATTTAATTGCATAAGGGTCAACGAAAGTAACACATGAACCTATGGAATTGCATTCATACTGTTAGTCCTATGAGAACATATGATAAACGGGCTATCCCCTGAGGATGAGTTGTAGCACTGAGCCTCCAGTTTAATTGTCTTACAGAAAAAAAAATATTTTCTTCCAATGTTTAGGTGTCCTAGATTGGACAGCAGCAGAGGGCCATATTAGCTTCTGTGAGATGAAAGAAATTTAATGCATACTGATTATATTTTAGTGCTATAAGCAAAACAGCAACACTTTAAAAGACTAAAATGCTCTTTCTATAAATACGACGCATGTATTGTAGAATGCAATTCCTGGTTCCAGAGCCTGATCCTTTTTTGGGAAGGGAGGAAGTGCGATGGATGTTGCTATATTGCCCTCTCGTGGGACGATTCTGCAAACAGCAGCTGAACGTGCTGGAGCTGCCTCTCGGTGTCACTCACTGCCTGAACTGACAGCCAAGGGGTGCCCTGCCTGAGGTTAAAGTGTTCAGAGATCGGCACGTGGTAAATATTTACTAAAATAATTCGATTTCCCCTAAATCTTTTGTTTCTGCATTTCTGTAGAACACAGCTCCGACGGTAGGGACCTCCCCGTGGGAATTGCAAAGGTTGTCCTGTGTATGTATGGCCAGACTTCGCGAACGAAGATTTGGGAAGGGCTCTCCCCACATGGGTGTGCCTTTCCAGCCTGCGCAGTGGATTGTTTAGGTGAGGCTCAGCGTGCGCAGAACTGGCCCCACCGTTTAAGTCCTGAGGTCCATCTGCCACGGCCGA
>JAOXXN010000001.1:7771487-7783734 GCA_026770055.1 Myrmophylax atrothorax | reverse complement strand
CTGTGGTTCCAGCAGGACACTGTGCTGTCCCAAGAGGGACCGGAGGCCCCAGGCCCACCACCGGCTCACCATCATGGGATCTTAAGGAAGTAAAAATGTTTGTTCTTAGTCTTTCTGCTTAAGTCTTTCTGGAGATTAAGCTTCTAAAGTAATTTGTAGTTAAAATAGTAGAATTTGTGCTTACTGTGGAGTGGGGAGTTATTTCTTGTTATACATAACTTGTGTAAGTGTGTGTTATATTGTAGTTTTAATTTCTCTTTTCTGTATAAATATATAGTTAGTTTCAGCATAAACCTCGTTTGGAAGGGTTTTCTCCCTCTCTCTCCCTCCTTTTCTCTTGGCTGGTTGTGGGGGGGGAAGAACCCTTTTACTCTGTCTTGGACAGTTGGCATTTTGCCAGTTCAAACCAAGACACCTCATTTTGGAACTCTGCTGTTTCAGAAAGAAAAGCCATATGGAAGTAATCATGCACATTTTGTCTAGCAGATAGGTATTATAGCAGACTGTGTTTTCCCTCCAAATGGTTGTCCATATGGGCATGCAAACTGTGGTGTGCATATAGCTGAACACACAAGACAAGTCTTTTAGCCAGAACAACATCCATACTGATGCACCTCCTGCTTAGTCGCCTAATCATGACGACACTCATCACTGCCTAACTACCAGCCAAATAAGGCTTCTCTTCTTTTACAAGTAGCAGAAAATAATGTTGACATAGGAAGAGATTCCACTGTGCAATGCCAAGAAGCACTTCATTTTCAGAACAGGTCCTCAGATCACTGTCAATTGATCATCACAGAACAAAAACCACAAACCCTTTTGCGTAGCTGTCTTAAGTGGAGTCCACACAGAACAGGGTACTGCAACCTATGAAGTGAAAAAAATGCTTATGGTAAGAAACCAGAACATACTGAGCAATTAGAAACTGCTGGGCCAACGTGGTAACTTGTTATGGGTTTAGCCAAATAGGCCTAAAATTTAGGTTTTAAAGTTCAGACTAGGCCTGGAATTGTCAGCTGACTTGAGCTGGGCTGGGCCAGCTAACAGCTGACTTCTTCTAGCCAGTAATGTTGTATTCCATACCATATTACGACATCATCTCAGAAGGGGTAAGAGCCAGTTTGTGGGAGTGGTTTGGGAAGTTCCACCATGGCTGAAGTACATAGAAGAGGTGCTCCAGTTGTTCTGTTCTGTTAAGCCCTGCTCCTGCTGCTGCTACATTGTATTTTGTTTTAGTTTCAGGGAAGTAGAAATATTTTGTTATAATACTTTCTCTTTCTTGCAGAGTGTCTTTTAGAGTGCTTATGAATCTAGAGTGATAGACTTTGTATTAACTGGGGAGTGGGAGGTTATTTCTTATTATACATAACTTGTGTAAGTGTGTGTTATACTGTAGTTTTCTCTTAATTTTCTCTTTTCCCTATAAATACATACAGCTAGTTTAAGCATAAACCCAGTTTAGAGGTTTTTTCCGTCTCCTTCTTTTTCTCTTGGCTGGTCGGGAGGGGGGAAGAACACCTTTTCTCCGTACTTGGGCAGTTGGCAGTTTGCCAGCTCAATCCAAGACACAACTGAATGACAATGCTGTGAAACCCAAACCGCGGTGTGGGTCCCCCCACATGGCACATCCAAGTGCTCCCGCCTTTCCCATCTTTGCCCCCCCCGCACATGCACAAGCCCACTCCGTCCCACCTGGCTCCTCAGGTGCCCTCAGGGGCTTCTGAGGTAAAAAACCCACAAAGTCATCAAAATAAAGCTAAAACAAAAAAGTCCAATGCTCTCCTCTCCCCAGAATATTGGGGGTTTTTTATTTCACAGGCCCTGCTGTGCTTGGCCAGTGTAGATGTACTGCATTGTGCAGAATTATCCTATTCCAGGCCTCCAGCTGGGGAGGAGGAATTTGGATCCTGGCAGCCTTTGCAGACTGTGTGATGGGAACCTGCTACTTGGTGGAGGTCACGGGGTGATAAAAAAGACAGCTGTATGTGACAGTTGATGGACTCCAGGTCCTGGCAGCCAACCCGTTACCTGGAGGGGAGGTGCTCTCCCTTTGTCCCCTGCCACATGGCCCTGGGGTGCCTGAAAAGAGCCACACAGAGACCACAGGAGAGGAATGAGAGAGAGAGTTTATTGATCATGGTTCGGAGTATATAAAGGTTTTGGGGAATTCAAACTACTACCAATAAGGAGCCAGGGAGGTTCAAACTGTTGCCAATAGGAAAGAGTACTTACTGAGGCTTCTTCAAGGACACTACATGCATTCCTGAGTGGTGAGATAACAGTTATCTCGGGGGATTTTGGGAAGGGGTCAGTGACTAAGGGAAAAAGAACAAAGGAATCCATTTTGTAACATATATTTATACAACAGTAAAGACTTCTGGTTTTAAGGCATTTGGGCTAGCCTCTTCATCTTCTTCACAAGCCCATTTCTGACACGACTTTTTCCATTCCAGATACTGTAGATCCATTGCCAGATCTGTATTTATTTTTCAATGTTATTGCTTAAATTTTATTGCTTTCTCAAAGCAGGGGTCACAGCAGGCCCCTCTTGTGCAGCTTGTCCAGCGTCTCCAGGGCTGCCTTGATGGCCAGGTCTTGTTTCCGGGGAGCTGCTGGCAGCAGGGGTGGCAGTTTCCTGCTGGGGTTGGCGGCCAGTGCGGGCCGGGCTGTGCCCTGCTGTGCCTTCCTGATGGGGGGTGACAACACCGTCAGCTCTTCGGCTGCAGGCGCAGCAGAGGAGAGAGGCTGCGAGACTGTGGCCTTGTCTCTGCCATGCTTGCCAACCTCTGTCTTCCTCTTCTCGGCCCTCTCCATCATCCTCTTTTAGAGAGACATCCAGGGAGCTGCTTCTCCTGAGGGAGTAGTTCTCCTAGGAGTGGGCACCCCAGAGCTCTGTGCTGATCCTTAAATAACCTTGGGACAGAGTTCTGGGATGTCACAAGGGGCTCTGGGCACCACCATGTCCCACGTCACAAAGGGCCCTGTGATGTCACGAAGGGCCACATCTGCCATCCCATGGGTAGCAGAGAGGACTGGAACTGGCCCAGGCACTTGTGCACTTGCAGCCCCTGCTGTGCCCAGAGCCCTGGAGGGATTTGGCCACAGTCCCATATGACACTCCAATCTCCACATGGTGGACCCTGGGCTGTGCGGGCTGGGCTGGGTCAGTCTAAACAAGAAACATTGAAGAGAAAGTCCATGAGCAAAAATTTCTTAGGAATACAATTTTTACATTAGTCAAGGAAAGAATAAAGCGTCTTCTTTGAGATAACTTTGTGATCATTGTATTCACAAGTTAGGATTTTATGAATTCAAGCATCATGGTGTCTATAAGAAAGCACAGAACTATGTAACAGCAATAGGATGCAGTGAAATCTTCACAATCATTTTTTTAAAGCCCTTAACAGGAACTTGATGAAATTTATTTACAAGGCTCTCCACAACTCCCTGACAGAAGGATGCAACGAGGGGGGGTCGGGCTCTTCTGCCATGGCCCAAGTGAAAGGATGAGAAGAGATGGCCTTAAATTGCATCAGGGGAGGTTCAGACTAGAGATTAGAGAAAAAACGATTTCCCTTCAAAAGCAGACAGGCCTTGGGCTAAGTTGCTCATGAAGGTGGAGTCACTGTCTCTGGAAGTGTTCAGGAGTTATCTGGTTGTGGCCCTTGGGGACTTGGCTGAGGGGTGATTGTGGTGCTTCTGGGTGATTGTGGGACTGTATGATCCTGAAGGTCTCTTCCAACTTTGCTGGTGCTGTGATATTGCATCTTGTCCTTCAAAACTTCTGTATTGCTTTTGTAACTACATCTGGAAAGTGGAGAAGGGTCTGGATGGCAAAGCAATTGTGGAATTCCTGACCAACCTGGCCCACCACACCAAAGCAATGAACGTTGTGCGCTTCTCTCCGAGTGGTGAGATCCTGGCATCCGGAGGAGATGGTGAGAGCTGCTACTCACGTGTCTTATGCCACGTAATTGTGCTGTTGGACTAAATGAAAAGCATTAATAAAACAGGGAGTGGGAAAGAAAGAAACTTCACCTGATTTTTTCTTTTTTTCTACAGATGCTGTTATTTTACTGTGGAAGCTGAATGACAGCAAAGAATTGGAGCCGATGGTTCTTCAGGATGAAGATGAAGCTCAGTTCAACAAGGAGAACTGAGCAGTTGTTAAAACCTTGAGGTAGCTTATTATTTTGTGAGTTTGCTTTTGGATCCCCAGTGGCTTTTGTCATTTGGTCCAGTCTTCAGTGTCTCTAGAACTTCAATGCTCTCTAATATTTGTTTGCTCTAATATTAATCCTTTGAAGCCCCCCTTAAAGGGGGGCTCACAAAAAGGAGAGAGAGGAATGTTTTATACAGGCAGACAGTGACAGGACAAGGGGGAATGGGCTAAAACTGATGGAGGGCAGGGTTAGATGGGATATTAGAAAGCAATTCTTCCCTGTGAGGGTGGGGAGGCCCTGGCCCAGGTTTCCCAGAGAAGCTGTGGCTGCCCCATCCCTGGAAGTGTCCAAGGCCACGCTGGAAAGGGCTGGGAACAACCTTGGCTAGTGGAAGTTGTTCCTACCCACAGCAGGGAGTTGGAACTGGATGATCTTTAAGGTCCCTTCCAACCCAAAGCATTCTGTGATTCTATGATTTTATTGTATTTAACTTTTTTTCTATACAGTGCCAACCTACATCTTCAGTTAAGGCAGAAGGTCATAACTCACATGCTCTGAAATTGGCTCATGAGATTTGCAGTCCCTTAGAGCTTAGCTCAGAAATATGCAAAATAAAATTGAGGGTTTAGTTACTAGCTTTATAATAGGCATTTGGATCATTATTAAGGTAAAGATCATCATAGATAAAATGATTGATGCAATTTCAGCTTTTGTTTCAAGTGTACTGCAGTTAAAATATACACACTGTGCCTGCTAAGGCTGAGTCAGTTTAGCTGATAGTGTCCAAGGCATCAAACCACCACTGGCAGTTGAAGTACAATGCAGTACATTTACACTGGCCAAGCACAGTAGTGCCTGTGAAATAAAAAAACCCCACAATATTCTGGGGAGAGGTGAGCATTGGATTTTTTCGGTTTAGGTTCATTTTGATGATTTTGTGGGTTTTTTTCCGCTTGGAAGAACCCTGGTGCCACTGCTACCACGGGTGACACCACTGCAACAGGTGCCATCACAGTCCTGGGTGCCACCACTGCCCAGGGTGCCACCACTGCCATGGATGACACCACTGCCCAGGGTGCCACCACTACCCCAGGGGACACTACTGCCATGGGTGACACCACTGCCACAGAAGCCAACACTGCTACAACTGCTAGTCCCGAGTCATCAGCCAGCAGCGAGGCAGCTGTCACAGCCAATTTGGCTGCCACCAGTACCACAAGTGCCATCACTGCCACAGCTGCCACCACTGCCACACGTCCTACCTCTGCCCCAGGTGCCACTGATGCCACAGATGACACCACTGCCATGGGTGCCACCCCTAGCGCGGGTGCCCTGCCCAGGGTGCCTGAGGGACACTGGGAGATGGGGCACACAGTTGGGGAGCGTGGCACAGACATGGGCACAGGCCCACAGCTAGGTGGAGACATAGCACTGCTCCTTCATTAGCTCAGTTGGTTAAAACTTGTTTGTAATAATGCCAAGGTCATGGGTTCAGTCCCCTATGTGGGCCATTGACTTGAGTTGGACTCGATGATCCTTGAGGGTCCCTTCCAACTCAGAATAGTCTGTGATTCTGATTCTACCATCTTGCTGCGCCTGCAGCCCAAGAGCCCAGGGTGTTGTTCCCCCCCCCATAGGGGGGGACAGGAAGGCACAGCCTGGCCCACACTCCCTCAATGCCCTATTGTCACTCATTCTTCCAAACTGAAGGCTCTCAGCCACAGAACAGCTCTTGAGTAAAGAGGTATTCCCAAACCAGTTCAGCTTTTTATTGTATTAGTATATTCATAACATGGATAAATATTTAATCAAAATGTCTGAGTGTTTGTGGACTCTCTGACTTTGATTGTTTCTTCCCTTCTCCTTTGGCTGGGTCCTCACAACTTCTTTATTAAAAGAGGCTGATTTTTCCCACCCTTCCCATGCCTGGTCCTTTCCTGTAGGAAACAAGGCAGGTGCTGGCAGAATAAATAATCATGGATTCATGGAATATCCTGAGCTGGCAAAGACCCACAGGGATAAGGGAGTCCCTCTTTGCCACATGTCCCCTTTTGGAGTTCTGTGCTCAAAATGGTCCCACTGTCCATAGTCCTGGGAAAACCTCCCAGAAGGAACAGCCCCGAGAGCAATGGCTGTTCTAGTGAGGACAGCATTCCCAGCCAAGGGCAGGGTTTTCTTTCCCAAGCAGTGGGAATGACCAACCGGGTGGCTAAACCAGGAAATCCACCTTGGACTCTGTGCTGGGATTTGTCCCCCAAACAGCCATCAAGAAAAAGGGTTCTTGCTTCTAAATACAAAAACTAAATAAAAAGACAAAAAGCAAGTGTTGGAGATGGGAATTCCTAGGAGGTGTCTTTTTTGGAATAAAGCCAACACTTTGGGCTGTTGCACTGCTCCTGTCCTGAGTTCCTCACTTCGTCTTCCCTGTGCTTGCAGTTCAGTGGGTTCCTTACCATGGACAGGGTTTAAGATTTCTGTTTGAATATTCCAAGAAGGGCAGTGCAGGACTGTTGTACTTTAGAAAGGAGAAATTGGGGGGTTGATTTTTGACTGGGGGGCTGTAACAGAGCTAGGGATGACTTTTTACAAGTTTCTAGTTTCCATTTCTGGTGTATAGTTTTCCATTTATTTGTCATTATTTCTTCTGTTTCATCAGACTGATTGAATTTCTGGTAGACAAGTGGCAAGATGCAGCATATGTCTATCTCAAAACTGTCAACTTTACAATGTACATTTACACTTTGGAGAGGGTGGGCTAATGGAAATGGCTTTTCTTGACTTGCTGAAATGCATTTTTTGTAAAAACTCAAACTCTGAGTTTGCAGGATCAAAACTAGTAGGCGCTGAAATGCAATGTTTGTTTGTAAATAAATACTGTGCAGAAAGGCTAGTGCTTCAGACTTGAAGTATTGGGTGTTAAGTGAAGGGAGTACACAAGGAGAAGAGGAAGATGAAGATGCAAGGAGGAGGGGAAGCCCAATTGCCAGCCCAGCCAGGGGCAAGGGCTGAGCCTGCCAAGGAGAAGGCCAAGGGTGAGGGACAGGCCGAGAGGTGGCTCCAGTGATGGGTTGGGGCCAGGCCTGGAGCTTTGCCAAGGCATCCACCTTCATTCCACGCTGCCCCTTTCTCCTCACAGAGTGACCTCAAGCTGCCTCCTCTGGTTGTGACTAAAATATCATTTTTCAGCAACAGAGGCCACACAACACAGACTAGTGTGTTAAACATGGAGTTTTAATATTCTTTGTATTTTATTCAAACAGGTTACATCTTTTCCTCAGCTCTTTAAATCCAGTACAGAGACATCGTATGAAAATTTCAGTAGCAATCAGCTTGCATTTGAGAGGATCCAAATGTAGCACCCATGGAATATATGACAAGATTTTTAAATCAGCCTGTAAGTGTCTGTGGTGAGTTCTGGGTTCATCCAGAGGGAGACCTTACTCTGACTTGAAGACAAATGCAGGTTGCTGAACTCTATAAATCAGATGCCAATAAAAGCCAAATAGTCAAGTTTTATCAGCTCCAAAGCATTTTGTTCCATTAGCATTTTAGCACTGACTTGCATTGCATTGATCCTACCACAAATATGTGTCCAACATGGAATACCAAATGCCAGGAGAAGGAGGAACCTAAATTTCCCACGGGGCAGATGAATATGAAGGGAGAGGAGAGGAATTTATGGCAGGCTAAAATCTGAAACATTTTTTGTAATGGCCACCATTTGGATTAGACAAGACAACTGGAGCATCAAATGGGCTTGCAGCAGAGTGAGATGGAGGAATTAGATTTTATATATTTTAGAGCTCCAATTCATCACATAGCTGTACTTGTGGGTAGGTATAAAATTATTTCCTGTAAGAGAGTGAAAAGGGGATGTTACCAACATCATAACCAAAAATTCATATTTTACAGTCGCAGCTAGGACTGAATGAATGTTTTATGAACCAAAAAGGTAGTTTGGTTCACTTGGCACAATTCACAAGGCAGATGATTTGGAGCTGGCCTCAATTTGAGCTGTCAGGCTCACAGTGAGTGAGTGAGGAAGGAACCAAAGGCAGTAGGTGTGTGTGCTTCCTTATATGCTACAGTACTTGAAAATTCTCACTGAAGTGGCCAATTTTATATAAACCACCTAAAAAGTAATTGGTACAGTGACTCAAACTCATTTGCTCTGTCAGCAGGTCAGAGCTGCAATGACCATGCTATAGGTATGCTCAGACCCTAGTTCTGGCCAAAGTTGAATGGATTTAGTTCGCCAGGAATAAGCAGCAATGATGGTCCTTGGTCTTGCTTCATAACTGTGTACAAGGGTGGAGAGTAAACAATCTTGTGAGAGGGCAACCACTGATCCAAATCTGAATCAGGTCCATTAATCAAGTCATGAAAAGTGCCTGAAAGAAAATCACCTTTCAATTTTGCAGTGGTCTAAAATGCAGAGAGGTTGAGTTGATTTGCAGTATTTTCATTTTTTGGCTGCTTCAGTGAGAAATCAATAGTTTGAAAAACATGAGTGGTTAGAAACTCACAACTAGCTTTTGATTAATAGAGAATAGGAATATAGCAAATATTTTCTACTTTTCAGGTGGGTTATATTATATATTTTATACTGCTGTTCAATTTGATCATTCTGACAATTTTCTGCTTAGGACACAGAACTTTCCACATGGAAGAAATAGTAACTCACCTCCCTCATACAGAATAAAAAAGCCAACTTATGTCTGTGAGCAGAAAAACTGTTGCTCGCTCTGAGGATGTGAAAAGAACAATGTCTAAATGTATTATTCTGAAGTGATTAATTATAAAAGACGTGAAAATTATCGTTTTTGTCTTGGTTCTCTTGGTTCTCTGATTTTTCAAACTGGTTTTTGCTTGTAGATATTCAGAACACTGAAAATCATAAAAAGCCAGTTTCCATATGGGTGTTATTTGTTTGACAAATATGATAAATAAAATTTTATTTATAGTTCTAGTTCCC
Organism: Myrmophylax atrothorax; assembly: GCA_026770055.1. Lineage (NCBI taxonomy): Eukaryota > Metazoa > Chordata > Aves > Passeriformes > Thamnophilidae > Myrmophylax > Myrmophylax atrothorax. The sequence goes on along the minus strand of JAOXXN010000001.1, from coordinate 7,774,596 downwards.
AGTCTTTGCAATCCTTTCAAAAATGCATAAAAGATGTATGACATATCATTCTTTGGTTGCTTCAGTCATTACCCAATGAGGCTACAAAGGTTAAATATGTGACTGAAAGTGGTAGAATTATATCTTACTTGAAAAAGCTCAATACCAAGTTTGAGGCATTCAAATAAGCCCTAGTTTGAGTTGTAAAAAATGAAATGTCACTTTTAGATGTCTCAATATTATTTAACTTTTAATTTAGATATATTAGTGCTCTTTATCACGGGAAATCAAAATATAATAAAATCCCAATAAGATTTCAGAAAATTTTTTACCTGAGCAGCTGTTGTGTCCCAAAGGGCAGTCCTGGACTGCCTACTCTGGGATAGCCCTTGGGCTAAACTAAGGCAAAGCAACACCAAATGATCAATTACAATTGTGGTTTCAATTCCCCTCCTCAATCAGAGACACAAGGGCAATGCTGTCTCAAGTTTGGTTTCAGAGACACCCACCCGAGATAAGGAAGGTGGTCCCAAAAAAGTACTATCCTGACTCAGAAAGACCCTCTTTCCTAACCTTACCTTATCTTGTTGGCATGGTAACATTCCTTTTCTCTTTTGCCACTTCTTCAAACACTGGTTTGAGACATTAACTCTTTCAGGTTTTCAGTCTCTCACAGAAGCTCTTCTCTTCAGGATTAAAACCATGTCCTACTTTCCTACTCCATAACTGAGAAACTACCACAGACACTGAAGGCACACAATAGACCATGAGCTAAGGCAAGAACTAAGGTGAGTTTCTCTGGATTTTTGAATCTGTACCCTAGCCACCTGATAAGGTAACTTTTATTCCAGTAGCAAATATGCAGTATTTATTAAGTGCATTGCAGTACAATCTAGGAAGGTCAAAGCAGGGGGGCTGAAAACCATTGTTTAGTCACTATGAGAACACAAATCAAAAATACAGTGTATCAGAGGAAAATGGGACATGAAAAAGCGGTGCACAATGGCATATTATTTTCTGAGGGCATTTTTCTTTGGTTTGCCACATATCCTGACAATACTACAGCCTTAGGATGAATTTGACAGCCTTAAAGCCTGTTTGGACAACTGTTGACGAAATAATGATTTCTGAAGCAACCAGCAGCCCCACAGTAGCTACCCAATATGTATCAGAGCCACAAGTGCTGATACTGCAATTTTCTCAACAAAAGCAGTAATGACTGGAAGGGTCAGCATCATTCACTTATACTTTGAAGCTAAAGCTTTTCACTGACATCACGTTGAAAGAAAATGATCTCAAACATCACTTATGACCCTCAAGAAATATAACCCAGCAGCCCTCTGTGGGCTCTGTTCAGCAGAGCAGACTCTTAGAATGGAAGGAGTTCACGCATATCTGGTATTTTTTTCTGAGTTTTTGCAGCATCTGTGACAGATAACAGTGTTAACATCATGGCCAGCCTTATCTGTCAGCACCAGCCACTTTCATTGTGGAAACTAAGTTATTAATGTACGGTATGATAAACATTGCAAAGACCTTTGGAAGTGCATGCCCCTGCATGTTATGAATGCTTATGGCTCTGAAGAGACGAAGAACCAATTGAAGCTGCAGTGCCAGTGGTGCAGATCCAAGGAAAGGAAAGTGAAGCTTGGGCAGCATCTCAGGTGCCTGGGACAACTGAAATCCTGTAGGCAAAAGGGCAACAGAACTGGGGCTGGCCCCAGCCAGAACCTGACAGCACTGTGTCACTGGGTGAGAGTCTGACAACCAGAGCCTTATAGACACCACAACGGTCATTTAAGTGCTTCTTTTTACTTTTTACTTGATATATTTACATAGCAAGATATATGGAAAATGACTGGACTTGTCAAATGAACCTCCAGTGGGGATTTGCACTGAGCCCAGTTATTACATTAGATTAGTGCAACAGAATCACTGAATCAAAGAATCATTAGGTTGGAAAAGACCCCTAAAATCCAGCTGTTAACCCAGCACTGCCAGGTCCAGCACTAAGCCACGTTCCTAAATGAACCACCATGTATTTTACATACCTCCAGGGATGATGACTCAGAAACTCCCCTGGGTATCTTGTTCCAATGCTTGACAATGCTTTCACTGAAGAAACTTTTCCTAAAATTCAATCAAAACCTCCTCTTTTGACCCAATTGTCCAGCCAGTTTTTTATCCAGCAAGGAGTGCACCTGTCCAAGCCATGAGCAGCCAGATTCTCCAGAAGAATGCTGTGGGAAACACTGTCAAAGACTTTACCAAACTCCAGGGAAACCAGACTCACAGCCTCTCCCTCATCTACTAAGCATGTCATCTTGTAATGGGAGATCAGGTTACTCAGGCAAGCCTTATGTTAAGTACCTCAGTATCTTGCTCCTCCTCCTCCTTCTTTGTCACTGTGTCTCCCCCAATCCAGTAAAGGCTGGAGATTCTCCTGAGCCTTTCTTTTGTTGCTAACATACTTATGGAAACATTTTTTAGTCTTTCACAATACTGGACAAATTAATTTCCAGTCGGTCTTTGGCTTTTCTGATTTTCTCCCTGCATAACCCCATGACAACTGTGTAGTCCTCCTGAGTGGCTACCCCTCATTACAAAGGCCATAAACTCTCTGGTTCTACCTGAGTTCCATCCAAAGCCCAGGCTGACCGCATAGGGTGTGGCCATGGGGCTCTGGCACCTGTGACATCAGAGGGGACAAGTCCCCAGATTACCCATCTGGCAGTGCAGCCGCCACCTCTCTGACACTCAGACTTGCAGAACACCTTCTCTCATCCCTCCTCCTCCAGGCCATGACTCTGAGTGTCACCAAAATCCTGATTGTGCTGGGCATCCTGCAATTTATGCTGAGGACGGATGACCAGTCAGTGAAGGTCACAGAAGAGCTCCTGAGGCAGCATGAGGAACAGCAGAAGCAGGAGATGACTTGGTTGCTGGAGATGGAGGAGAGGATCCAGGAACAGACCAGACTCAGCCAGGGAAGCGTGCTCCTCTCTGCCTGCCAGCAGTGGTGGTTCTGGGCCTTTGCCGAAATCCTCCTCATGCTCTCTGGGTTCTACTGGCTGCCCAGGCACAGGAGCTCTGGCTCTGACAGTGACAGCCAGTGTGGAACCTCCAGCAG
>JAOXXN010000001.1:7731492-7746940 GCA_026770055.1 Myrmophylax atrothorax | reverse complement strand
TAGGGAAAATAGACATTTGACAGAGGCAGAACAGACAGGGAAAAGAAAAAGACAATTAAAAATATTCTACACAAAGCAAACAAATTAGTTGCTGGGGAAAACATAAAACATTGGAAAGTTGCAAAAGGGTAGCAGAATTCAAAGGTGAGAGGAGAAAGGCAAGAAATAACAGAGATCCTGGAGTAGAGGAGATTTAAAACCAAAATCAGGCTCTTTGACAGACAGATGTAGATCTGATGGCTAATGTACTCAATTTAGAATAAGGTTCGAAAAGAAGAATGAAGGCAGGGAGAAGAGAACAGGCAGAGGAGTAAAATAAATTGAGTTGGAGAAAATTACTATTTTTGTCTGCTTGGTTTTTGTTTTTTTTCTGTCACCATATTCTCTTTGCATGGGTTCCTACACTTACAAAAATAGCTCTCATCACATTCAGTGTTTAAAAATTCAGAGCACAACTTTATGTATTATATTTTTTGTTTTCTATCTCTACTAAGTAAGAGACATAACTACTGACATCTGGAAGCAAACATGGGCATTTTCATGAACATTGCCTTACTTCTGATGTTTTCCTATTACATGCATATATATAAATCAGTATGTAACCTAGTTATGCAGTTAGTAAACCTTACTTTGGTACCAGGCTAAAGAAGCAGGAATGTGAAAGATTGAGCTGCTCCTTGGAGTTAGACAAGAGCACAAGGCTAACAACAATTACCAGTAAAACCGTAACATCCTCAGCAATGTACAGCACTGAAATGGAGAGATGAAAGCAAGCCTTAAGTTCCTCTGTAGTCATTTAATGCACATTGTTAGAGCAATAGATTTGTACATAAATAACATAACACAGCAACGCACCAAAATTCGCAGGGCCCAAGCATAGAATCCTCTTCTTTTATCTCACCTTCATCAAATAAATAGACCCTACTTCTCTGTGAATTCAGCTGGTCAGTCCTCAAATCAACCTGCCACCCCACTGACAGGCTGTGTAAAGACTGCAGAGCAGATTACTCAGCCAGTAAACCACTGTCTTCAGCCTCACCTCCAAGCAGTAGTGAAGCTCTGTGGAGAGCACGTGGGAGGAAAGTAAAATGGGTAAGTCCCATGGTCCTGCTGTCATCCAACTTCTCTATTCCACCCCTTTAAAAAAAATCAGAATTCAGTATATGCAACGGGGTCACCATTTTTGATTAGGCAATCTATCAAAATGCCTCTGTGTCTCTGTCTGTCGTGCAGTGAGTTTGACCATTGACAAGCATGAGATCAAGCACTGAGTGCAGTTGCGTAACCTTCTGTCCACTCCGTTACAAGAGAGCTGAATGACAATACCCTGTCAAAACCAAGTATTTCTTATCTATGTTGTAGGATTATTTTCAAGGGATCATTAGTGAGCTGGAGTACCAAGGCAAAATAACTGAAATACTATTTTATTTTAGGCAAACATGATCAAAAAGCATCTTAATAGCAGTCCAAGCTGTGGCTGAGTCATTTGGTGTTTCTCAACTCAGTATATTTTGATGTCTGAGATCAGAACCATAAATCTATTTTTACAGTAGATCAGCATTCCTGAATTCTTCATATTAATGGCTTAGTAGCTCTTGCTGAAGAACAGTGAATCATGAGTGAGGTGGAATGGATGTCTGAATGATCTGGGAGGAAAAAAAATGTGGCAGATAAATACACCCTCTATCTGTCCATTCAGTTATTTTGTGTAGCTAATCTTTTCCTTTACAGGATACTTCCATTCCCTCATTGTTACAATGTTAACATAATTGAGGATTATAAATTGGGGATGTGCTTTAGATTTTAGTGACAAAGAAGTGGAAGGTGCTCTTAATAGTATGTGGAGTGTGCTGGTGGGTCAGTGCAGAATTGGAAGATGGTGGTACTGCATATTCCATACTGGTGGTGTTCTGCAGTTTGTCTGCCCAGACCTGACAACCAAATAATATCCCTACCAGCATCAAATTGTTGACAGGGCCCTGGAGAGGTAATTCAGGCTGCCAGCTAGCCCACAGGAGGGTGTACCTGTGCTGGCCCCTCTCTAACCTGCTTTTCATACCCCCAGTCAGTGATGAGGGATGTGCCATCTGCCTTGGCTGTCTGATACGGGGTTTTTTAGCTTCCCGGTTAAAAAGTCTTGTCTATGACTAATCTGAATCTTGCTGTAATTTAAGCCATTGATCAATTGCAAGGATTCTCTTTACAGAAGCTGTTTATACATTCAAGACTGTTGTAATTTAATCCTTAATCTTTTCTTCTCAAAACAATCCTAATCCTTCCTAATCTTCTGGTGCGTGTCATGTTTTCTGCATCTCTGGTCATTCCCATTGCACTCTGCCATTCTCCCTCCAGCTTTTCCTGAAGAGTGCCAGAAGTTGGACACACATGGTCTTGGCAAAGGCCTTTGTAATTTAGCAAAGAGGTAACTGTTTCTTCCAGGTCTTGTTTCCATATATACAGCTCAGTAAGGTGTTTGCGTCTCACACCAGCATGACACTGACTCACATCCAGCTCATGACCTGCTATTACCCAGCAGTCTTTTAATGAGCTGCTGCTGCATGGACAGGTATTCATTAGGAAAAGTCTCTAAAAAAGTGAGGTAGGCAGGGATCATGTGGAGACGGGGAATCACAGAACCATAGAAGCTGTGCTGTGATATGCAAGTTGGGAGGCTTCTTCAAAGCTGTAGGAGCTTTGTGTCATTATTGCCAACTAGAGAACCTCCTTTCCTTTGTTCCCTGAATAAAACTGGGAATATGTTATTCTACATTGTAACACAAGATGTGTTATATGTCCGAGGGACATCTGTAAAGAGAGTTCTTTCATGGGAGTGTAGTTGGAACAATACACTTGAGAGGGCTGTATTAAGTCAATTATGTTGTCCACATTATAAATCAAGGAGTAACTGAAATCTGAAGAAGTGTCTGGAGGTTAAACTTATTCTGTTCTTGTGATTTACTGTTGTTGCTATCGTAAAGCTCAGTGTTGTCTCTTCTTCTTGCCATCTGTTAAATGGCTAATGCTATACTAGTTTAAGTTGTGTAAGGCTAAGCCAGTGATTAGGTAGTCAAAATTACAGTTATAATAGCAATGGACTGCAAGATACACATTCCACTTGTAGCTGTTTAAATTTGATCAGACCTAAGTTGGTCAAATATGAACTCAGGGAAAATTCTTAGCAGTAGAACAGCAAAATAAACTTATTCAAGCACTTTAAATAAATATTGATTTGTTTGTTCTTGTCTTGGAGAGCTGAATCAATCATGAGCTTTCTTATGCTGCGCTGCCATTTTCATCCATATATGCTTTTTATTATACCAGCAAAAATACCTGGAAATAATGCTTAGATAACTGCTACACATCCAGAAGACAAAATGTAGACAGAGCTGTAATATGAATGCACTTGTCCTATTTTGATTTTATTCTCTAAGCACTGTGGGACTGCTGGTTTTTTGGTAAAACAAATATTGTGAGGTAAATTCAAAAAAACCCCACACAGGTAAGCTGAGTCCAGCTTGGAGTTGAATCTACACAACAGTGTACATTGAACAGTGGATCAGCTTACTCACTTAGATTTGGATCTCTGTGGTAGAATCAAAGTATGGCCAAGGCTGGAAGGCACCTCTTGAGATGTTCTGGTCCAGCCTCTGCTCAGAGCAGGGTCCAGAAGAGCAGGTTACCCAGGGTTGTATCCATTTGGTTTTGAATATCTCCACTCTACGCCTTCCCTAGGCAACCTGTTCCTGTGTTTGGCCACCTTCACAGTAGAAAGAAGCTTCCTTTTTATATTTAGGTAGAATTTTGTGTCACTGGGCACTGCCAAGAAGAGCCTGACTCAGTCTTCTCTGCTCACTCCTTCCAGGTGTTTCATACACTTTGATGAAATCTCCCTAGAGCTTTCTGTTCTCCAGGCTGAGCAATCCCTGAGTTAGTACATGGAAAACGCACAGTCATTGCTGCTCCACTTGCCTCTTTTCCCCAAAAGCAGGCTCACAATGCCATGCCACCTCCTCTGACTCCCCCTAGTACCTTGGATGGGCAAAGGATTGCAGTTTTCTTCCCTTGCAGCTGGAAGCAGGGAAGAGTCTAAAGTTAAAAGGACTCGTTCAGCACCATGCTGTGCCACAGAGCCTCAAACTCCTGTTGCATCCTTCTTGTCAGTCTTTGCTGTGTGAAGGGAAGGGTAGAATCTTCTCTTAGTAGCTAAATATTAAGGTTGACCAAATTGTTCCTGGCTCTGGCAGATAATTGGGAAGGTTTGGGGTCTGAAAAGCTTTAGTGTGAAGATGTTTTTAATTTTTTTTTCAACAAAAACAAAGCTGTTTTAATGCCTGCTGCAGTTCAGGGGCTTCTCAGTGCCTTGCAGCCCTGCAGCACTGAACATCTGTTAGTGAAAATGTCTGTAGGAGGTAGACTGTGCCCCACCATTAAAGGAGGACAAGAAATACCCTAAAAGTGCCTGTCCCCTTGCTCTGTGGGAACATTATGTCCTAGCTGTCCATATTAATCCAACACCTCAGATTGCTGTTTGCCAGTAGAGAAGCAGAGTTCCTTGTCCCACATGCTGTGTGAGGAGCCAAGGATGCCTCAAGGGAAGGTAGCAAAACCTTTTTCTGAAAACTGAGTTACAGACCAGGGGTGATAAAACATTCTTCCTGGTGTCTGATAGCCAGGACACCCCTCAGGTGCCAGGGCTGTGAGGGAGGTTCTTTTCAATTGTTCTTTTTATGGGATTTCTTTCAGATTTTGCAAGACTTATCAGAGGATTTCCACGTCCTTCTGGGCCCTTGAAGCTGCTCTACTCCAAGGGCATTGAAATATTAAGCACACAGAATAGGTAGGAAAGGCATCTGGCAAAGACTTAAATACAAGTAGTTTGACTTAAGCTTGACTTGGAAAACACATTTTGTGATCTGTAGATCCAGAAATAGCTGGCTGGGGCTCCTCTGTCTCAGTTTGCATAGTTCTTCCCATGGGGCTGCGGAGATCAGTGGTGTAAAATGACAAATCCAGCAAAAGAGAAGCATGGCAGTGAGTGCTCCCAGGGCACCAACAACAGTGGCATCTATAACGTGAGGTAATAGTAATTCCTGCTAGTTAACTATATGCAAGGTAATAGCCAAATGCTGTGAATCTTTATTATTGGTGGCAGTGGTATGATGTATCTCGTGACCCTCATTACTGTTCTTCCTTGCTGTGTGAGGTCTGAACTCTTAGAGTAATCTGAACTGTGCCTTCTGACACAGCAGTCTCTTTTTCCCAAAGTATGCTTGGTTTATACACAGTCACAACTGAGCACAAAGGGAAGATTGATACAATTTTCCTAATTTTATTATAGTACCAAATGGCAATCTTTTAATTAGAAGAAAAGTACAGACAGTGATCCCATTACTTACCAAGTAAACTAAGTTTTAAAGAGCACAGTATTCCACACTTCCTCAAATTAATCCCACAACTCTTACTCTGCCCTTGAAATGTGGCAGTATTGAATTATAAGAGACTGTATTTCAAATATGACTTGCATTGTATTTGGAGTTGTGGGCATATTTCCAAGCAATGCTAATGGCACTGTGTGCCACTGGAAACTCTTTTGTTACTGTCTTTTGCATCAGATGTGCCTCGGAGTATCTGGGAGCCCCACGCAGAACATCAGGATTTTTACTACATCAGGCTGTTACCACAGTCTAAGGATAGGGTAAAATTCAGATGACTCAGAGGACTTGATCACCTTCATCTGGTTTTCCTGCATTATGTTGTCAGCATTCTTCCTGTAGCTTAAGTTGATATTTCTATTCAGTGGCTTATTGGCATGCCACAAATTGCAGATCATCACACAAAGTAGAAGTGGCATGATGCCAGCATGAATTCCCTTTGCTTGAAGGCGCTGCTGGTGCTACTTTAAAGTGACTAATTTATGCCCTTGTTAGGCTGTGAATGATACTGTTGCATCATTTACCTAATTTAACTAATTTCACAGGTAGCCACATTATTCCCCAGCAATATTTAGACACACCTCTACATGTCACATGCCTCATAAATATCTGCATAGTAGAACTAGACATACAAAGCAGCATGACTTAGAATAAAGAAGTCTTTTGAGACAAGCAAGATCACTTGTAAATAAAAGAATTATAAGCAGTGGCTGATAACAGAGCAGTAGCCAATACCTTGTTTACATTTGAATAGGGATTTTGATGCAGTGTCAAAGATAATCTTCTTTGAAAACTTAATTCATTCTGGATTGGGTGGGGACATTGTGGATTTGGAATTGGCTGAAAGATCAAAAGCAAAGCTAATCATAAGTACTAATAAGAGACTGATGAAGCAACCAGCCTTATTTATTATCTTCATTAATGATCCAGAAGAGGCAGCTCTCTGGATAAGAATTTCTTTGGCCTTTAAACTGAGACAAGTGCCAGATACCACACACAGGCAGCGGGAAAGTATGAAAACAGCTCAAGAGATTAAAAAATGAGCTAAAACAAGGTTTATTTTTAGCAGTGCAAGCACATGTATCTGGGGAGAAATATCTGTAATACTTATACCAGGAAGAAAACTGAGATTCAGGTAAGCTGGACATGACAGGGCCTGAGTTTCTCATGTACCCAGTTCACATGAGTGTTAGATTAGTCTGTACGTGTGCTTGTACGTCCTGGTGTAACACAGCACAGCAGAGTTCTGTGCTTGCTTTAATGTAAATTATCATTACATTCCTTTGCATTTATTCCCCATGGGAATGAACAGCTAATAGAAATGAAAAGGCATAACCAGTACTCATAAAGGTTAGCACAACATGGCACCAGAAGGTCAGTGGAATTTTGGACTGCCTACACAGCTGTCCCATCCAACAGAGATGCTGTGGAATCACTCTGTGATTCTTCAGGTCTTTCTGTTACCTGAAACTCACTCTGGATGCCAAGATATCAAAGTTTTGTAGTCAAAACTTCCCCATGCTGGTGATGAAGCCTGCATATGCCTGAAAGTGGCACCTGGTTTATTATGCCCTGGAAGCCTTCAGGGCATCTTTTGATAGGTGTGTAAATCCAGAGAGCGCTGTATGGTGAGTCATGCAAGCCATGCCAAAATTCATAAGGCAACAGCTACACCACTTACTGTCCATGGAGCTCTGGCACAGATTTATGGTGCTCTCTTGTCTTCATGGTGTTTATGCAACTCCTTCCAGTTTTCCCACAGTAGTGGCAGTTTGCTCTCCATCTCACCTCTACCTCCTCCAAAGGAGGCTGTAAAGCTGCAGCTGGGGAGCACATCCCACCTAGATCATCTCCCCCAGTTTTCTGGAGATGGTTTTCTCCCAGAGCCCCAAGCAGGGGCTGACCTGCTATGGAGTAAAAGTCAAATAATCATCGTGTCTTTTCCCAGTAGCAAGGTCAGAATGTGTTCAGCTCTCGTCACCCTTACAGTTTTTAAGATCAAATGGGCTCTGAGCAAATTATAGTACAAGTGGGGGTCGTAGTCTTTTCCTTTTTATGTGCAATAACCTTGAGATTTCATCACTAACCTGGCAATTCAAATTCACATCCCTTCTTTTTCTGACACAGTGCAAGGATTTAGGTTGATGCCTCTAAGCTGCGTGTGCGGATGGCTAGAGAAAGTCTCTCTTATTGCACCTCTGATTGAAATTACCTATACAAAATACTCTCTCTGACTGAAATTACTGATACAAATACTCAACTTTTCTTCAAAGCAGGGTCTGAAGGGAAGTGCCCCAAACTCTGGGCTCCAAAGTCAATCTTATTTGTCACCCTCAGTGTCAGCATAGAAAGATGCTGTTCCTGCTTGGCAGACACACACTAACTTGCAGGTTTATGTATGTGTTCAAACTGTTGCATACAGCACAGCATGGACATTGTCCAAACAGCTGGATGTTTCCCCTTGTTTGCAGTGAGGAGCACAATAATATACAAACAAATCTTTCTTCTTCAAGATTTGTTTCCAATGCTCCACCTGTTTTAATATCTTGTACCGGTACTAAATGACTCAGAATAGATGCACAAATGTCTGTGGAAGTTGATTTTGAAATGTGTTGTATGTAACATGCCCAAACTGCATTTTTTTAAGGACTGCCTTTCTGCTCTGAAGTACAAGGGTTTATTTTGCATCTGGAATTGGTGGGCTGAGTTCTGGGAGTTGAGTGTAAGACTTAGCCTTGCAACATCTGTCAGGAATAAATGTTCTTACACTGAAATATTTGATGAGTTGAAGGGTGATAAATTATTTATTTAAACAGCACAGGCTCCAAAGAACTCTAATTCAGTTGGATGGTGGAGCATTTTGACAGTTAAGCCAAAATCTTTCTAAAATTTCTGATCTTAACGTTCAGTTGGTGTGTTAAAATTCCATAGTGAGAATGGGCTCAGCTAAATTTTGCATAAATAATTTCTGTGCTTCAGTGTTGGGTGAACCAAAAGATATTTTGTCTTTAAACTTGCAGCTTTTCATAAGCTATCATTTTGTTCTTGACATTACAAGATAAAATAACTTTGTATGCTTTAATACATTAATTATCTCCTGTCCAGAAAATAATTGCTGCCATCTTTTTAGCTTCACTTAGGAGAATCTCATAATTTTCTTTAAAATACCTATTTCTGCTTGATTTTTTTTGGTTGTTGTTTTGTTTTGTTTTATTTTGATAATGGGAGAACAAACCTGGAGAATTATCAGCAGAAGGAACAAAACAGTGACTGCTAAAGTAGCTTTTAAATAATGATTTCAGCATTACTTCCATGCATCCTAACACTTTCCCTTTGCTTTCTACAGCACTGCAACACACTGAGCAGAGATTTTCACTGAGCTGTTCATAGCACTATGCAAATTGTGACACATAATTTAGGGTCTTCTCTTGCACGAGTGTAAGATTTTGAGAAGGTCAAGGACTCCTCTAAGGTACTCAGCTGTTAAACTGTACATGTATTATACAGCTACAATTAGGGTATCCCATGCATCCCTAGGTAGCATGTTAAGATGAAAGCCCAATTTTTTATTGGTTTTAAATGGGAAATGAACCCACAACTAAAAGCCTTGTGATTGGGAGCCTCTAACGCTGGCAGCAACCTTGTTCTCTTTTGGAACCTTAATTAGAAAGAAATGAAGAAAAGAATACTATTTCACTTTTCTGTAGTTCTTCTCTGCAAATTTTGACAGTAACAAGCTATAAAGTCTTTTATGGATAGTTTTCCAGATGCTACTTTTTTTAGCCTTCCCCCCCATCAGTTTTTTTGGTTCTGACACTTTTGCAGTGAGCTTTGAGGAGGAGTCATATCTGTTTTCTTATTTATTTTGGTAAGCCTGTGAATGATGCACATTCACTTGTACAGGGAGAGGAGGTCTGAACAATCAAAAAGCAAGCCTAAAGGCACTGGAAGTTGAAATTGTTGCATGAGGAAGATAAAAGGACTGGATGATGATGACAGATAAGGAATGTAGTATCTTTAACATAAAGAGGAAAAAAATATGAGGCTGCTCAATAATGTATAGAATGAAGTCTCTGTCTTCTGGATTTCAATTTTGTGAGTTGCTGCCTGTCAGCAATGGCTAAATAAAACTCAGGATGCCAAAAAAGGGAGGAAAAAATAAAGTTATGATAACCAGCAACCCACTTCATATGTAAAATTAAATGGATGTACAGTTGCTTCCATTGTAATACTTGATTAGTTGAAAAGTGGTAAAATGTTTTTGACAGGTGTACTCCAGGCCAAATCCTGTAGTCCTGACAGAAAAATTCCCCCTGGAAAACAGTGCACAGCTGCATCTGTGAACCATGACCTGGCATAACAGCTTGAAAGGCAAATGAACTCCTGTTAAACTGAATATCGAGCAAAATCAGATACAATTTGATCCGGTACAATTTGCTGGTGGGTGTATAAACTGCAGTCTTTCATTTTTACTGCTATCTTAGTTCTTCAAATGTCTTCATTTTATTTTAATTCTTGAAACAATGTATTTCCAGTGGCAAAGAAGATTTACAGCAAGAGTGTAAAGCTCTGTCTCAACACAAACTATAGACCAATATTTGCAATTCTGTTTTCAGGGGAGTGATGCCTTATACCTCAACTGAAATTTTTAGTCTCTTTAACTATACGAGACAATGTATTGCCCAGGTCATCACAGGAGACAGTCTTCTTGAGAATATTTGTTGACATGAAGCACAATTCTTGCAGAGTGCCGGGGAGAACTACTGCTTATATATGCAGCTTTATTCAATAGAGGCATAGAGTGTGCACATCCTTGGAAAAAAGTGATTAAAACCCCCAAATACTTCTATTGTGTGTAAGTCATGCTCTCCACATTGGTTTAGAGCAATGAATGACAATGCATGTGTTAATGAGGTCACTCCAAACTGACTAAAATGGTAGTAGGGGCAGTCCTTGAGGAGTTAGATATTTGCTCAGCTGTATCTGTTAGGTTTCTCGACTCAGCTTCTGTCAAGTAAGCCACGTTCTTGTAGTCTCAGCCTTCAAAGGCAGTATCAGTAGCCTGAGTTATTATAGTTATTATCAGTCTCAACAGACTATAAGCCAGCCCCACAGTGTTACTGGCAATGACAAGAATTTACCAGAATAATTACATGGCATAGAAACCCTAACCAAGTGATGAAACTTCCAGCATTTCTTATGTAAGACTTGCCAGGAGTAACAACCCTCTCCCCTGCCAGTCAGGACCCATTAAGGTCAATGAGACTTTGATATTGAAAGCCATAGGAATGATCTAATAGGTGAAATGACTTTGACAAATTGGGGGGAAAAAAAAAGCTGCATGGGAATAAAAAGGCTCTTTTCCATCACTCTGAGTGATTAAGATGATGGTGTTACTTAAGATGAATTGAACCATGAGCATCCTTAGAGATATTCTCAAGGAACCAGCAATCAATCTTTCTCGGTCCCCATCCTGTGCTTCTTATTTATTGTATTACATATTTGCTTTCAGTGTAATCTCTTAGTTTTATTTTTCTTTTTTGAACAACATAATCACTGTTGTTGAAACAAGTGAAGCTTTAATGTTATATGCAATTGCAGCATCAGAATGACACTTAGAATAAGCTGAAAATAGAGGAGAGGTGATGTGATCATGCAGGTTGTGTGCAGTATTTCGGTCAGGGAGATCCCTCAGTGAAGGCTGCAGTAGAAAAACTTTTAATCATTCAAATATGCTTTATACAAACCACTGACTGTTTTCTCCAGCCCAGTACCACACTGAATTTGGATGCAGACCATTTTCTGCAGACATAGCCTGCTAACATAGCCTATAGGGCCCAAGACCTCTTTCACCCCTCTCTCTCCCTCTCTCTTTACCTGCTTTCTCTCTCTCCCAAGGCCAGTTAGGCCACTCTGTCTTTGTTTTGTAACACCTTTTGCCATGTAGCAGCCAGCTGGCCCTTCCCTGCCCGGACACGGAATACCAGCCAGCCACCAAGGACATAACTATTGCCAGGAAAGAACACTACAGCAGTAAATTTTAGTTAGTTGTGAAGTGATACACAGTGCCCTTGTCCCTTTGTCTTTGTTAACCAAACATCAGTTTAAGGGAACTTCACAGGTATTATCAGTTTCCCATAGAAAATGAGACAAAGTCTCTCAGAGCTTAAATTTTCGAGATGTATCAGATGTCCTTGTTTCCTCTTACCCTTCCAACAGTGCTTTCGAGTACCTGTTTTCACTTCTGTAGTTAGTGGCACCTTCAAGGTTAGCTATGTCTTCATGAACTTGGCAGCTGTATGATTGATAATCTTAAGAAGCCCTGGCGTGAACATTTCTCTGTGCACATTTGTCCTCCTAAGAAGTAAATACATCACATTTTATTTGATCAGTGCCCCATCCAATGCTGAGTGCTCTCCTTTACAGATGAAGCAAAAGAATGAAGAAATGGAAATGTCCGGGTTTTTTTGAGACCTTCAGGACATCTTACAATATGGCTTACCAACTCATCTTGGTTTCTAGATAAGAGTTGCCATTTTCATTTGTAGAACTCTAAGCCCAGGTTAGCTTCCCTTTGAACAATGTTAGCCTTTATTGACTCACTCGAGATCAAGTTCTGTCCATCTCATACTGATCAGCAGATGTGTACAAACACTAATAAACTCTTTTTCCCTAGAAGCAGTCTGCATATGTTACTAGGAGCAAAGGGTGGTGCCCAATTAAACTTGTCTTGGCCATCATTTTTTAATGTAGACTAGAAACACTGTCTCAGTAGGTGCAGTGATTGGGGAAAGTATCTCATTCACAGTTACAAAGTTTCTGTCTTTTGCAAAGGCTGTATAATAAATCCTATTTCCTGTTGCTCTGGAGCTGGGAGAATAGGTAATGCTTCTTATGCCTCTGCATAGATTGCAAACATCAAGCAGTTCAAGCACTGGGACAGCCTTGCTGCAGGAAATGTGTGTGGAGCAGTGGAAGGCTTGGATTCACTTCCAAAGAACCAGCAAACCCGCTGTTGCAGGGAAGTAAGCTGATCCAACACACACAGGCAAAGCAGATGTTCCTTGCCTAGTAGGTTAAAAAATGGGATGGGATCCTGGGGCAGCACAGCTACAGCACACTGGGCTGCCCATTACCCAAACAAGAGTGCAAGCTGTCCAACTTGGAAGATGTTTATCATCATAATGCAGAATTGTCAGGTACAGGTTTCTAGAGTGCAGAATAGTCCTCCCATCAGGAGCTGACAGTTCCTTGCTGCAGCTTTGGCATGAGCTAATTACAGGACTTGCATCCTGATGTACACTCTGACTGAGACTAAACAGAGTCAAAGGTCTTCCCATTGATGGTTTCTGCATCACCAATTCTCCCCTCCTACCTGTGAGGGGAGAATTGGTGGAAGAAAGGCAGCACCTGTGCAGCAGCACTAATTTCCCACTTACTTGCAGCTCTCGTAAACTGCTCCAGTGTCTGGTGGAGGAGTGGTGGACACACAGGAGGTCCAAACAAAGATTTGGATCACAGAAGGGTGATTGTAGGAATAGAATTACAATATTTGGAATGGAAAAAGTCCTGCCAGAAATGGACTTGTGAAGAAAATGAAGAAGCCACTTCTAATGCCTTAACAACTGATGTTTTTAATGTTGTTTAAATGTACAAAATGGTTTCTATTGTCTTTTTTGCAAATTCACTGCTTCTCCTTCCCAGATACCTTGAGATGGTTGCTATCAAGGGGTCTGGAGGGAAGTTGCGACATGGATGTTATCTACCCCTTTCCTATTGGATGTAAATCCCCTGATTCCCATTGGCCCACAGCCAAACCCCTTTTGTTTCCTGTTCGTGGGTTTTGAATCCCTCCAAGGTCCACATAAACCTGGACCTGTAGCAATAAACCCTCTCTCTCTCCTCTCTCTCCTGTGGTCTCTGTGTGGTCCTTGCAGGCTCTCTGGGGACCATGTGAGGTGGTCGGGGCAGCAGGGAAGCACATTTTCTCTAGGTAATGGACTAAGCCCTGGGACCTGGAGAACAACCCAACCGTTGCAGGTGATCACTGATACATCCATGTTAGCTAGTTCCCTGGGTCTTTGTCTGCATAATTGCTCAGCCATGCTTTATGGGGCTAGTTAATAATAATAGTAACAGTAGTAGTAGTAGTAATAATGATGATGGTAATGATGAATTTTACGTGCCTGTTGAAAAATGTTAGGGAACAATTCTGTAATGTATGAAAAAGCTTCTCCAAGCAGTGCTGGGTTTGTTTCTCAGTAAATTTGCAAATCTTTTTACTGTTTTTAAACATGCTTTTCAATTCACGCTCTTGAATTTGGGTGCAATTCTAGGGAGAGATGCTTGAAATTAAATTGTTGGCTCTCTGTGGCAACTCTAACCCTCTACTAGGCAGCAGAGAACATGCAGCTGGGGTGCAGACAGCTGCCATTCCAATGCCTTAACACAGGAGTGCATCCCAGAGTACCTCACTTCTTCTGTGATAGGACTTGTCCTTCTCAGAGATTCCCTGCTGTCTTTGCTGTTGACCAGACAGCTTTGACTGAACAGGACTTCAGCTCTCAATATGCAGACTGATACCTCCTCAGTCATGGTGGTTATCTGAACTGCTCTTATCTTAGATCCATTCCTTGAAATCTTTCCTGCTTCAGTTCTCCAGCAGCAGAGAGCAAGGGGGTTGTGCTTCCCTACTTTCTTCAAGTAATGATAGTCATGAGGACCTCTTGTTTCCTTCCCAAAGCCTAGGAGAGCCACTTTATTAAAACTAGATAGCTGTGTCCAGCCAAACGCTGGTGCAGTGGAGTGAAAGGTGTTGGGGCCTGAACATAACTAGGAGAAACGCATGTTTTTCCTCTCTCTTCATTGGCCCAGCATAGGGGGAGCTTAAAGAAAGGTCAAACCTTCTTGTGTGTTGTCCCTCTCCACACAGCCTCTCTCTCCCTTGCCCTTGTCTCTGCTGGGCTTTGTGATTTGTCCTAAGATAAGAACACCAAGTGAGAATTGTCCTAAGATAAGGATACCAGGTGGGAATCAGGAGGAGTTGTCTGGATGCTGGAATAATGAATGCATTCCAGAGATGGGGGAGCTGTGATGATTGGGACTTTGATCCTGCAAAAGGATGTGAAATGCTGCTGGAGATTGGACCAGTTGGGTAGTCCTGCAGTTCTTAAGGTGGTACAAATCAAAATGCCCCTCAGAGACAATCACAAGGGAGAGAGTGTATGTGTGTGTGTGTGTGTGTATGTGTAGGATACATGGAAGACCTGACTATTGTCACAAAAGGCAGTTGCTGTTTTTGCTTAGAAACTCTCCAGTGTTGAATTGACACACGGGGGTCTCATGACATTGGACCAACTGTGTAGCAGCACCAGCTGGTCTGAGACAGCCTCCTTGTGCTCCATCCTTTTCCACAACACTTCATGTTCCCTTGCTGAAGGACAGGTCAACAACAGAATTTTACAGGTTTAATGCTACGCAGTCCTGGCAAGTGAGACCTGTGAAAATCTTGTACTGTTAGCAGCAACAAAAATTATGTATTGTCTTCTTTACCAGTAGTCTGATTAATCAGGAATAAATGCAGCCTTCAGTTTCTGATTGGACTACAAAACAGGTCAGGAGTGACATGCTGCTGAGGCAAAGAAAAAGCCTCAAAATGTGCCAAATTTACGTGTTAAATAGAATCATAGAATCGATTGAGGTGGAAAAGACCTCCAAGATGATCAAGTCCAACCCTTGGTCCAACTCCAGTCCATTTACTAGATCATGGCACTCAGTGTCACGGCCAGTCTCAGTTTAAAAACCTCCAGGGATGGGGAATCCACCCCCTCTCCGGGCAGGCCATTCCAGTGCCTGATTACTCTCTCTGCAAAGAATTTTTTCCTGATCTCCAACTTAAATTTCCCCTGGCAGAGCTTAAGCCCGTGCCCCCTTGTGCTGTTGCTGAGTGCCTGGGAGAAGAGACCAACCCCCACCTGGCTAGAACTTCCCTTCAGGTAGTTATAGACAGTGATGAG
>JAOXXN010000001.1:7661927-7696796 GCA_026770055.1 Myrmophylax atrothorax | reverse complement strand
TTTTGTGGTGTCTGTTTTGAATTAAATTTGTGCTGAGTATGTACATCATGTAGATTTGTTTCATCTTTTGTGATAAATGCAACATACATAGATTCAGGGATCACATGTCCTCCTAAGTGGCTCAGCTCTGCGAACATTATGTTCTTTTAACATGCCAATATCAGGTTACAAGAATCTGACTAAATACAACTATCAGTCCAAAATTTGGTCCTACTGTTCTTCATGGAGAGATAACGGAATTGCCAGAAGGTTTTTCTTTTAGTGTATAAAGGCATAGTGAGATGACTGGAGTTACTTCCGATTTTGAGCAGCCTGAGAAAGAGCTGAGCCAAGCTGGGGTCTTTGGCATCCAGGTTGGATGGCTCATGACTGGTATTCTAAGACCTCCCACAGCACTGCCTTCCCTGCTGACACTCGTCAGGGAGCACAGTTTATCTGCAAGGTCTTGCTTCCATTTCTATTGCTGATGCAAATACTCTTTGTGTTTGTAAGAAGTTTCCATTTATGTATATTTGCATTAAAAGGGTTATGTTAGGTTTTCTGGAGACTGTGTCCTGCCTTTTATTACATAATAAGCAGATTTCATCTGAAGTAACAATTGTCTGTAAACCTTGGCAATATATTAGAATACATTTTTTGTAAACTATATGTAAGATTACCTGCATGTTTTAATAAGGTGTGTGAAGCAAAGTCCTGTGAACTGGTTCAATCTTTCCACTAAGCCACTGAACTTTGGCTCCTTCCTACATGTTTTCCTGGAGAATTGCTCAGAGCACTTTTAGCTTCTTATCTTCTTACTGAGGTTACTGCCCCAAGAGGTCATTACTTTTGATTTAACTGAGTACAGAAAAGGAGAATTTGGGTCTTTATTACTGATCTGACACCTTGTTCTCACGTAAATTTTATTAGTTGAAACCCTTGATTTTGCCAGAGGAGTCAGTGCCTGGGCACAGTACTGGCTCTTTTGGTTTGTAGCATCAGAACAGTAATTCTGATAAGAAAGTAATCAGAAGGATCTAGAATTAAGATTACCTAACCATATAAATGCTCTATGAAGTCATAGCTCATGCTGATAGATTTTGGGTTATTATGTTATTAACACATTGTTAATTAAAACTGTGTCTTCAAGAGCTGGCTGGACAGAGAATAATTTATTTCACTATCCTTTAAAATGTTTTTCTTTGTTATGTCATCAGGCTTCAAAAAACAGATTTTAACAGTTCTTTCTGGATTGAAATTCTAACAGTCTCCATCCATATCAATTTATAAATTACTGACATACCTATGAATCTAATTATTCATTCTTGCCAGTGCATAGTCCTCCTGTGACAGGAATCTTAGACATAGGTTCCCACACAATAGAGAAATCTGTTGTTGTTCCCAGCTTAAATATAACTGAACAGAGACAAAAGATCATGATGCCAACCATCTCTCTTTTTGTTCCGTGTGATAATGCAGCAGTGCTCGATCTTTCTGAAGGAGCAAGTGACACCTTCACAAAGCAACTGCTTCTCATGAAACATTTCACATATGCTTCACATTTGGAACAACCTCTAGGAAACAGTAACTGGCTGAGGTGCAAAGAAACAGTAGGAATATATTCAGAAAAGATCTCATGCTATCAGCTGCAAACCAGGAGACATGGTACGATATGAACAATAGGTAGTAGTTTGCTTTCATTGCTACAGAGGATCTTTAAAATTGACAGACAGGACATAAAGACCCATTGGTTATTTTGCTTGTAATTCTTTATAGTCAGAGGATGCTTCATTGCAGGTCAGGCAATGACCAGCTTCTTGCAATTTTAAGATGTCTGGGCCAGCTGCACAAAGGATGTTTATGTTTCTGCCTTGCAGTCCAAATGCCTCCAGTGAAGCTATAATATTGTTTTATTGCACCATCCCCTGTAACATTAAGTAGTTCCTTTTTCCCAGGGGTGGGCATTTAATGTACTTTTAGAAAATGCAGACAGATTTACAGAAGGCTGGGTGATTGTGCCCTGAATTTCCTTACATCGTAAGAGAAAGATGCAGAAGGTGGGGTTTTTTTAAAAAAATGAGGAAACCACAAGGAGTATGTTAAGAGGCAAAAAGCATGGCAAGAGTTCATTACAAAGCCATAATGTATTTATAGTGTTTTCACTAAGATTGAATTTTCCGGAATATTTCATAAGGGGCATAAAGGCAGCAGAGGTTAGAAAATACCCCAAATAATCCACAGAGGACTCATGAAGAGGCAAAGAGGAGGGAGAGCTAAAATGAAATGGCTCACAGGTGACTCCAAAGAAGTGGTTATAAAACTAGAGAAAGTTAACTAACCCAATTCATGTTGCTGCTGACAGAGTGAAAGGTCAATGGCTCTGTGTTTTATATGAAAGCTCTACAGTAACAAAAGAACAGACCCTCAGCTCAGCTATGGAAAGACTGTTACAGTTCTAATTGGAAGCCTTTGTTATTAGAAACTTAAGTTACAGTATGATTTATAAGCAGTGGAAAGGAAGTATGTTTTCCTTTTGTATATATATGTGCTTTTTTCCATCATGAATGTGTATTTCCTTCTACAGTGCCCTGTGATCTACTTCATTTTATTTGATATCAGTTCTCAGTGTTAGGTTGTCTTTTCGCTCCCAGTAATCTTGCTGTGTTTTGTAGTTATAATAAATGGAAGCTCCCAGACCTTGGTGTCATCCACCTCAGATGACATGATCCTATTAAATCTAATCAAATTAACTGTATGAACCCCTTTGCCCGTGATACTCATATGGACAAGAGAGAGATTTGACACTAACAATACCAATGTGATTTACTCTAGAGAGGAAATTTACTGTCCTTCTGTAATTGATTTAGGATTTAGATGAGCTTCTCAACACACTTAGAGTGTGGGGGTCTTAGCCATGCTCTCTACTGAACACAATATCTGGTCTTCTTCCATTAAACTTTTCAAAACCTTCATGAGGTAAAAACCATATAGCAAAATTTGCCAACAATGAACATATACATTTCTTTGGTTATTACTTTTTCCCATGGATTCTCTTCTGGCAGAGCAAATCCCCATTTCCCGAGAACATAGAGAAGGAATTCAGCAGGGTTGGCACTACCATCGTCTTGTGCCTTCTCACCTTCCTGTATGCTGGTATTAACATGTTCTGCTGGTCAGCAGTGCAGGTGGAGATCAATGATCCTGACTTAATTAGCAAATCCCAAAACTGGTACCAAATGACTGCGTTCTACACACTGCGCTTCATTGAGAACTCTTTCCTCCTGCTGATGTGGTACCTTTATAAAACAGATATCTACCTGTATGTCTGCACCCCGTTGTTGTTCTTGAGGCTGCTGTTAGGTTACTGCATGGCTATCTTCTTCATGTTGGTGTTCTACCAGTTCTGCCACCCATGCAAAAAGCTTTTCTCATCCAGCATTACCGAAGCTTTGCTGTCCTGTTTCAAGTTCCTCTTCTTTCTCCGCAAGTCTCCCAAATCTGCTGTCCTGAGAGACAAGGCAGTGGTCAAATCTCCTGAAAATACTGATGAAGCACGGAGCAGTAGCAAGACAATAGATTCTCAAAGGGGGGATCTTCATCAAAGTGCTTCTTCCAATGCCTAGTACAACTGGAAGCAAGTAGGTGCCTTTGAAAGGTGGCAGGTCACCTGCTGGGAATGCTGCGTATCTTAGACATTGTGTCTTGTGGTGGGGTTTCTTTCTTGCAGGTGTAGCACTGCATGATGGCTGACAAGCCTGTCTTTGTGGAAAACAGTGTTTGGGTATTTTTATCTCTGTGTGTTTGTGTATGGAGAGCAATTGTTGTTTGTAGACTTCAATTCAGAAGTGTTTTGCACAAAAGTTTACTGTCACATGCTTATTTTTAAGCCATTATTGGAGACATCCTTCAAAAACTGGCCTGCTGCTTATCTTACTCAGAAAGTCTGAGGATGGAAGGCACTGAATTTTATTTCAGATAGGATGTCCCATGGCATGCCATGCTAGCACAGAAACAGAGCTTAATCCTGGACTATATGGGGACTGTAGCTGTGGTCTGCTTTGATAAAATTGCAGACTATTTTACACTCTAATCAGTGTAATAAGATAATACTTCTCTCAGTGGTATAAAAATTGGACTTCAACAATGCACTGTAGTCTGGGTTGCCATGAAACAGCTAATTAGCCAACACTAACACTGAAATGTGACTGTTACTGAGGATGGACAGAAGGGATGTTGACTTTGCACTGTTTCACCCTTCATATTTGCTGCTTGTTAGTAAGGGAATTAAGACATTAACTATGAGGTTCTGGAATAGCTCATTTTTCTGACATTGTCATTTATCTAATACTTTGCAATGTTCTGGTGTCAGAGTGGTGTTCACTTTATTTAAATATCTAGAAGCTGGACAGATAGTGTGTACTAGTCATGTAGGTGCTCTCCAGTGCACATCTCCAGGGATTGAGTCACCTGATCTTAAAATGGACAGGTGATATGAGTCGTTCTCTGGAGCCCATTTACTCAGTGTTAACCAGATGCCTTGACAATGAGTTTTGCCTGTCCATCTCCCTTTTAGGTGGCTGAAGTTGAGAGATGAACACTACCCTGGTTGTCAGGGGTTTGGTAGTGCACCACGTGGGAAGGTCAGTGACTTATGGGGGGAGAGAAGACGCTGATTCCTTCTTTTTTGAGGCTGTGATTTGTTATGATTAGTTTAATATCATTAATTCAAAACCCTCCTATTTCTTTACCTCAGAAATATCACAGGCTTCAAGTCTGAAGGAAAAACTGTCTTTCTCTTCTCAGCAATACATCACCACAAATAAAAGGGTTTCTGTATTTTGCAAGTTGTTGACAGAGCTTTAGCAGATGAACACCAAGGAATTTTGTGGAAATACACAAAACTATCTGTATTTTCAAAATGTAAGTGAAAGGTTTTTGCACTTTGTTTGCTTAGCACCTTGCATTCCTTTTGAGTGATACACAGTATGGCTCCTTGTGGGAACAAATAATTGATGACCCAAAGCATCTCCCAGTGTCCTAAACTTAGCTTCCATTCTGTCATCATGGAGGATGAAGCTCTTCAGTAGAGATGACATCAGCATCATTTTATTAGAAGTGCCTCAAATTCAGGTCTGAAGTAATTTTTAATGCAATATGTCACCTGCAGTTCTGCAAAGAGCTAAACTGCTTTTTTTCTTTACTGCACTGTGAAAGAATGTCTTCATATTTCAGTTTTATAATGGAGTTATGTTTTCATTCAACTTAATATGTATCTGTGTATGTTATGTGTATGTAGAGCTCATTAAATTATTGGTGGGTGGTAATGGAAATTTTGGCCTGATCTTGCCATGGGAATGTACCTCGTATCTGGGAAAGACACAAAACACCTCAGTTGTAATTTCTCTCTCTGAGGAGCATGAAATAGGGAAGTGACTCCTTGAAGACACTACATGATTTCTCTACTTTTTTATGTAGAAGTACAATGTAGTTTTTCTCTCTATTCTTCTAGATGCAAAAGAGTATTTCTTTTTTTGTTGTTTTTCACTAGTGAGTTAAAGGAACAAGGAAGAATGTAACCCTTCCTTCCATACCTGCAGAGTTCAGCACACAGGCCCAAATTTTCTGGTGTTCATAGCCAAAACTGAGTATCTGTCTTTATAGCTGGATAGTCATCAATATCAGTAATCAGGGAATTAACAGTTGTTACCTATCTACAGATGTACCCAGATCTGAAATCTTAGTCTTTGAGGTAAAATTAAAAAAGTGGCTTCATATGTAGAACCAATTAATATCTAGAGCTCTCAAATACTTAAAGCAGGCTTTGGACACTGTAATGGTGGTGCAGTTGTGATTCTGACGTTTAGAAACAGTGAAAGCTTCACAAACCTCAGCTAGTGAAATGTTTGTGCTACAGTGAAGTCAAGTATAGGAGAGTTACACAGCCAGGAGCCCAGTATGAAAACAGAGTGAGTACTATTTAACCTCACATAACAAAGCTGAAGACTACTGTATATGCCTATTTTAGACTGTGTGCCATATTACTTCCTATTTTTATACCAGCCTCCTGAAGTGCATGCATAAGGAAACTGAATATTTAAATCACTGTTATGAGAGGGGGGAAAAATTAAAATATTTGTATGGGTTATATTACTGTCCCATGGTTTTGCCTTAGTTGTGCAGACTAACCAAACACAGTTTAAGCACTCCATCAGCATGAGGGCCACTGCCTGTGCAGCGCCTCGTGTCACCACGGCCTGGAGTGCAGCTTCACCAGCAGCGTGGCTGCTCTGAGATGTTTTATCCAGCTATGGTACCATTGCTGGTAGAAAGGTATGAGAGGGAGTCAGAGAGATGAAAACTGTGTTTTAAAGAACAAGCTGATTTCTCTGAAGTGGGCTATAATGCCAAGAGAGGCAGTTTTTCTCAAGATAAGTCTGGAGAGTGTTTTTACCAGTCCACTCAGTGGCTGCATGCAGAGGATAATATGAGCTACAAAATCTGTATGTGTATGAATGAGTGATCTCATTTTGCAATATTTACTGTGGCTTTTCTCTCCTCCATGAATATTAGAGGGGCCTGTGCATTCAATGGAAGGGTTTAGGGCTACTGCTAAAAACTGGACTCACTTGAGTAGTCCTGAGTCCCATAAAGGATTGCTCAGTAAGGACTATTCACATGTATAAGAATATGCAAGATCTGATACATGGGTTTTCTTTTATACTTGTAAAACAACACAAATTAAAATGTTGAAACTATCCCTCAAGTTGTGTTGATATCAGTTCTTATTCTGCTGGTTTCAGAAATCCAAAGTTAAGGTTATAGAACACATTGTCATCTGTCACACACAGCAGCAGGAATGTTTTTGAGCAGATGGGATAGAAGAATAATCTGTGGTTGATTTGGGAGTTCCTTACCTCCAACCTGTGATGCTTCCATTGCTGTTTAGTAGGAAATTTTGTAAGAGTGGGGCAGTTTAAGAGACCAGTGTTACCTGGAACAAGATCAGTATGTATATTATTTATTGTCAGGATGAGAATATTTACTGGTTTACACTGGGAATCAGGAACAAATCATTACCTTCTAAAGAGTATTTTAACATTTATTCTGCACACTTGTTTCACTCTCATCTGGATTTATCCTGTCCTTGTCTCTGACCGTGTGAATAGCCAGCAAAATTCCTGCTGAGGACTATTGTGGAGGGGCACGAATGCATAAAAACTTTGTAACACATTGAAATGTTTGTAGATTTATATCTATAAAATACATATTTATTTTGTAAATACAGGTGTAAATAGATACAAGTGGTAATGTGTATTCATCACTTAAATAAGAAGTAGTGAGAAAGGGTTTTAGAAGTCCTGGTGGTGGTGGACACTACTGCTGCACTCCCTATAACATGAAAAGTCATTAATCCTTTCTTACAGACATTATTTTTAGTCTCAAGGGATGTTTTTTAAATTAATATCCAGCATATATATTTTTAAAATCAAACAAAGATTAAAACCTCAATGAAAAATTTGAGATTTAGATACAGTGTTGATAACTTCTGTTTCAAACATGGTTCCTTAACAAAAAATTTATGTGACCACTCTGTTTCTCTGTCATTCCTGTTCTGCACAGTACATATCAACTGGGGACATCAACATCACTAGACACATTAAACCCACATTTTTCTGAGGTCAGATATCTGAGGAAATAAAAGATGTTTGTAAAAGCTTTGTGCTGACTGTCAACTTCCAAGAGGAAGACGGGAATTGATAAAATGATCTTATTAATTAGAAAGTTTTTAGCATGACCTTCTTGCAGTCAACTTCGCAAGCCAAGCAGTGAGCACAGTTTAGGAGTTATAAACCTGTGTATCACACAGTGATCCACATACCTCTTAACTCTTGCCCTTAGCATGAAAGGACCAGAAGGTGTGGGGAGGAAAAGGAGAACATCATTAAGTTCGAGGAGGTGATGGGAGTCACTTCAGGTGGAAGGACACAGGGTGGACTCTGTGGGACATTATACCTTCTGCATTGATCCATCCCTTGTAGAACAGCTTATTTAAACTAAGTTTCTAACCATTCTAATAAAAGACAGAGGGTTTTATTTGTCTCAAAAAATGCATGACAACTAAAATTAACACTTTAAAAAATATATTTGCATTAGTAATCTAATTTTAAAAAGTAAAAATGTAAATCGTGGCGTTTTCTTAACTGCCCGGTAGTTCCTTTATTTTTTCCCATAGCAGCTGATAATAACTAACCTAAAGAAATAAACCATTTTCTAATTACTTTTTACCTATTTGAAGAGCTTATGTATAAAGAAAATGGGATTTTGAACTCAGATACTAGCAGATATTTATAATCTTTTATTTTAAAATGGAGTTGCAGTGGCTGCCTCCAGTCACTCAGAAATCATCACAGAAATGTGAATATACAGTAATTTGGCACAGAGGGTAAGTTTGATTCACTAGAGACAGAAGACTTGAAAAGTAAGAAGTATTAAGGATTATGTAATTTCTTACTGACCAAGAAAATTAAGTGTAATAAAACTGTTAGGTCTTGGGTTCATCCCAAAACTAAAGTGAAAATGAAAGGTAAGTGCTTCAAAATGAAAATATGGAGACTTACTGAATCTCTCCCTTGAATGAACAACAACTTCATATCCTGGAAAAAAAAGAGACAGTTTTATCTTTTTTTTTTTTTTCTGATTTCTTGCAGTCATAAGGAAAATCTCTTGCCACTGAAATAAAACTTTACAGAAAATATGAGTGTCTACATTCAGGTATGAAAATTTTGCCTTTCAGGAGTGAAATTCAGGCTTCTAATCACAGAGTAGCATTAATAGGTTAACACATCTAAGCAGAGGATGGATGCTGATTTGTTAGATGTTGCTTACTGAAATCCTCCTGGAATAACATCACAGGTGCAAATTTTTGGCCCTGAAGGTGAGACATGATTGAATGAACTAGAGACAGCCTGTCTTAAACACATTTTGTGCCTTCATGTTCATAATTTGTTTCAAGTTCCTATTTTGACAGAGCAAACAAATTTACAGGGAATAGATGTTACATATTTTAACTTCTGAAATGTCTTTTATCAGCTAGTTGTTTCATCTGATTAATGTGCCCTGTCAGTCCAGAGCTTTAATCAGCCACAGATACTTTCCAGAAAATTATCAGGAACAGATATAGATGGAGAACAATGCCAGAAGTCATCAAGGTGAAGATTAATTGGTATCTGTCTTCTAGAGTGAGAGGTAAATATCAAGAACAATAGCACAGCACATTACAGGCAAGGTGCCAGCATTGCTTTTTTTGTCTTTATGCATGGATTTGCTCTTGTAAATCTGTGTTGGATTAAGTTGAAAGACATAAAAAGGGCTAAACTCGTGGAGTGCATCAATTCTTCACTGCCACGTTGAAAATTTCAGTACCGGGGGCAGTACAGTAACTCAAAAGCATTCAGGTGTCATTTAAAAAGAATTAGAAAGGAAATTTTCAAAAAGGAGTAGCACCAACTTTGTACTACAAGTAAAGCAAGGGAGCCCTTGTGGAGTATTTAGGTTTTTCTTAAATTTTTTTCTTTGTGTTTATTGTGAGCTTCCTCCCCCCTTTCTTATTTTTAAGCAACAAGAAGTAAAAAGAACAAGCAGGAGAAAAAGAAATATTTTATAAAAAATAAATTTTCACTGCAAACCTATGGAAGTGTGTGGAGCAACTCAGAAACGTTGCATTGAGGGCAAGCCTAGATTTATCCACTGATGCTCTCAACGGTGCATAGTGCAAACCCCATAAGGGAATCCAGGTAGAGCCAGGCAGGGTACCCCAACCTCAGAGAGTGAGAAGGTCTCTCTGATCTAGGCATACCCTTATGTAAAAAAAAAAAAAATCTTTCTTTGCTGTTTAACTGTTTTAATGCCAGCAGTCTTAATTATATGTGTTGTGCAGCAGTACACACATTAGTTCTGATTCTGCATCTCAGCACAGATAGGCAATTTCCATGCTAATGATCAGAACAGAAATATTAGCACTGACATAATATGTGCAGTAGTTTGCTTATTTGATTCACCTTATGCATGTGAAGAAATACAACAGGCCATGCAATATATCAGGTAGTTTTTTAAACTACGTGGTAGCTGGATGGTTCCTGCTTGGATCCTGTTTTCTTCATCAGCTGTCAAGATGTGATGCCCTGAAAATAATCTGCCTCTTCTTTACTGAAAGATAAAATATAATTGATTGGAGGAACCTGGGACATTGCACATGCTTAGCCTTATTCACAGTGATTTGGCTATGTGGATCAGAAATGAACCAAGCTGCTTCAGAGTATGAGGAAAGGGAAAACATTGCAGGGGAGACGTTATCAGGTGGGAACAGGTAAGGAATGTAACACATGAAAAATTACTTCTGCCTTGCCATGAAATATGGGCCTCAGTAAGGAAGTTGGTGTTCTGCCATGAAGATTGATGGGAAGATAAATTTGGGGAAGGCTAAAGAGTGCTGTACCATTAAATCATCAGACAACTCAAATGCCAGTGACACCTGAGTCTTCACCATAATCTACCATTGGTACAAAATGTAATGGAAGCCCGCAAGGGCACCAAGCAGGAATCCATTAGCAAACACCTATCAATCACTTGTCCTAGAGTGTCCTATAGCTATCAAGGGCTTATGTGTTTGAGCTGTTATCTTAATAAACCATACATCACTGCTCCTGCCAGGGTACAACAGCAAAGAAGCAGTTGTCTCTTAAAGCAAGAAAAGGAAAAAAAATGGCAAGGGGAAAGGGAGGTTTACTAGTGGGAGATCTAAAATTTGAAAACATAAACTGTCTATGGTCTTAAGTGTATAATTAATTCAAAAAAAGTTCTAGTGTAATAGAAGACAATGCAATTTTAGCACATGTAGGAGCATATTTACGTGGAACAAAATATTGACAAAGGATTGGAGTATGATCTGGCAGACTCTCTCTGCCAGGCAGCAAAAGTCTCTGTGAGGTGGGGATGTGTCCCTGAATGCAAAAGAAAATGTTATAGGTCCCTGTAAATAGCAGTGAATAGCTCTGATTTTGATCGAGGTGGACATAGCTCCTGAGCTCTGTCAGAAAACTATGTGAGAAAAGGATCTCTAAATCCAACTGAGAAAGAAGTGAGGTATTTCCAGCCTATTGCTGCTTCCAGGAAAGCCTGAACAGTGAAACTAGCAGAGTATGATTAAACCATCAAACCTTACATTAAAAGGTCACAAAAGCAAGAGAGATAATGAATAAATAATATTGTGTAAATTGTAATCCCTGATCTAATCCACTCATTTCATAGTGGTTTCTCCGGAAGTGCTGAAAAATATAGGTGGGAAGGATATGTGTGTATGTATAAACTTCTGTAATCAGTCTTGGCAACAGGAAGCTGCAGTAGCTATTAATCCAGTGGTAATTCAGCTTGGAGGAAAGTCATCTCGGTTCAAAACCCAGGTTGTGTGACATTTGTATCTTCATTAAGTTTCCCTAAGAGATTGATGGATGCCTCTGAGCTTTTCTGGAGTGTAACTTAGCCAGGCAGGGTTTTGTGAGGTACTCCCAGACTAGTGTTCAAGTTATCAGGGCAAATCCAGAAGTAAAAAAAAAAAAAGCTTTATCATGACAAATGAGTGAATGCAAACATATAAATCCAGTGAGTGTGTGACTGGAGCAGTGTAAGTCTATAATAAGAGTCAGTTTAAATATGATGTAGCAGCACAAAGGCTTCCTGCTGAATCTTGGCACAGGGGTGAACTCCATTTTAGTAATATAGCTGAAGGATAATTTTTAAGCAAAAGCCTGTTTCTCAGTGTCAGAGTTTATTGTATGATGTTATCTTGCTTAGGCATGTCCATTAAATGTGACATCATTCCTCAGTGTTTTCTCTATTGATAATTGTAAAAACTTGATAAAACCAGGGCCAAGCCAGACACTGTACAGGACCTGAGAGAATGGCCTGAAGTTGTGTCAGGGGAGGGCTAGGTTGGATATTAGGAAAAGGTTCTTCACCCAGAGTCTGGTTAGCCCTGGGACAGGCTCCCCAGGGCAGTGATCACAGCATCAAGCCTGACAGAGCTCCAGAAGTGTTTGGATTACACTCTCAGGCACGTGGAGTGACTGGGGATGGTCCTGTGCAGGGCTAAGGGTGGGACTCAATGATCTTTGTGGGTCCCTTTCAACTCAGCATATTCTATGATTCTGTGTGTGTTGGGTGTCTGGTTGTGGACAGGCATCTGCTGACTGAAGAGGGTCAGCCTGTTACTCCCCCACCGAGGACTGAGAGAGAGAAAAAACAGCAAAAGAAGCTATCACAGCACTCCTTTGCATTTTATAAGACAAAGTGCAGCAATGCAGAGACCTGTAATGTTACCCAGTGTAGCCACTATGGTGTTCACACCTGGGTGGCTGTTCTGGGCATGAGGGGGAACGCTGGAATATTTCCGTGGCTGTGTAGTTATACTGATGCCACTTTTTCCACTGCTCTAATATGGGCACTAAGACACCCAGTCAGCCAATGGATAAAGCCCAAATAAAAGCACAGGAGTTTCACTGCCAGAAACAGCCCAGAGACCACTGGACCCACACAGATCCCAATCCCCAGTGCCTGGCCCAGTCCATTAACATCAGATGAGCAGACTTTTCCTCTCCTGTGTTTTTAAATGACTCCTCAGAGCACACTTTCAGTCATGAGCTACCAAAGCACAGCCATTGCAGGCTGGGAGGCATCTCCCTAATTTCCAGGTGTAGAAGTGGGAATGCAAATGTGTGTCTGGAGTGATACAGCTCCAGTGGATCCTATTCGGAATGGAAGTGGGCTGATGATCTGTAGAGATCCTTTCCCAGACTGCCATCATGGGTTGCTAATAGAAATGGGAATTGACGGCCCAGGACTGCAAGCGAGAGGGAGAAGTAGGAAAGCGATTTTGAACGGGGATGCAACAGGAAAGGAGACACGAGGGCAGGTGCATACGGTAGGAAGGTCCGGGGTAGAATGGGCACAACTCCAGTCCCTTGAGCTGGGCTGTGCCCCGCGGGCGGTGCGGGGTCCCGGCGCTGCCCAGCTGGTGGCACCGCCGAGCCGCGGGGCTGCCGGGTGCGCTGGGATGGTGAGCCACCGGTTTAGGAGAAACTGCTCTCCCTCCCATCTTCCGAGACGTCTTCTTGGGAGGGAAATCGTTGCTGAAGTCCCTCTCCCCAGGCAGAGGTGAGGTGAATTACCTAGGGCTATCACCGGCACCGGTGTAAACGAAGTGGATCTGAAGCTCTGGAAAATCTCTTCACAGAGGGAGAGCAAATAGACGATAGTTGTGCTGCAGAACCAGAGCCAGACTAGCAGATCGTGAAGCCTGGGACCCTGCTGAAAGGCTGCAAGCTCGACTCCCTCTCCCTCAGTCCCACGCCTGCTAAATGTAATGAAATTTGTCTCTGTACTTGGGGTATGTTGCTGGTGGTGGCTCTTCCTTCCAATAACACAGCAGTGTGCAGCTGTTCTGGCCCATTTTGTGATAGTGCTGTTTGGCTTCAAGCCAAGACTGGTGTGGCAAATAGCATCTGGATCATACTTGGATTTTTTTAATACTGCACGTGGGTTTCTCATGATCATTGCAAAAAGCAGTGAGGAAGTACTGGAGCAGGGTTAAATTGAGGGTTAGAGTGTAAAGCAAAGACCTAGAAGGATCTGCCAATCCTTATTGGAGTCTCACTGACATATTTGTTTCCTGGCTCTTGTCTGTCTACTTTTCTGCCCTCCTTTCAGCATGGAATAATTTATTTTGTAAACAAAACAGAAAGAGCAGAAGTTTCAGACTGTCATTCCCTTGAGTGAAGGCAAGTGCATATACAGTGACAGCCTCAGGCTATGTGTGAAGAGTCCCTTCAAGGAAGACAGCTTGACAAGTCTCTTGTTTGCTTCTTTCTCTTTAGTGTAGAATCAAGGGATGGTTAGTAAACAAGGATTGCACAGCATTCAAAATAAAGACTTCAGCATACAAAACAAAAGAGGTTAATTAAGGTCTCTCCTTGGCTTACACTTGCAGAATTTTTCATTGTCCCCTTTAGGAGGCAGGTGTGAAACCCATAGGCCTACTGCATCTGGCATTAAATTTGTGTAGCAATACACAGCCCATTGTTGCACAGAGCAGGAGAGAAACTAAATTAATTCCAAAGCAATGTGGTAAAATTACTGCAAGGAAATGAAGAACCCTGAGACCTGAGTACTTTTGCAATACAGTCATGCTGCAAAAGGATCCTTGTTCACTGAACTTTTCAGCATAAAGGATGAAAAATGCTGTGTGTAATCAAGTAGCTTGAAAGAAATTTTAGGAACAGAATGAGATAGAATTTAATTTTTTACATATTCCAGTTTTACACTCCTGTGTAATTGATATAGACCTGCCAGTGTTGCCTTTTCTTGTACAGGATGCATTTTCCAAGCTAGAACAAAGCACAAAGCATGCAAGTTTTTGTAATAGGAAAGATGTTTCACTCATTCAGAAGGTGGAAGCACTAGAAAATCAGGGGTGATGTGTGGGTGGTTTGGGTACTGTTTCTACTCCCCCTTGCAATGAGCAAAGTTTGCTGCATGTTGTCATGTTACTTTCAAAATTAACAGAAAAACTCACCAGCACCAGCAAGCACCAGAATTCACCAGCTATAGAAGGGTCCAGCATCTCTGCCCTTTCTTTTGAGTTTAGGCAGTGATGTCAACTACCTGCATTTAATAATTGCCAGGCTGAGGGCAGCTGAAATATACCCTGGTTCATGGCCTGTATTCAGGCTGTTTGAAGGATGTCAGACTTTTCAACTGTTGT
Organism: Myrmophylax atrothorax; assembly: GCA_026770055.1. Classification (NCBI taxonomy): domain Eukaryota; kingdom Metazoa; phylum Chordata; class Aves; order Passeriformes; family Thamnophilidae; genus Myrmophylax; species Myrmophylax atrothorax. The sequence goes on along the minus strand of JAOXXN010000001.1, from coordinate 7,682,002 downwards.
GACTGATCCAAGATCAGCCCCTGCTGGGTTTGTGGCCTGCCAGAAACCTCCTGAGCCAATAAATATGTGTTTCAGGGGCTATGTGCCTGAGGAGCTTCCAGGCAAGGCAGAGCTGCCAAAGCTCCGAGCATCCTGGATGCCTGCACTTGCTCGCCCCGGAGAGGGTGCAAGTAATTTAGTTTGAGCTAAGAGGAAGCAAAAGGCAGTGAGAACACTGCTATTCCTGGGCAGGGAGAACAGGCTAGTCTTCATAACCAGCATGGACATCCACAAATCAGAACGGGCCCCCCCTTTCCTTCCCCCACCACTCCAACTGTTTCGCTTCCAGAGGCTACCTCCATAAACAGAAATGTGGAGGACCATATCTGGTGGCATGGTGGGAATGTTCAAAGCCAGGCTAGATTGGGCTCTGAGCAACCTATATAGTGGGTGGCCTCCCTGCCCATGGCAGGGGAGTTGGAACTAGGTGATCTTTATAGTCCTTCCAACCTAAGCCATTCTATGATTCTGTGATTCTGTGATCCATTTGTAATGGCCATCAAAGTGACTGATACCACATGAGAGCCTGGCCCATCACAGAGCCTGTCAAATAAGGTTGCTGCAACCCCTTTTAACAGGTTTTGGAAATTGTATTTTGTTTTTCAGTTACTGAAACTTGAGAGGCTTCAGGAGGAAGATGATTATAACACTGCTAGTCCTGCCTACATGAGGAGGTGAAGTGTTCCTGGGCAACATTTGAGGTGTTTCTTCTATATATCTCAAGAAGGAACAATAATGCAGAAAACGCTTGTGTCTGTTTTAGGCAAATGCAGAAATGTGGAAGTTTTTTCTGGAATGGATCTTTGTTTAAGTCCTGATTATGTCACCTGATGGAGGCCATATTCCAGGAGCAATCTAATGAAGGGAGTGGTATGTTGGCAGTAGAGGAGGGAAGAGAGATATTCACCAGGTCCCCAGGACCCCTCCCACTCATTTTTACATCATGACCAAATATCCCATCACTGCCACAAACAGACCCTAATATAGTTTCTGAGTCTGGAGTAAGGCAGACTGTGCCAAGTCACTTTCCTGACAGCTGCAAATCACACAGGTTTTATCCCACCTCTCCAGCTCTTGCCCTCATTAGTGGTTCACCATCTCACTCGCAGTTGCGTTTCAGAGCAGCATTTACTCTGGAGAGCAAACCTTAGTCATACAAATGCAATGAGCATCTTGCTGTTCACTCCAGCAGGTGCAGGATTAGGCCTGGGGGAATGTGGCTGTGCAGAGAAGCTGTCAGCTTCAGTGGCAGTATATTTTAGCAGAAAACTTGACCAGTTGTATTATTTACTTTATCTTCTGTATCACAAAGTAGGCTATTTCAACAGTTTATATGCATTTGAGTTATGAAAAATTATATGTAAGTATTGTAGAAATATGATTGAAAGAGAACTGTGGGTATGATTCAATGGTTAACTTACTTCCTAAATGAATGGGAAAGGAAACAGGTTGCTGCAAGCTTTTACTCTCACTTCCTTATGAGAGAAGACATAGAGGCTGTCCCAGAGAGAGCGGGGCTGCTGTGCACACAGATCTAAGGCAATCATGGGTAACTGGGTGGAGAATGAAGGATTGTCCATCTTCGTCGTTGTAAGTACAATTTTTATTGTGATTTGTGGCTAGTAAAAAGTTCTACAGAAAGTTGTGCTCAGCAGTTCCCACTATGCCAGTCAATGATGCTCCTCATTAGGCTGAAACTAGGGGAGCAAGTGCAAGGAAATGCTTCCAGGGAATAATTTTTTAAGGAGCTCTGTCTGGTATCTCAGTTGCTATAGGCTTCATTGTTAACTGAGAAATGGTCATACATTAAATTTAATTTGCTTTGTTAGAAATATTTTAGTTAAGGAAAACAAGTAACATTATAACTCACTTAACTATGTGCACTTCAACAGAGAAAGCAATTACGAAACCGAAAGCACAGTGTCTTGATGGTATAAAATATGTATTAGAGTCAGATTCGAGAATTTACAGCAGAGAATCCTTCACCAAGACAACTAGCATTTGAATTGAATTTGTTTACAGCTTGCATAGAGGGGCTGTGAAAGTAGGTTAAATTAATTCTGAGCAAGATTTAAAAGTATTGAAAATTCCAGTTGCATTTAAGAGTGCTAAGTAAGCAGGGCAGTCCTCCTTGGAGAAAACTAGGTTAATATTTCAGTGGTTTTTTTCACTTCACAATGTGATACAAGGGCTACAGGTATATCTGTATATATATATTAACATATACAACACAAAAACATAAGAGCAGTTAAGGTATTGTTGCCAAGTGTGGTTAGCAGATGTACATATTGTGAGGATGAAAAAGAAGACATAGAACTTAGATATTTGTGGTGACCCAAATGTGGACAGCTTTGTTCAAAGGAGTATTTCTGCTGCTACAAACAATCAGTACTCGCATATTGCATTGTAGATGTGTAGCTCTAGTTTAGGAACACAGCACCATAGCTGTGGCACTTCAGTGCTTTGAAAGGGAGTAACTGTGTTTACTGTCACCTTCAGTGACTCAAGGAAGTTCAAACTGCCAAGAGGTGAATTTTGGCTTTTTCTTTTTCTTTTTTCCCCACCAGAATTGAAATATTAAAAGAATTAAGGAAGAGGGCATTATTTTGTTCAAATAAGGAATTTGGGTTTAGAACCTCAAAGCTACAACAAGGTAGCTAATAGGGAAGCAAACTAGTGGAGACACTGATAAAAACAGCTAAAAGGACAGATTACTGGAAGTCTTACCAAAGGGTTCTGCTTTGGACTCTGCAGCTTTGCTGCACACTGATCAGGTTCAGGGTTGTCCAGTGTTTGACCGAAACAAGACAAACACAATTTCTATCCACGTACCTAAACAGAACAGGAATATGGCAGCCCATTCTATGCTGCCTCCACTGGCCCTGGCCAAAGACCATGGATGGCTAACCCTGCAACTCATCCCAAGCTGCCAGAGGGTGTCACAGTGCTTTCAAGGGGTCCACGTTCCACATGGGTTAACCCCAAGAAGAACTGTAAAATGTCATCAAAACCAGGCCAAGCATCTTGGCTTGGGATATTTATTTAAAGTCAGAGTGTGTGAGATTGTATCCTGAGTATTTAATCCTGAGATGAGCTTGGTATTTTAATGAGGACTTGGGGATTTCCCATATACTGCATTACTCTGGTGGAAATCCCTTCATTTCCCAGTATTTATTTACAGTTTCTAGATCTGAACTAGTCTCAAGTTTTTTTATAGTGTCAGTGGGGTCAGAAGAACTAGCAAAACATATGGGTTAGAAGGGGTGAGAGACTATAATGTCACAGTTTCCGGCAGTTAACTTCTAACCAGAGGCTGGGTTTTCTCCCAGTTCTAAGACTTTTATGCATCACTTAGTAAACCTAATTAGACTGAGCATGCACTGATACAGATTTGTTTCAATAAGAGATATGAAATCACTCAACCAGCTCCAGCAGGGCAAAAGCCCAGGTTTACAATGATCTCTTTGCCTAGATGGACCTAAGAGTTGATAATTTGTCTTTCCCTAAAGAAACCCGCACTATGGGATATGCAACTGGGACAAAATTCTTCAGTACAGCTATGAAGAAGCCCAGTTTTAGGTGGTCTACATCCTACCAAAGGGCCCATGTTGAGTATTTCCTGATGGCTGATTTCAGACCCTCAAAGCCTTGTCTTCAATTCAGCCCTATGTGTAATTTATGCTATCTCTGTTTAGTTCTTGAGCTTCTTTGTCCTTTGCCACAGCTCCCAAGTCTTCCTCTCACAGAGGTTAATGTGCCTGAGGAACTGCCATTTGGAAGAGTCCCTAACCTTTAATCCTGTTTGGAGACTCAATTAGAGTCACAGAATTAGTTAAACACCTGTAATATGATGGTCCTTATAACAATCATGTCTAAACTCCTTGAGTGTGCAGAAGTTTCAGCTACACATTGCTGTGGTTTGGTTTATTGCTGCTCCTGTACCCTGTGTGTCCATTTACACCAGAAAAATTTCTCTTGCCCCTGCTGAAACATTTATACCCCGCACTACAACTCTCTGTGCAAACATGAGCACAGGGAACTAATTGTCCATCATCTGAACTCTATAAATGCAGATAGATGATCTCTCACAATAAACTGTAACCTTCCTGTTTAATTCTCTTTCAGCTTGTGTGGCTGGGGTTAAATGTCTTCCTCTTCTGGTGGTACTATCTTGTGTATGATGTCCCACCAAAATTCTTCTACACCAGAGTACTCCTTGGCGTAAGTACGAGACATTCTTATCTCAGCATAGACAGAGCATAACATTTTTGCCTAGTTTTACTTGATTGAAACAGTGTCAAGTGACTGGAGCAATAGGTTCATGTAGGAGTTAAAAGTCACATGCAAACATGTATCCAGGGCTTCTGAAGTGAAAACCGGTACACAAAATAGAGAGACCCCATGCTAAACATGTTTTCAGATAACTATTTTGCTCCTGCTAATTAAAGTAAACATTAAGTGTGGCTGCTTTATTAAGCAAAATATGAATAAAATATTGCCTTTGAACTATTGTATAATCATTTCCCCTTGCAAGTATTTTTCAGAGCATGAATAGTTTGCAAAGATATTAGCTCTGAAAAACTTACATATTTATTAAGTATCTGAATTTTAGTCAAATAGTGAAGTGGCCCTGGATCCTGGGCTGTGCAATGTAATCCAGCTGGTTAATGCAGCATTATGTGCCGTAATGAAAACTTACTTCCAAAGCTGCCACGAGTCATGACCAGTTGACAGGGCAAATTAATTTGTTCACATATTTTAAAACCCTGATCATAGACCTAAAAATCAGCCTAAGCTTCAAATCACAGAGCACAGCATTTTGTCAAAGGTTTGCAAAGCCATGGTTTAATTCAACAAAGCATGAAATCCCATTCTGCATATGGCTTCAGATCTACGATCCAAATCCTGTCCTTTGCAATCATGGTACAGTTGTCTTTGAAGTCACAGAGTCACAGAGACCCATGCTTGGATAAATAGGGCTCAGTGTAACCCCAAGTCAGTAGCTGTGGTTTGAAACTTGAAAGGGTCCCAATACATGCAAGGACAGCAAACATTACCTTTTCCTTCCCTTTGTTATGTTTGGATTAATATGGTCATTATTCCCTCATTTCAAACAGTCTTTGTTCAAAAATCTGGAATAATTCAGGGTGTGAAGAGGAACATTAAGGAAATAGATTTCTAAAATATGAGGCAATAAATTTCCTTCGACTCCCTTTACTGGCAACAGAGATCTTAAGCCACTTCCCTCATAAGCTGTGCATCTACTGTAACCTCCAGACAACTGAAACCACACTGTGAGAATTTCTTTACAGCCTTGGAACGCAAAACTCTACTAATGGCTTAGATTTGCACCTGTGTTTGACTGTTGATTGCCAGACAGGACAGGGAGCTTTTTATACAACCATAGTATTTCAAAACCGAACGTGTCTATCTGGAGGAATGTGTTCTGCCTGTATATGTCTCTGACTTGACCAGAACAGAATTACTCTGAAATGTGAATATTCACAATGTTAGCATGAACTCCGGATCTCATACTTATCACAAGTTGTGATATAATACATGAATGAAATCTGTGCCTATCTGTGTCCTGGATAATGTCTTAGGTAGTGCATTTAATAACAGCATCTCTCCAATTACAGCGTGCCTTGGCCCTTGCAAGGGCCCCTGCAGCTTGCCTGAATTTCAATTGCATGCTGATTCTGCTGCCAGTGTGTCGAAACTTGCTCTCCTTCCTCAGAGGATCAAGTGCGGTAAGATGAAGAAAGTATTTCAAAATTTAGGAAGGATAATAACCTAAACAGCCTTGCAAATATACCGAGAAACTTTGTCCAAGTTCCCCAAATATACTGATCTTTGGGAATGCCCTCTTTTAAGAAGCAGGTATGCCTGGAGTTTTGCTGTGAGCAAGGCTGTCTATTGTCTATGGTGTATCTAGAGCTCTGTTGAAGATTTAGCCTTTAATTAGTCCTCCCTTTTGTGCTGCCTCCTGGGCATGGTGCTGCCCTGGATGCAAAGTCCCTCTTTTGGCTGGCAGCAGCTGTTGGTGCTTACACACACTCACTTTGTTTGTCACTGATGCAACACTCAGAGAGGGAGATACTAACCCATGTCTGCCGTCTTTGCACACTCAGTGCTTAAGGTAATTGTAGTCTTTCACAAACTTTCAGAATGGGAGTTTTTTCAGCTGATTCATAAATTACATTTTTTCTTGTCTGAATTGCATTTCCATCTCAGGATTAAATAGTTCAGAGGCCTTTTGGGCCTTTTCTAGCTCTCAAATGCAGATGTTACACTCATCACTGAGGAACCATGACTAAGGGCAGGTGATTCTAAATGACAGCTGGAGAGGTTTCCTGTGATAGTACTGACTGTATCACACTGCCAAAATCAAGATTTCTGGCTATTACAGAAGAAATAATGGAGACAATGCAGGCCATGGTCTAGTGAAAAAGCAATATTCTCCTTAAGGTCATGAACTATCCTTTCAAATGTATGATGTTCCTCCTTTCTTTATGGCCACTTTAATATATACATGATCAAAAAAACAGTTCACAAAAGCTGTTTTTCATCTCCAAATCCAGTATAGATTCTTTCATGCCGATGAGACAGACTGTGGAGGCTGAAAAAGCAGAGCAGAAGAGGAAGTGATAAAATAGAATCAGTGTTTCAAGAGTCCTTCATAAGGGAAGAGAGTGGGATATGAAGTAATAAGAAAATAATCAGAGACAAGCCAGGCTGTACCTCTACCTAGCACATATATCCTGACAACGAATGTGGCTGAATAAATGAGATGTCCCTGCCACATTAAGGTCATAATATATGTTTATGAATAAGGCCAGTGTCTTTGACTTTCTAAGGCATAACACTTAGGAATATAAAGGTGGAACTACACACATCAGGCTTTCAGTCTTTTCCTATACACCTTCAGATTCTGGGCTGCTACAAAAGCAGAGAGCTGTATCTCCATGTATATAAAAGGAAAAAGAATAGTAAGTGAAAGTGTAGGGTCAAAACTGTTCTTCCCCTGCCCTAACATAGATCAGCTAGTATCTGCCAAAATTCAAAGCTGAATCCCCAGGCTGCAGAAGTCAATAGTGAACATAAATTTAGTAAGAATTAATGTTGCTGTCGGATGAATGCAACTGGAAAATAATGATGAGCTCCTGATCATACAAGGCCTTCTTGAGATTCCACAGGGGTTGAGCTGAAGGCAGGTTGGGCAGAGATCTTCTGAGCTCAAAGCAGTGACAGAGCTGAAGACACATACGGTGATGTTACTTGAAGGCTAAAACCTGGTTCCAGCATTTGAGAATTGTACTCCAGCTGGGACTTCATGCTACTTTTCCTGACTTGCTTATCTCCTAGCATCTATAGCTTAACTTTTCTAACCAGGATCTTGATGAAGATGTCACTTTTATCTTGGTATTCAAGCTACAGAGTGAGTCCTTCTGCCTGGGGCACTGTGGTCGATTCACTCAGGCTACACCAGTGCGCAAGTGAGACCCAGTCAGGGAGATAGAGCTCCACTCCTGCTGCCTGCTGGCAGCACACTCTATTGCTGATAGGAATGAGGAAGAAAAGGACTCTGAAGATGAGGAACGAGGGCAGGGAGAGGCATAAAACAGGACTCTTAGACAGTGTTTGTTTAGCTTCAGTTGTTTTTTTTTTTTTGCAGTAAAGCTACACCTCAGGAAGGATGTAATTTTAGATCTTAAGCAAAGCACACAGGGCTCAGTGTGCAGTGGCAGCACTGTGGTGGCCTCAGCACAGGGGTACAGCTGCTTATGCTTGTTCTGCTCTCGTCTGTACTTAGCTGTACTCTGCAAGTAATAACTGCGAGGATCTCTAAGGAAAATCAGGTTTTTTAAATGTCAAATAACTTACTGGAAAGGTAGTACCCTTCCCAATAGCAATGTCATTGGTGTCAAGAAGAGGGAAGAACTGATCAAACCCACTGTTCAATGGGAATGTGCTGAAAAGTCTTGCCCTTTCCATCCTGCCACCCAGAAATCATATGCTACAGTTATTTGTTTTTAATTGGAGGAACAGCTGTGTTGTCTTTGCATGTCCCTCACTTCTGTATTCATCACTGCTGTTAATGAGCCCCCTACTGAAACCAGCAGCAGCCCTTTGCCACTGCTTGGCCTTAACTTCTTAAACAGAAAGATCAAGTGACTTTTGCAAGGCAGCCAGGCCAAGTTGGCACTTCCTCATTATATGCTGTGTTTTATTCTACAATCTTTTTAATTGTGTCTCAGGATACAGACAAGGCCAAATGTCTGCTGGCTGTTGCTATAGTCTGCTAAGTCATTGCAACTGCCCAGAGTGTTTGCCTCTTGTGAGGAAATGTTTGTGTTAGTTTACATAGTGTTTACTTCCCTTGGCCAGACAGCAAACAACACAAAGATACAACTCATGATACTCATGACTTCTACTGTGTGGAGACAGCACATGCCAACTTTACAGGAACTTAAATAGGAAGACTCCCAATGACTGCAGCACAATTCACATGGGATCTGTTAGGAACCCATCACCATTCTCAATGAAAATATCATTTCTTTGGTTTGCATCAGAAGAGATTTTTTCTTGTCTGTTTCTTTTTGGGTAACTCCAACAAGAAGTTGTAAGAGAATACCTATCAAGTACACCCTGTATTTTGGGGAAGGAGTCCCTTTGTATTACCACAATCAGTGACTAGCACACTTGGGGTGGGGGCTGCCTCAGACAGTTATACCTAAACTTTACAATCCGTTTCTACAGCATGAACTACAACAGGATCCTGATGCTAAACAGCAACTTGAGAATCTACCAAAGCAGTCACTCTGCCATGGCAGATTGTGGTCCCTCCTTCTGCTTTTAATGTGGAACTTAACACAGATAAGATACATACCTTTGTCGTAATAGATGTTTTTTCTCATTATCAAATACTTTGTTTCAGTGGGACATGTTAAATCATAATCTGTTATTCCCATTTTCCTGAAGTATGGGGGTGATATATTTTTGCCTATATTTAGGAATTCTAGATTTTTTTCTAGCAATGCTACCAATGGTTGAGCTCAGAGCCACTGTTTTTGTCCCTGCATTTAAAAAGTCTGCATAAACAACATAATTAGTCTTCAAATACTTTTTTTCTTCAAACCTAAAGTGCTGCTCTACCCGTATCAGACGACAGCTGGACAGGAACCTCACCTTTCACAAAATGGTGGCATGGATGATCGCCCTTCACACTGGTTGGTACTCAAACCTTTCATTGTTTATTGCTTTATTGTGCATTTTCACACACAGTTCAAGTGGGATTCAAGTTCTTGAGGATATGGGAAGAGACCTGATTTCATTAACTTAAAAGACTCAGCATGTGCCAAAGCTTCAGTCAGTTTCCAAATATTTGTCAGCTGGCAGGGAGCAAAAGATAATAATGAGAGATTACTGTTATTTTGAACTATCAGCACCATGTATGATAGTTTAATAGGAAGTGTTTAGCAATGTCCTGAGAATCGGATATGCTGGCTTGAATTCTTGTTTAGACTTACCTCTTAGCTGACATGTCTGAAACAAATGATAGAAATGATTAAAAACTTTGGCTGGCCATGAAACTGTTTTATATTTTATATCACATTTCCTAAATGGAGGGGTTTCTATTTCTTTTTTTTTTTAATTCATCAATTTTTTCACTTCTCAATCACACACAAATCACATATCCTAGAACAGTCCTTGTATCAGCAACTTACTTGAGCTGAGCAGGTTCCCTTTCTGAGCTGTGGCTGAAATCTGACTACCACTTCATAGAAAAGGAGCAGGGTGATGCAGTTATCAGGCTGCAGCAGAGATGGATTATTTGGGGATTTTTGATCTGTACCTGTTTTGAAGGTGAATAAGTATCTGCTTATACAAGAGAGCACAAGTCTTGGAAAGTGTTGTACAACTTTACTGTTGCAGTAACCTGTAGTAGAATTAGTGTGAAACATCTCAGCTGTTTTAGGATTTTGGATACATTCAGCCCAGCAAGAATATTACTAATGATTCTTCGCAATACAGAAGAACAAAGCAGCACTAACAAATGTGACTCCAAAGAAATCCAGTTTCACTTCTTGGCTCTTCTACAGAAATCTTGGATGAGGATCATCCTGGCAAATAAGTGAAGCCACCTCATGCTTCAGTTTCCCATGTATTAGGGTACTACTACTTGAATTGTTGAAAGCCTTTGTTGAACAAAGGTGTGCTGGAAACTTCCTTCTTTCATTCCTGCATCCAAAAAATGTGAAGTTCAGGTGGTAAAGCTTTAACAGTAAAACGCATCAGTAATCTGAAATTGTGATGAAGAGGGTGAGAATGGCAAAGGTATTAAACTGCAGTCCACAAATGTGACCAAGTTTCAAATGCAATTCAAAAACACTGAGTACTTGTCCTTAATGCTGATTATTCCTTTCCTGTCACTCCCAGCAATTCACACCATTGCACACTTATTCAACGTAGAGTGGAGTGTGCAAGCCCGTGTTGAAGAGAAAGGAACTCTGGCAGCTGCACTTTCTAGTCTTGGTGATAAACCAGATGAAAGCTACGTCAACTTTTTTAGAAAAACTATCGGGGTAAGTGACATCAGGCTGTGAAATCATTATTACATTTATTTAGATGATCATATAAGACTAGAGTGCCTGTTTCTGGTGTACAAAATCCAGGTTTGGGCTGTCTTGCAGCAAAATATTGTACGATTAATTTCTCTTTATTTGTCAGGAATATTTGTGGCAAATTTTGGTAGTACTTCAAATTTTCACCTCAGGATTTCAAAGTGGTTTTAAATAGTACATGAAAACAGATATCCTGCAAAGCAGTCTTCTGACTGGAGTGGGATTTTGGCATTGTTTGCATACGAATTCACAGAGGATTTACTTAAAATCTTGTAACAAGGTACAGGGTTTGTCAAGTGATGGTTCAACTGGCTCTGCTTTGATGCAACCCCTTCCTTAGACCAACATGTGCATTTATTTCACAGAATCCTGTGGGGGGCCTGTACGTGGCTTTCACATACTTGGCTGGTCTCACTGGTGTTATCATCACTCTGGCCCTCATTCTAATCATCACATCATCCACCAAAACCATCCGAAGGTCATATTTTGAAGTGTTTTGGTACACCCATCATCTCTTTGTCATCTTCTTTATTGGCCTTGTCATCCATGGTGCTGGGTGAGTATTTGGACTTGTCAAAAAATACGTGATACTACTGTATTTTAATTTAAAGCCCTTTACATACATGAGTATAGGACTGCAGTCACTGAGCAGCAGTTTTGATGTTTGTGGTGGGTCAGTGTAGGCTCTGAGAGCCCAGAGGCTCTCACTGATTTGTACAACAAGCTGTCCACATACGTGAGGTTTTATGTTTGGCAAACTTAAGCTCACTGACACTCAGCTTCCTCTGATGTCTTAATTGTAAAGCTCTTTTCCAAGGCTCCTGTTTCTAATTGTTAATTTGCCTTTCTCTCCTAAAAGGAATTCCATTACATGCCTGCATGTAAGGACATCTCAGTATAAAAATTATATAGAGTCTAGGATTTTGTTGAAATGAAAACTATAATAATCACAGATATAGTCTCATGTTTCAGTTTGGATGAACTTCTAATATTAGCATAATTTAAGAATAGATTTTTATCCACTGCAGCTCAAATGTAGACAACAGTAAGCTTTTCTAAAATCCAAATGCCAAACATATTTTTCCACTGTTGCCACATTCCATATCTTCTTTTGAAATAGCTGAAAAGCCCAAAGCAACAGTTCTAGAACCACACAACTTTGACCCTTAGAAAAATGAACTTTAGTTCCATTTTATAAAACTAAAAAACTGATGAATAAATAAAAAAAAGACTCAAGTATACAAACGACATTTTATAGTTCATAATTACACTACATTGTCAATTTTAAAGGAAATTCTAGGTGCACTAGAATTTGAAAATGCCCAGCAAAAATTGACTATTCAAAACCACTTCCTTTCAGTCAGTAGTGCCATAAAAAAGGACAGAAATGAGAACTAAACAGGAAGAACAAAAATAGAAGGCAGATAGGGTCACCCCCGACTATTTATCCATTCCAACTTTCAAAACAAGAAGGCTTGAGCAAAACCTGCTGAAGAAAAAGAACAAGTAGTTCATGTTTTCTCTACAGAGAATATTGTATAGTTACTGACACAATGTCCAAACTTGCCATAGTTACTACATAATGCTGTCATAAAAAGGCATAGATGTCAGTTTATCTCAGGAGACAGAAGACTGTCATGTGTATATATATGTGTATATATATATATACACATATGTACATATATATATGTAAAACTGAGCCAAATATTATAAACAGAATCAAAGGGGCAGATTCTTGTCTGACACAAACTGTTATAGCACTTCTGTAGCACTGGAGGTTTTTTGTGCATAAGCTATGTGTCAAAGACAAATATCTCAAATTTCCCATCACTGTAAATGTGAAGAGGAGAGAGTATAGAGTTGCAGTTTACTCTGCTTTGGAAGCTAAAGAAAAACTTGCAGCCAAAAAAAGAAGTAATTATAAGGCTATACCACTGAAGGTTTAATTACAGTACCAGAAGAGCATCTACACTTACTAGTAAGGAAAAATAGGTTTTTCTTTCTCTTGTACAGGATACTGGCACTGTCAAACCTTGAACAGAGCATAGGGCAAGGCCAAATCCTCAGACCCCATTTGCCTTAAGCAATGGCGTGAGCAGTGGAGGAAATGGGTTCCTCCCGTTCCCGTAACTCATCCCAGAGGGCGGCTCAGCTGAAACCGTTGTCATTAGTGGGGAAGTAAATTGCAGGTCTGCTGATGCTCCTACAAATTACAACTCGTGATGCTCCTGCAACAGTGTCACTGCTTCCCTTTATTTTTCAGGCAGGATATTAATCAAACTGTTAATGAGGAAGAAGTTCATCAGTAATATTTAACATTACTAATAAACAGTGCAATATGTTAACTTTCAGGACTATAGACATGCTTCCTAATAATCTTTTGATAAATCTGTCACCCAAAGCAAGGCTTGCATGTGACTTAAATACCATGGGGTTTGGTTGTTTTGGGTTTTTTTATATATGAAATATAGTCTAGTTTGCAGATACTGAGCTAGAAAAAGAGAGAGAATTTATAGGAATGAGATATCAACAGAATTGCATAGGTATAAAACTGAACAGCCTGATCATAATCAGACTGTTTCAAGGGAAAATCAGCAGGTCTAATCTGAATTTATCTACTATAATCCTCATCTACTAATTAACATCATTTTGGGACTCTTACATACCCCTGAGGTTGACAGAACTCCAGACAGAGGGAGGAAACAGTAAACAAGACCAGAATACACTTTCTCCCCTTGAAACTGAAACTGTCAGCACTAGTTCTGCCACTGGAAATACAGCTGCACTGAGTCAGTCAGAAGTCTCTATAATAAAAAAACAACAACAACAAACTCCAACCAAGCAAGAACATAGGGACCAGATAATCAGCTGATGCAAGCTGGTATAGCTGCTTTGTGTCAGAAACATCTGTGTTCATTCACACCACCTGGACAGCTGCTCCACATGTTTAGAGGGAGAGGAAGGATCACAGTAAGAAGAATGTATGCTGGAAAGGAATTTCTAAGATAATAGAAATAATCTCTGTACTGGTCAGTAGGAAATGGATTACTTGTCCACTCCAGGTTATGGTTTGGTTTTGCTGTTGTTTATTTGTTTTCTTTATTTGGTGGGGGGCTTTTTTATTTGAAGAAAAAAGTAGGATAACTCAGAAAAGAATGAAGCTTTCCTATTGTGACCACATGCTAGAAATGGCAATGAACAGAACTCTCAGTTCCTCACCTAATCATGAAATCAGTATTTTCTCCCATAAATTTTACTCCCCATTTTTATTTCTTTAATAGCGATTTTGTGGGCTGATTACAGCAGTAAAGCTGTATCAAAGCTGTAGCAGTGCAAAAGTCCACAACTCTGTATAAATAGAGTAGTACATAAATAGAATAACAATAAGGGACAGATACTTTCATGTTAAATTCATTGCCTTAATGATCTTTACTTTTTTCCAGGCGTATTGTACGGGGGCAGACAGCTGAGAGTCTGGCTGAACATAATCCAGAGATTTGCTACAAGAACTTCACTCAGTGGGGGAAAAATGAGGCTTGCCCAATCCCCAAGTTTTCAGGGAATCCTCCTATGGTAAGAGAAGTTGGCTTGAGAGTAAATCCAATTAAAAATGTTTACAGTTTACTCTTTTTCTTAAATAATACATCCAATTGCACAGAAAAACAGCTCTGTAGCCCTCAGTGCTCTTCAGTGGCAGCTTTCTTTACATGAAGCAATAGGTTTCAACACAGTGGATTATAAGCAGAAGTGGACTACAGACAGACAGACAGACAGCCCACTTTCAGTGTGCTGTGAAATGAGAAAAATTAACAGGCAAAACAAAAGAGCAAATGGTATCTGAGAACTGTTTATTCAAAATTAAACATTGGCTTCTGGGGTTTTCTAGAATCACATAATAAATAGTTTCAGATTATTAATGGACTAATGATCATTAACACAAAATTGATGCCTCTGGAAATGTGACTCTGAAATTTCAGCTTTTAATGGCTAACCAGGGTGTGTTTTCTTTCACACTGCAGACTGATATGTTAACAAAACCAACATATTTTCTTGCAGTAATATAGACCTGAATCAATAAAACATTTATAGTTTTACTCCACATTTCACTTGGTCACCTTATTTTCTGGAGAGAGACAAAATTCCTTATAGGAAAACACCTTGCTGTAACTCTAGTAGAAACTAAAAAGCCAGCTATAACTCTTTGACAGAGAGAGAGAAATTCCCTCTCTGACTGGAATTTTGAAGGTATCATATATCTTAAGGGTTCCTTACTCTGGTTAATAGGGAACCTAGATTACTTAAACTTCATCTCTGCTTATTGCATTTCCAGAATTTGATTTAATCTAAGTTGCCATCTAGTCTAGTGGAAGGTGTCCCTTGTCCACAAAAGGGGGTTTGGAACTAGATGATCTTTAAGATCCCTTCCAACCCAAACCTTTCTATGATTCTATGATTTTCATCATCTGCCTTACTCTCTTCTGCTTACAGACATGGAAGTGGGTGGTAGGTCCCATGTTTCTGTACCTGTGTGAGCGCTTGGTGCGGCTTTGGAGGTCACAGCAGAAGGTTGTTATCACAAAGGTATGTGCTGATGTTACACTTAACACTGGATAAAACACTGCCATTTTTTTCCAAATTGTGCAGCAAACCCAGAGGCTCCTACACCGCAAAGTCATCAGTGAAAGGCATGTTCTGACTGCTGTCATGATGCAAACCTGTAACGCCCAAATGTAGCCTGCCACTAAAGGGGAGGAAAAGGAGGGAGTTAGCCAAAGCACAGGGCTGAATCTTAGGAAAGAGAAATTAATTTCTTTTGTATTGGGTGAAAAACTCTATAATGCAGAAATTCAACAGACTTAAGAGTAATTTAAGATACAGAACAAATGACTTCAGAAAGTGAGAGTTAGAGGGTGCCCATTTTATGCACCCAAATCTAATGCTGAACTTCCATTCTCCATGATGTGTTAACACTCGTTCTGAAAGTCTGACAGCCAAATTAGCACGGCACTAAGCTCAAACATATGCAAATTACCCTGGCCTTTCCCAGTGTAATTTCCTCACATTACACAGTGCTGCATCCTGACGACACACCCTGTTCAAATCATATGGTATAGGGGATGACATCATATGTCTCTGCTGTGCTCTGAAACAATGCTGTCATGTTGGAAGGCTCCTATATACTAGTGTGCCAAAATAAAATTATTACCAAAATAATTTTGCTACAATATCTATGACCTATTTCTACACCATATTCTATTTAGTGCCCTGTCAGCAGAAAATTTCTTTCACAATCCCAAACATTATTATTAATACCTCCATTAAACAAATAGAGAGACTTGATTCTCCCTCTTGCAAATCTCTTTTGAAAAATGAAAACAAGCTTTGCAGACAGCTTTAGGATTAAAAAAAAATATAGTGACAGAATTACTAACCTTGCTTCTAGATTATTGCTTTTATTTATTCTTGGCTAAAGAACAGCCAAAGTCCCACCCAACTATAACGAAGAAAACTTCAGTTTCCCGTGGTACTACCTAATTCCCTGTCTGTATGATAGACCTATGTTTTTGCCCCTACACTTACAGTCAGGTCCATTAACACTGTGCTCTGTGCCACTGTGTACAGTACATCTGGAATTAACAAAGTGCACACATAGATCTGGTGATGCGTTACAGGATGTGTCAGTCTGACATGTCCCTTTTGGAGTGACTGTAAACACGGTGTGAAAAACTACTTCATCCAAAAATTCAGCATTTTCTAAAGGCTTTGACCTGGCTGTCACATGCTATTACCTCATTCTCAGTTCTGCTGGCAAGAAAGTTTCACCTGTGTTTCCCTTGCTCTCATAGCAGAGGATGATGATAGTGATGGAAGATGCAGAAACACCCAGTGAACAGGGAAGACTGACGTTTTCCTGGTTTTCCCCTTGTCCTTCTCACTGCAGGTGGTCATTCATCCTTTCAAGACAATTGAGCTCCAGATGATGAAAAAAGGCTTCAAGATGGAGGTTGGACAGTACATTTTTGTCAAATGTCCAGCAGTGTCTAAATTGGAATGGCATCCATTTACATTAACCTCTGCTCCAGAAGAGGATTACTTCAGCATTCACGTCCGTATTGTAGGAGACTGGACAGAGGGCTTGTTCAATGCCTGTGGATGTGATAAACAAGAATTCCAGGAGGCATGGAAGTTGCCCAAGTATGTATGAAGAGTCTCCGTGGTAAAGTTAATGAACATCTATGACAGTTTAAATTTGGCTCGACCAGTTTGGTGACACCAAAAAACCTTGAACTACTTCCATCACAGGCCTTAGATGGCTCTTTACAGTTCCTTCTTTCAACTCCACCTCTGCTTTTGCTGACTAGTATTCAGTCCAAATATGCATTGCAGCAAACAAATACCTTTTTACTGGTTTTTTTTGAATGGTGTTAATAAATGTTCACTACTGATTTATTAAGCATGCTTTCCACTTCAGGATAGCTGTGGATGGCCCCTTTGGAACAGCGAGTGAGGATGTATTCAGCTATGAAACTGTTATGCTTGTTGGAGCTGGAATAGGGGTCACCCCCTTTGCATCTGTGCTCAAGTCTGTGTGGTACAAATATTGCCATGACGCGACCAACCTAAAACTCAAGAAGGTATGTGTCCTCATTCCCAGAACCCATGTAAGTGTTCAAGTGCCAAGAGCCCAAATGGAAGCAGGCACAGCAAAGGTGATCTAGATCCAGACATGAATGAGTCCTAAAAGAAGGAAGAGTCCAGTTACCTCATGAGGTTAGCAGGAGGGAAGCAGGAGGATCAAAGGCAAAAACATAATGAAAGGAGAAAAAGCCTAAGAGTGAAAGCATACACACTAACCCTGACTGTAGCCCTGGGGATTTCCACTTGCAGTGAAGATGGTGTTCAATCTGCCTGAGGAACACAAATTCTGAGGCACTAATATAGCCTGGGCAAATATTGCATTCCTTCCCTAAGCACAAAGAGAACAACTTTTTGTCCATGGAAGAACAAAGCTACCATCCTCCTGTCCCCTCCTGCCCCTGGAAACTCCCTGTGCTCAGGAAGTCACACCTTGCAGTTATGGTCCTATTCTGAGAACAGAACTGGTTTTGTTATCTGCTTTAATTTATCTTGCCTGCCAGTAGACAGAAAGAGAGTTCACCTCTAAATCACTTGTTTATGTCCTAACAAACTGTTTTGCAAGGAGGTAAGTGGGGAAACATTGTGACCTAAAAATGTGGAAGAGAAATAGAAAGCTATTTCCTTGATCTTGCAGTCAGCCATTCAGGTTTACAACCCTCCCAGCATCAAAACTCCTGAAGAGTTTCAACACCATCCTACTCATCTACTGAAGTGGTCAGGACAATTTCTACAAGAACTCTACAATCCTCGCTCTGTCATCAGACACAAACCCAAAACCCATAAATGCCTATATCCCCTGACAGGTCACTCTTGTCTCTTCCAGATTTATTTTTACTGGCTTTGCAGGGACACTCATGCCTTTGAATGGTTTGCTGACCTCTTGCAATCTCTGGAGGCTCAAATGCAGGAGAGGAATAACGCAGATTTTCTCAGCTATAACATCTACCTTACAGGCTGGGATGAAACACAGGTAACCATACAGTGGAAAATATCACTTCCATGTGCTCTGGGGTTAATGTTAGCACGTCTTTTTTGATAAATGTACAAACACTGTTTTATCCTGGGCATCCATCTGTCTCTCAGAGGTTTTGAGTGCAGACAGGTGTTATCCATCAGAAGTTACATTGGATCAGCAACTAATGTGCACTCTGAGATCCTTTCTGGTTTACTCTGGCTGTGCACTGTGGGAAGCAGCTGACCATCTCTAAAACAGCTAATGCTGCCTAAAGCATATAATAAACAGCATTTGGGACCAGGAAAGTTAAAGCACAAAGTTGGAACGATGGCAGCGTGTTTGTTCCAGGACTCTCATGAGTTCTCTGTGTGGTCCCATGCTTGTAGATTGCTGTGAGGGTACAAAGGAACAGCCACTTGAGAATGTGTGATGAGCCAGGAAAGGGGCTCACTCTTACTTATAGTAGTGTTTTAATTTAGTTAAATCTCACTGCTGCAAAATTCACCATGTGCCTACAATGCTGTAGCTCAGCTAGACAGAGAGGGAGGGGGAGGACCAAGGTAGAATGTCATCACACGTGGAATGTTAAAAAACAGGAAGGAAAGAGGAAGAATCACACAATTTCTGCTTGGGGAGAAAGTTACCTGAATTTTTTTTTTCCTCATATAAAAGCTCTGCAAAACTCTGAAAGGCCTGAACTTATGCCCTTAACCACATCTTCTCTTCCTGGCTTTTATTCACTTAGCTGGTCTAAGTGAAAGTTACACAGTCAAGGCCTCTTCATATGGATCAAACCTTCCAGAGAACAAACTGACAGAGCTTCATTATAGTCAAGGGAGTTGTATTACTGTACCTGAAAGGAAAGTTTTGTTTAATTTGCAGCCCTGTTTTAGAATTCTGAGACCAAACAAGTTCATTGCAAAAGAAATGTAATTGATTGCTGTGATCAGTGCTTCGTAGCTTTGACTCTTGAGATCGCCCAATCTGGGGAAAAGTAAGAGATAGACACTGATACTCAGGACTTTACCCATGTAAGCTTTCCTTTCCAAACACCATAAATTCCATATTCTTGGTTGGGAAATAATCCAGTCAGTACAGACTTATTATTTTTTTAACAGGACATGATGTTGCACTATCTACCTCTGTCTTTACACTGTCTTTTGTGTTTCACTTCCCACAGGCCACTCACTTTGTGGTGCATCATGAAGAAGAAAAAGATGTGATTACAGGCCTTAAACAGAAAACCTTGTATGGAAGACCTAACTGGGAAAATGAGTTCAAAACTATTGCAGAGCGGCATCCTGGGTAAACCTGTGCAAGTTTATAGTGTCTGTGGACTTCCTCTGTCTAAATGCCATACAGCACAACCTTTTTCTTTGGCTGATAATATCTGAGGAGCTTTTTTTTTTTTTCTGAAAGTTTCTCCAGGTATTTTCATTCTCTTTTCAGCCATGATCTGTGATCTTGACCAAACTGGTTTGACCTACAATTAAAAAAAACCCCAACACATCCTTTTTTGTCAAGTACTTCTTGGAGTATATAATTACTAGCAGAAGATTTAGAAAAAAAAAACATACCCCATCAATGCAGCTAAGTAGATGGGAATGATAGGTGATATCTAAATACCTCCAAAAACACTTGCTACCTCTAAAAACCAAACCTGAATATGGGTGACCTTTAAATAAGTAGCTAAAATTAGTAGGAAAAACCCAGACAGCTCCTCTCAGGAATTTGTGCTCCAGTGAGGTTGATAAACCTGTTTTCACTGACTTCTGCAGAGCTGAGATTTAGCCCACCATTATTTTAGAAGCAGCAGT
>JAOXXN010000001.1:7642195-7661829 GCA_026770055.1 Myrmophylax atrothorax | reverse complement strand
TTGTAATTGAGAAAAAAAACCCTTGCATCTATAGAACATAAAAATGATTTACATGAAGACCATCCAGCTGCTCCATACCTAATTTCTGACCATATTTTCATTTTTCTTAACAGCTCCAGAATAGGTGTTTTTCTCTGTGGACCTGAGGGCCTAGCTGATACACTCAACAAGCAAAGCATCAGCAACTCAGAAGCTGACCCACGAGGAGTACACTTCATTTTTAACAAAGAAAATTTCTAACTCCCAAGCACGTGGGAGCCATTCAATACAAAGTCTGAAAACTGGATCTGTTTTTCTGTTTGGAATCTGGGAGGGACAGCCCAGCTTCTAACTTCAGCTACAGTAATGCAAATCCCTTTGCTTCTTGGGAATTATTTTGATGCTGTGGTAGAGAGTCAGATTTTACCTTAGGGAAGTATGCACTGCCCTCCATGTGCTGGCTATTTATTAGAAACCTATTTTCTTTGTCTGCATGAGGGGATTTCCCCTCAACTGACTGCCTTTATCCTCCTATTATTCATCTGCTGAAGAGTCTAGGCTGCCATATGCGTTTGGGAGCCAATTCACACTGAAAAAGCTTAATGCTATTAAATAATAAAGCATTCTAGCACAATGCTTGCTGTTAGGAGACAGTTTATCCTGGCTGCAGCCAGTTCCTGAAACAGGGGAAACTGGGGAATGGTGACTGGGAAAGTGATTTCCTTACAAGAGGAAAACTCCTTTGTGCACCAGCATCTTCCAGGCTTCCAATATAATGTCCTGTCCTTAAACATCCCGTCCAAGAGAGAATGCAGGTGGCTGAAGAGCAGCTGCTTTTATTTAGGGAAGAGGAGAACTAGAAAGAAACCACCTGGACTTCTGAGAACAACCCCAGCTGTGAGGGGATGACAAGGATTGATTCAACCCAAGTCCCACACCTGGCATATGAGCCATCACTTGGCTGCTTTGAACACTCTCAGTTTCACATCTTCAGGTTCAGCCAACCAAACAAGAAGAGGTTTTGTGTTTTCGAGGCTGTTATTTCTGATTTTCAAGGCTGAGAAAACTTGTTGTTAAATGATTTAATGGTTATTTTCTGAAGCACTCTTAAAAGCACACAGTGCTTTTGGCCCTATTGCTCAGCTGTTCCTCTTTGATGGTGAAACAGGCTTGAGAAAGCAATGATCACTTTATTAACAGCTATGAAATGACCTGTGAATAATGTTTCTGATGTGCACAAGACCCCCATACATAGCACAGTATGTCTGTCTGTACACTACAGGTAACAGGTTCTTAAAAACAAACAAAAAAAATAAAAAGAAAAAAGGAAAAAATGAACTAAAACTTTTAATACCATCAACAAAGGACAAAAAAAGGCATTAAAACCAGGACCATAAAAAAATTGAAAAAAACAACAGCAAAAAGTGTTGGAAAAGCCATGTTTTAGTATCCTATCAGTCTTCTCTTCATCCCAGTTTCCTGCTTAGTGACTTCTAAACTCCACAGCCAAGCCCTGCAATAGCTCCTACACAGCACAAGACCTTGCTTTTAGAGCCACAGAACAAAGTGGTGGTTCCCTTGTGCAATTTCAGATAATTTTGTGCAGCCATCTGGTAGTATGTGGCATATTTTACACTTCAACTTGCCAGACAGGATGTATTCTCCATTTACAGTATTTTTTAAATGTTATCCAAGCTCTCAGAGCTATTTCTGAAAGACAGCCTACCAGTTCCTATTTATTAATATCAGTTTTTGACAAATACTGGCAAAGATCAACGTCAGTGGGGAATTTTACACTTCTTTCCCTCAGAAGGATCATATTCAAATCCACATAATTCTGTCTGAAGCACACCTATTAAAGAATAATAGAACATAAGCAGAACCAAAGAAATTTCTTCTGTGGAATAAAAAATACTGTTACTGAAGTGTAATAAGGATCTCATCCTATGTAGAGAGCACTGAAATATTTGCCTTTGATTTTAATGAAACTGTGATCAGGCTTTTATACTCTCATAAAATGGGCAAAGGGGAATCACAAGGGGTATAATGAAGACAGCATATTTATCATATGAAAAGTATTGGAGGGGTATATTTTAATTCACCCATTAATTTTCTAAACATGTCCATGTTTGTCCTTAAAAGGGATCCTTCCTTACTCAGTCATTTGCGATGACATTCCCTGACCTGCTGCACACTTGTGCCAGGGCTTGTTTGTCACCGTGGAGTCAGAAAAAGTAATTCTGTCTTTATGAATAAATCACTGTCTCCCTAAAAGAAATAAAAGAACAAGCAATTGAGAGCTTCTCAGTTTCTTTCAAAAGTTAGTTATATTCATGCTAAAGTAGCAAGCCATACATTATCAGTCATGGTCTGAATATGAAGGGGTTTTTTTTTTAAATGTAGCATACATGAGTGAAACAGATGGCACTGAAATACAAATACAAGAAACTGGCTTGAGTCCTCAGGGTGACTTGAGTCCTCAGGACAGTCCTCCTTTGTGGTCAAATGCCACTGCTTGCAAATTGACCATTGCTTCAGTTGGGCCTCTCACTGAAAATTTCCTCCTTCTGTGTGTTTGTGGATTAACTCTCTTGGTGGCAGGGAAAGGGATCAGTTCCACAATGAACTGATTCTTTTGCTGTCAGGTTGCTGACTCCAAAGGGTCTGCCCTGGAAACAACATGTGGTCTCTCACCTTTGTTTGAGAAACTGCACTTGGTCCTCAGAAGTTTTGGCAAGGCCCTCTGGCACCACGACCCTGCTGTAGTAGCACCATCAAAGTTTTCTGAAAGGCAGGGATGTCTCCAGGCTGTTTCTGTGGGCCTTGAGGTGAAATAGTCTGAGGGGGTTGGCACTGAATGGTTGGAGGCAGGACCTGAGGGAGCTCCATGGTTCGTTGATGAGGGTCAATTGCGACTACAAAACTCTTCCTTCTGTCTTTACGAAGCTCCTAATTTGTTGGGTGCCAAAGTAAATGAGCTATTGTGCTTGCTCTGGCAGAGCTCTGCCACTGCCCACATTTGACAGGGTCTCTGGGAGCCCTCTAGTATCACCTCCACTTCCAGTGGAATCTGAACACTACAAGCAACTCCCCCAGTAAGGCTGTCCCTTCACAGTAACCTTCAGTCCCAGCTCTGCCTCATCAGCAGGCACGACTCTGAAAGAGGTAAGACATCATCAGTGTAGACAGGAGTGCAGTCTGTGGGACACACACTGTTGAACTTAGGCTGTACCTGAGTTTACAAAGTGGGCTGACATCTGATCTGTCCTTCAGTTGCACAAAATTCCCTACTCAAATGAAAAATGCTCTGCTGAAGGCAAGAGCAGTCAGTTGTTGGACTATTAAAAAACATCTTTAAAGTAATGGGGGCAATTATAAGTTCAGTTCAAAAGGACTGAAAATTTGGAGTCATGGCCTCACTCTAGCATGTTTTCCTTCTCTTCTTATGTATCTTCTGTCTTTCTGTATGTAGCCAACCAAAATAAGCAGTTAATTAATTCATCAATATCCTTGCTCTCTAATCCACTGCAATTAGCCTTACAGTTAAAGGCCATGACCCTCTGGGGTGCTGGGCAGCTCTGGTTTCCATTGGCCTCATCTTGATTTTGGAAACTGGAAGGGGGCTTTTGAGAGGACATGGCACTTGGCCATATTCAGGTAATGTACTCAAGCAAGGTCTTGATATGTACTGCGTCTCATGTAGTCCTCCTTCCTTCTCTGGTACCTACTTGTGAGGTGTGCACATGGGCAAATGAAATCCAAGCTTTCCTGAGTTTTATCCTGCACTAAAAACGCTACTCTGCCTGTTCACCATCATGGTGGGGAAACTACCCTGGTTGCAAAATAGGTCTTCCTCTTTGAAGTCTTGCAAGACTTTCTCTGCTGAGAGGGGATTTTGTGCTTTTCAGTTCTCAAATGGTGGGTTAAACTAAATTAGAAACAGAAAAAAAAAAGGCCCAACAAAAAGCTGCCTGTGAAACACAAAGTATTTTTTGAACAAAAAGAAAGAATGTTTCATTATTATGGCACTTTTTCTGAGGATCCTGCTCTATTTTGAAGTGTTCTTAGCAAGTTAACATCGACTGCTTATATTTTGTTTCATCTTACAATGCCTTTTTTGTAGCATTCAGAGCCAAGTGTAAGCCTTGACACCCAAACACATAGTTCTATAAGCTCAATGAAGTCAGGAGCATACGTGAAGATGCTACGGAAGTAAGCATTGGCAGGATCAAGATCCTGATGACTGACTGTGTAAAACAGTGTCAGTTCCAGACAAGCCAAAGCAGTTATTTGTCATGAACCAGACATTTGGTTTTGCATTTGATGCAGACCTTAAAAAACCTCTGATCTCATTTAAATTCACCACACACAAACCAGCCCAGACTAGCAGTTAAATTAATCACAGTAGAGTGGAAAAGTGTTGAAAGACTTGATGAAAGATTACAAATGCTTTCCACTCCCATTCTGTACCTCTGCTGGCCTCAGTCCCCTCCTTTCCACTGGTCCTTTTCTACCTGGCAAACTGGTGCGTTCTTGCTCGAACAGCTACCACCAATTTCTCTCCATCTATTTTTTCTACCAGTTGCTGCTGTTCTCCCTCCACTTACCCACTATTTCCTGCTCCCAAGCTCTGCAAATTTTCTGAAAATCTCCAGCTCCCAAGATCTTTTTGCAAATGTTGTAAGTGCTTGTGCCCAATGCAAGTTCAGGAAGAAGCACGAGGGCTTCACTCCGAGCTCCAACCACTGCAGCGCACACCTTGCGTAACAGGATTCTGCTGCAACCTCCCTGTGACTACAAACAGACATGGGCTATAGCCACCTCTGCCTTGCCAAAACAGACTGTTTTGGTCCTCTCCCATAACATTTTCTCCTTCTACTTAATGATTTTAATTTTAATTTCTACAATGAAAGAAATTTATGAGCTGTTCTGTTCTAGGTTTCCAGCATGTGCTGGTCAAATTATATACGTTTCTCCCATAAAAAAATCCCTCCATGTGACCCTGCATTTCATTTGCACTCTTCAGAAATGAGGGAAATAGCCAAAAAACTCACCCCCTCCAAATACCTGTCCACCTTGCTGAGTATTATTGTACAGGGAGGGAGGGAATGGCCAGCCAAGCAGGAGTCAGACCATCTCTATCCCTTGGAACTGATATTTTATAATTCTGGAAACAATTTACAAAGCAAGGGGCCCTGCAAATAACCTTTTGGATTATTTTGTTTTGAACTTGTAGGTCAACTGGTATTAAGACAAGAAAACATATAAATACCATTCAGCATACATTTTATGGACTCCAGGGCAAAAGGCTTGCAGAGTTATCTTTGGGACTGCCTTTGAAGTAAAGTGTAGTGCTTCTTATGCTGGTTTTGTCTTTTTACACTCCTGTGAGTTAGACTGGACTGTGCAAAAGTCTGGGGCTCTGCAGCTCTGTAAGGTTTCTCTTTGAATCATGGAGGGCACTGAGGAAATTCAGGGTGCAGAATATGGCATAGGGAAGAACTTGGTGATGGCAATTGCTGTCATCACTTTGCAGTTAAACAGGCCAAAATGTAGCTGTCAATACCAGTGTTAATAGTAGGCCATTTTGGCATAGCAAGTGTCCAGTTTCATATCACAGACTCTGCAACAACATTAACCAAAGAGATTTCTACTCTATAATGCCATGAAGCCGGGGAATAAGTTAATATCCCTGCAAGATGATCCAAGGCTGTGCTAGTTTCCATGAACAGCTAATGAAGACAGTTACTGCTGTGGTTTTATCACCCTCTCTGCTTTTTTCTCATACTTCCCTTTCATCTGTGACAACCAGTGCTAGCTCAAGCCTGGTTTTGGGTGATGAATTCACTCAAGTCCTCTGAGACCTTGCCCTTGCTCAGATAGCAGCAAGGAAATCAGCAAAGACTGAAAAAACAACTGTGAGAAACATTTTCTGTAGCAAATCCCCACGGGGAAACAGAAAAAGAAAGCAGCTATCTTCTTCTTCAAAATTATGAAAGCTCCTCCCATCTGCTAACAATTCCTGCTATATTGTCACTCTAATAGGGCTGCAAATGGTTAAGTGAATATGCAGATCATTGTCCATCACTGTTCATCTCAATTGCATAAACTAAGCACTTGATAGTAAAGACCTAAGGCTACAAGCCAAAAGAAATAATGATAAAAATAGTGTGTAAGGGACAGCAACACAATTTGCAGTGAAGGACTGCTTACAGAGGACTAACTGATGCTCACCTACTCAATATTACTTCGTATTCACTTTACAGAAACTTCTGAAGATTATAATCTCTGTCACAGTAGTGGCTGCATCTGGAAATGAACCCTTTCCCTGCCCTTTCACACCCTTTAAGGCAAGCAGCAAAGCCCATGTTGCAAACATAGCCAGGAATCTTGCCTCAGTTAATCACCATTGCTGATAATTTAATGAGTGTTCCAATGCCTATATTTGCACTAATCTGTCAGATCATAGAATCATAGAATCGATTGGGTTGGAAAAGACCTCCAAGATCATCAAGTCCAACCCTTGGTCCAACTCCAGTCCATTTACTAGATCATGGCACTCAGTAAGTACTTGTGTGCTCTAGATCCTTCCAAGTTGGTGGTGAGGTTAACTGTGAGTATGGCTATCAGTGACATATTAGAGATCAGATTTCAATGGCAACATCTGGGGAGGGGATCTTGAAGCTGGCAGAAAGGGAAGAGTAGTAATCAGGGAAGGAGATGATCATACAATCATAAAATGGCCTGGGTTGGAAGGGACCTTAAAGATCATATAGTTCCAACTGCCCTCCCATGAGCAGGGGCACCTCCCACTAGACCACGTTGCTGAGAGTCCAGTCCAACCTGGCCTTGAACACTGCCAGGGATAGGCCAGACACAGCTTCTTTGGGCAACCTGTCCCAGTGCTTAACCCCTGTCATAGTAAAGAATTTCTTCCTAACTACTAATCTAACCTACTCTCTTTCAGTTTGAAGCCATTCCTCTTTGTCTTATCACTACATGCTTTTGTAAATAGTTCCTCCCCATCTTCCTCGTATCCACCCTTCAGGTACTGAAAGGCCACAGTTATGTGACCCCAAAGCCTTCTCTTTCCCAGGCTGAACAATCCAAGTTCTCTCAGCTTTTCCTCACAGAAGAGGTGCTCCATCCCTCTGATTATCTTGGTGGCCTCCTCTGGACTTGCTCCAACAGGTTGATGTCCTTCCTGTGCTAGGGACCCCAGAGCTGGAGGCAGCACTGCAGGTGGGTCTCACTAGAGTGAAGCAGAGGGACAGAATCCCCTCCCTCCACCTGCTGCCCATGCTGCCCTTGACGCAGCCCAGGATATGGTTGACATGATGACAGGTACTATATGAGTCTTAGCTTGTGAGACTGGATAGGAAAAAAAATCCCCCAAATGTTAATGCTGCATAAAAAAATCTGCATTTCTCAGATATACTGACAAGGTGATAGACAGAGGCAACTTACTACTTGGAAAATTTAACAGGCACAGTTGCATTTATGTAAGCAACAGAAACCAGCCCCAAAACCAAGAGAATGATGAAAGTCCTTATGTTACTTTCAAGTAATTTGCAAAGACTAAGCTGTAACCCATGAAGATGGGCACTTCCCCTTCAGAAGTAACAGATGTTCCCTCCTTATTTAGCTAATGTCCACAGCCATTTAATTTGTTTCCCATCTCCCCCTGCTAGTGGAGGAAAATACTGTTCATTGCCAGTTAATGGGGACAGGATTGCATTTTGTAATTGCATAAGGCAGGGGTAACAGCAGAGAAAATACTGTTGGGGCAAGCAAGCAAACTGCTGCCTTACGTGCTGGGTAGTATTTATGCCTGCCAAGGAAAGTGTCAGTGGGAAAGGTGGCCTAGGACTTTGCCTATCCTGCGATCGCCACACAAGCTGCAGAGTGAACGTCTCGTCTTGTCTTGTTCTCTACACAACACAAGAAGATGCTCATCTTTTAAAGAACTAATAGAAATAATTTCATGCTAATATAACAGCACCAACGTGCTCAGCAGTGACCTTCCCTTCAACTCTGTCCTCATCTTGAGACAGCAATTGGGCTCAAAATACTTTCTAGGACTGTTGTTTTAGGGATGGCTGAGTACTTTGTGTTCCTAGAACCGCCTGTGTCCAGCCATTTCAGTTTTCTCTCTACAGTCAAACTGAACAGCTTTCAGACTGTAGTTGGGCTTTTCTTTTATGTTTGAATAACATCCAGCATAGCTGGGCATTGTTCCCAACTTAGTGTTTCTCGGTGGTACAGTAATAACCCTATTAGTATAACAAAATTACAGCTGCTACCACTACTACTACTGTTATGGAGAATCACACATTCCAGTGGCTACTGTTGGACCAATTCTTAAGCTAGGTTTCCAAGCTAGGTTTATTTGTTTAATCTGCTTTCCAAAAGAAATGAGACAGGAGCCGAGAAAATGAACAGGTTACTGAAAAAGATAGAGATGGAGGCCAGGTTCTGCATTTCAGGATTGGTTCTATGATTTGGAGTTTGCCATTCATTTAAATAATCTACCTATGTGAAAAATACAAAAATAAATCTGGAGCTCTACTCTTTCTTTATTTTCTGTTTCAGCTGTTGGCGTTTTCCATGCCCCTTCACACTGACTCTCTTCATTGCTTTTCTCAGTTTCAAGTTTGACTTATAAAAGAGAAAACATTATGCAAATTTTTATGAGATTGAAGGAGGTTGACAATATATAACACCAACTGTATTTTTAATTTGGCAATATCTGTTCAGTAACACTAGGTATCACTACTGTTGTGGTCTAACACATGAATGCCAGTCCTGTGTCTCTTCTCAAGAGAGAGTATTTTTAATAGTAGCAACACTGAAATTAAAGGTATGTCATATACATAGTTAAGCATGGATACAGAAAGATTACTTTTACAGGGCCCAGCAGTTCATATCAGAAAAGGCCAAGTCAGAAGATGGGCAGGTGACTGTCACACCCACACAGCTGCAGCCACTGCCCTGAGCCTGGAATTCCCAGAAGGGAAGTAAGAAGAGCATCCGTGGGTTATCTGCCAGCAAGCAAAGATTGGCAGTTTGCAGCCTCCTGTTTCCTGACAATTTCACGTAAAACATGGGTTTCACCAGGAATGGCATAACCATAACTGCCCTGGCTGTTTTGTAACAAAGTTACTGTTACCTGCTATAACTACTTTTAAGACCACAGCAGGGACATTTCCTCCTTGGCTGACTCCACACCAGGGACTGTGTCTGATGGCTCTCCCTTGCACAGGCACCTGCTTTAGCTGCCCACTGCACCCAGCAGCAGAACTGTGTGTTCACAGAGGTCTGTGTTTGCTTCATGTGGAGCAAGTCACGGAGCCCAAACTGGAAAACACATATTTTCCAGTTGTTACTGAAATAAAGATGAAACTTAGCAGAATCACACACCTGAGGCAACTGCACAGGTTGCTTAATGATGTCAAAGCAACGCTATGAAGAGATGAGCTTGGAAGATCTCAGCACTGATCTCTAAGCCTCAGCTGATCCAGATATAAACCTTAAATTTAAGCTACTCAATTCCTTCCCTTCCAAAGCCAGTTTTTGCAAAGTTGCTCCCTACAAAAAATCATTTCAGATATTGTTCAGGGGTAATAAATGCCATGAAATAGGCAACTATAATTTGTTCACGACAGTAGCAGATGACCCAGCTACAGCTGTGGCTACAGTTTGTTTAAGACTAATTTCCTGTTCAACTCAGGCATGAATAATTTATAGCTGTTGCACCATTGATCTGTGAGGTCCTCACATAGTCTTGAGCACATTTCAAACTTGAAGACATTTCAAACCAACAAATGAAAACACCTGGAACCCTGCAGTAAATTCTTGTGTGATTTGGTCAGACCACTTTCAACAGCCCCTGTAGAAACCCACACAGCCAACAAGACCCCCAAGTTATTGACTGAGTTTGCATAAAGTCATGACTGCCTCAAGCAGGGTGCTGTGAGTACCAATAAAGGCAGTCATAGTCTTGCTATTACATAGCCCTCCCACTTCTGCAGGCTAATATCTAAATGCTAAATCGTATTATCTCTAGACAGGGTATTTGTTTGTATAAACACTTGTTCGGTCAAATAAGGAGTTAATTTCATTCATCTCCCTTCCTCCAACCTCTAATTTTACCCAAGTGGTCATGAACAAGTGCTGAATAATGGCTGCCTCAAAAATTGCAGTAAACTCTGCAAAAACAGAGAGTAGAGAATGTTTAATTTTTCCTAAGGTGTTTACAGATATGATGAAGGGTTTTGCAGATAGGATGTTTCTGATTTAGGAGGTGCTTTTAAGAAATTATTTTAATTATATTCAATATAGCCCTTTGAGGAGAACCTGCTGACTAGACAGAAGTTTGAGTGTTTTGCAGCTGAGTCAGTTTGAACATCTTGCCACCTTCCCCTGTAGATGGGAGGTTTTAGTGGCTTTGACTTGGAACCCTGTGGTCTCTACACTGTGAAGCTACCTAGATTAGAAATTCTGTCATTAAGATTTGGTAAAAATATCTATTTAAAAGGGTAGTGTGATTACAAAACTTCTGTTTTGTGCACTTGTGTTCTGTGACCCCAGAAGCTGCTTTGCATGAGAGTGACTGTAAGTGCCTGACACAAACAGTAATGATCAGTGAGGTGTGTCTCTAACCCTGATTCTCCTTTTCAAGTCATTTTAGGTCAGACAGCGGGATGGGTGTTAGGGGGTGTTTGCAGCTGTCACTTTAGCATGACCCTGTTTCTTTTTAGAAAACTTTTATGTAACAAATAAAGCTGCAGTCACATGTGTCCTGTGTTTTGAAAACAGATGCTCGATGGAACATATGAGTTGAAACCTCCAAGTACTCAATGGTGATTTAGATTCATCAGAGTGGAACAATCTCCCTCAGTGGGCATGTGGTGCTTGTCTGCAGCCTTCCACTGAGGGAGGGCAAGAGAGAAACCATTCCATCTACAAACCAATGTCCACAGCCCCCTTACCTGGCACAGACCCAACAGGTTAGAGAGGCTCACAAGCAACACAATGTAAACATGACTGCATAGCTTTGGAGCCACTTTGTAACTGGGTTTATTGCTGCATTCACAGAATATCACATCTGAGCTCAGATAATCCTTGAGAAACAAACCAGTGCTGGCTTTGAGCTTAGGAGTGTCTTGCAGGCACATAGACAGGACTTCCTGGCTCAGAATATTCTGATGGGGGTGCAGTCTGGCTGTGTACTTGTGTCACACTGTGACTGTGCTAAAAGATCTGTCTCCAAATTAAATGGGAACAAAATTACCTGGTCAGACTGTGCAGGAGGCAGCAAGGCACATCTCAATAGTCAGGTAAAAACTGTTCATTTTAGGATCTACTGTCTGTATTAGAAAAAAACCCCACCATTTTCTAAATGGCAGCTACTGTACTGATGCATGTAGGCTACCAAGGTAGTCTCTTTTGTGGTGTATTTAAAAGACCAGTGTGATGACATTCACGTCCAACTGCATGATGGGTGGCTACAAGCTGAGATTTCAATGGCTTCTGTGAAGAGCTTTAGATTGCACAAGTCTAAACTGGGATTTGTACTTGTTTCATTGATGAAGTTGAGTGTGACAGGAAGAGAGTCATCAGAAATGGTAACAAGTTACTGACAGACACCTAGCAGACAATGAAAAGTAACAAATCCAGTCTCTTACTTTCCCTTTCACACTTTTCACTATAGATTAACAAAATCTGCATGGGACAAAACCCCAGGTGTCTTTCATCATGAACTCATACATGGGAACTTACAGCTTCATATATATGGGCTATACCTTGATGCAAACTCTTCTGTCCCATTAATAAGACTCCCTTGTTAACAATAACTCATTCCCTTGATTGTAACAACTAGGAAAATACTGTATGGGTAGAAAATGCTAATGACATGTTGTGGGTTTTCATACTCTGCAATTCATAGCCTTATCCTTGAAAACAAACTACTTGGAAAAGCAGCTAATGGTGTTTAGCATTTGTTTGGAGATTTATATTAAATACAAGTATCTGCTTGTACTTGGAGAGGATGGGGAAAGATGGGAAAGAAGTTAAGTTCCCTAGGATATAACACAGAATGAAAATACTTTTTCCAGTGTTTCATAATAATCTTTTTGTAGTAACAAAACTTTGTCTTGCATCACCAAGACACATGGTAAGCGGAAGAGGTCTGAGCAGCGAGGTGTAAGAAATTAGGCCAAGTCTGGAAACAAGCCTTCGACAAGGTTTTGTCTCTAAAATGCACACACAGCTTCAATGTGCTTCCCAAGTTCTCACTATTGTATACAAGTGAAGTAAAGGAAGAGGAATATTTTTCTTAGTTCCTATTTATACTGATCAAGAACACAAGGCAAAAATACAACTAAGGCAAAACTTTATTTTTTTTGGTAAAAAGAAAAATGAAGCAGTTTCATAAGTAAGCAATATTTTCTAGGGTTCTGCAGCAGGACCTTCACCAAGCCTCATTAAACTGATAGTCTTACTCAGTGCATCTTGTTTTCAAGTAAAGCAAAAGTACCAAATGAGATTACAAGTGGCTATGTGGAATATCTCTTCTGACCATGGCACCTGAGTGCACGTTCACTGGGCCTAACAGCCCACCACTATTTTTATACACTCACTTGCTAAACTAGCATGGGTTGCTACCCTATGTATTTTTTCACTTTGCACAATCCCAAGTATCAGTGAAACTACTGCATTTTTGCCAGTTCCACAACTTGACTCTTGGATGCTGGCACATAGCTCAGAAATTTCTGTCCTAACCCAAGTAATGTTTAATTATTCTACATTTGAAGGTCAGTACGACATACACATACATCTTCATGCCACACTTGCCTGTTAGGCAAATGCAGTATTACAGTACTAATTTTACTTTTACTTAGGTAAAAGCAGAACTCTATTTGTCTGCAAAGCAAGATATTTTGAAGAGTATTGTGAGTTACACGTACACCATTCCTTCTCTAGTGTCACACTAGTTACATGTATACACAATTTAAGCAAATAATGTATTTTTAGCTTGCTCTTTATACAGGACATTTGTTACATATCCCAATAGTTATCTGAAAAAAATTCCAGACCAAGCCAAACTGCGTAGTAGTGCTTTAATGTTCATTTCTTGAAATCCAAAACAGCCTTACAGTAGCTGTTAGGTGGCTACCAGTCTCTTCCAAAGACATACAGTTATAAAGAAAAAATTCCATCAATAAGCAGCATCTGAGAAAAAAACTTAAGGTAGCTGCCACTTAGTGGCAGCACTCATTTAGGCATTTTTGGTATCAATACATCTCTTTATCATATAATTTGTGCATTAATGAACAAAAACATAGGCCCCAATCCTGCAAGTACTTGCAAATGTGCAAACGTTTTTCTTCCATGTGGAATATTTCAAGTTAAGACTCATCAGATGAGCAAAGTTAAGAACTTGCATAAATCTTTAAAGGAGGGGAACTCTTAGTGCTCAAAACTTAACTATATTATTTCATAGGACTAAGATCCAATTCTAGACTTAGAGAACATAGGAAACACTCTTATAAACCACAGATATGTAACTTTGATAAATGCTTTCAATGCTAACAAGAGCCTCTAGAAATATGCATGTCTTCTCACCAAACACTTTAATCCTGCTTGGACTGATGTGGGTGCAGTCTTACTGCCCCAGCTCCCAGCTCCTGCAGGAGGAATCAATAAAGTGCTTGTCACAAATTCCACAGTCATGGAATAAAATCAAATTTAAGTACCTTCAGAATGTTTTTGGATTTATAAACAATGAATTGAAGGCTGATGTCAGGTCTCCAGCATGTTTTCCTGAATTGCTAACAAATATTATATTCTTCATTTGAAGACAAATTAGAATTCTGCTAGGACTAGGTATATTTCACCCAGCAAAGTCCTCCTCTGCCTCCAAGGGGGGAGGAAACTTAACTGGATTTAATGTCAACTTAAACATTCATGCTTGACCAAAACATGATGCTCATGCAATTTCACAAGCACCAGCATTCAAAGTGCAAGTTAGCTTTGTTTAATCAAACATGAAAAACCAGTATTGTTTATAATATATCCACTCAATTGTGTTTGTAATTTTTTGTCAAATGCACCATGATCCTGAAAGGTCTTGCTTGCCCTTTGACATTTCCTTTGATTTGATGTGTTTTGCTCCTCTTGAACAAAGTATCTTTGATATTAGCTTTGACATAAATTGTATTGATCTTTGTGGCATCTTCTTCTTAACATACTTCTGAATATTTAAATTATGACAACTTTCTCTTTAGATAGATACATATATATATATTAGATTTTTTGCTAGCTTTCAGATAACTCATCTATGAGAACTGGCTTAGACTGTATGCTCTCTGTAGAGAACTTCTGTATGCTCCTCATACAGAAACAAATAATAGTTTGAAATATTAGCCATATGTTTGGATGATTTTTTTTTAAAGGCTTCGGTGTTGCTTAACTTTATCTTCCAGTCAGCTACAGGATAATAGCAACAGCAAATACATTGACAATGCAGTTCATTGTTCGGTTTTCCCATCTCACCGTGCAGGTTCCTAGGAAAGATTATTACAACATGAAAACAGAATTCGAGTGTCTTTATTGCGTTCACTTTATCACAGTGTAAATTATGTCAAATTAATATGAATATTTCAGTTGCCATTTAAGGTAAATGGTACTACGTCATCTTGTCTATAAATAGACTACAGTCCTCAAACATTTTCAGTAACTTGTACATTGTTTGCTACCTAACATGAGTCTTGTATGCTTAAACAGTTTCCAGGAAAACACCATTTCAGTATCTCTTTTTAAAAGCTGGACTTGCAAAAATCCTAAAAAATCTCAAACAGAAATTGGCAAGATAATCAAACAAGAAATAAAAAAAAACAGACTGGATCAAATACATTCTAGTGTATTTACCTTCTGCAATTTTCCTCTCCTGTTGTATCAATGCTTCACAAGCCAAGGAAACATGAAGATTAAACTGTAGTCATTTACTTAACTTCATTTTACAGTTTTTTTAACTTTAGTTGGCTTTTAGATGCCCTCTCTGCTTTAAAGTTAAACCTTGACACTGTTTTCTAAAGAGACCTTTCTGAGCCTGTGGCAGACAACACATGATTTTAATATTTATTTCCCATGATATTCTGAACCTGGGAACAAATGTAGTTAGAACTGATTTTGAAACAATATAATGCATCCAAAGCCTGGCTGACAGTTAGGCAGATGAAACACATACTGTTAGTCAAACTATTTCTGTTTTTCACCAAGCTCTGTTCTCCTCCTCACAGCAGGCAGGCAGGTATGTTTAGGACTAACCACTCCTATTTACTGTGAATGTTTTACTGTCTCTTTAACTGATCTATGGTTACTGACAAGGATTAAATGCTTTGACTCTTGTTTCA
This sequence comes from Myrmophylax atrothorax, assembly GCA_026770055.1. NCBI lineage: Eukaryota > Metazoa > Chordata > Aves > Passeriformes > Thamnophilidae > Myrmophylax > Myrmophylax atrothorax. The sequence continues at coordinate 7,646,434 of JAOXXN010000001.1, read as the reverse complement.
GAATGAAAGGCATTTCTAGTCCTGCTTCTCATTATTTACAAAGCAATCACTCTTAATGCAGGCACTGACTGATAACATTTCTGCTGGGATTCCAAACAAGCACCTACTTCTGAAAGCTACTGCCACTACAGCCACTCACGAAAATGTTCAACACACATGTTACAACTGAGCAAGAAGTAACATTTCTTTTCCCACAAATTTTCTGTTTGGATGGGGAAACTTACCATCAGTTGTGGTATCCCAGAAGCACGAGCTTGCTGTGTGAAGACCAGCTCCACTCCTCTGCATCACCGCACAGGTAACTGCAAGGTGTAGCCATAAAATCAAGGCATTAATTACTAAAGCAAAAGAGGTGACTCATTCAGTACTTCTGAACTCAAGCCTGTGTTAAATTTTCAAATGGGTGGCACACGGCATTCAGCTGTGTCAAAGCCATTTTTGACAACTTCCTCGCCACCAGTATTTTCCTTAAGAACTTATTATTAATTTCATGATTATTTTTACTCACACTAACACAACAGCTTTAACAAAATGGTTGCTAATAGGATTATGGATTTTATCTTTTAAACTTCTTAGATATGGCTGGTGTCATGGGCACGTCAGAACAGGATTGCAGGTGCTGTCCTCACAGGTACAGCAGAAGTCTCACTTGATGAGAGTTGTTTCCCAAAAATACTGGCTGATTGCTCTCTGAAACCACATCCCAGTACCATGTACCATTTCCAGACTGACCCGCAATGGTCACAAAACCACTGACAATCTGAATTCAAGAATTTTGAAAAGAGAACAGTATGCTAACACTTGCTACATCCCACAAAAGGACCAAAGTGGGTTAAACTTCTACTTATTTCAATTTCCCTTTCACAGATATATATATAGGTATATAGATATATAAATATAATGGCACACATAACTTAGAATACAGGACTAAAGTCTTCCAAATGTTTGCATTTATAGGAAGCTTAATGCAGCTGAAAATTTTATTTAAGATAGCAACTATTTCCTGCACTGATACCAAAAAAGTCAATATAATTGCTTTGGGGTTGCTTAACAATCAGAAAAGACCATGTAACATGTAATCTGTGTTAAGAGTTACTAGCATGCCCAGCCCAGGTAACACTGCCACAGCTTTATCATAGGTATTACTAAAAAAATCTACATAACAGAAGAGTTCAGGTATCTCCTCTGCTTTGTTTACAGTTTAAAACTTTCTACTGAATACAGCACTCCATCCACATTAACTTTTCAGCATTTATTTATTGTGACTGCACGTGGTGCAAGTACAACTGCTTGTACTTACCAATGTACTTACCAATGTACTTGTATGTTTTTCCAAGTTTTACCAGATGTGTCAGTGACTGTTCCACTATAGCAGCAGTCCACTGGTTGACTTTGTTGTGATTATAATCTGCCTTGCCTATAACACTTTCTATGCACTAAAATAGAGAAAAAAAATAGTTACAGTAAACAGATTTCCAAATGCAAAGGTTTCAAATGTTTCACACAGTCTGGGGATTATTTTTCTAGCAATTAGATTACTTTAAATTACTTAACATCATCATGTATCAGTTGCTGAGTGTGAAGTAAAGTGACCCTTCTTGGAAACTTATTTTTAGTATACATTTACCACAGTATTTCATGAATAAAAAAAGAGGCCCCGACTGAACATTTCTTGCAGGAAAGTCCTTAGCCATATGCTTTAAGTACCAAGTGAAGTGAATGGATCTATTTACCAATGAAGCTACTAACACATCCCACTGTTATTAATGTCTACCTACTCCAACTTGGCTTCCAGAAGCTAAATGGAATTGGTACTACTTCAATTAATAGTATCAGCCTGGGCTGGCCAACCTTTCAGAGTCTGTGAGGAAAATTCCAAAATCTACAGAGCTAGAGTGACAATAGTGAAATGCACACCCCGGCTTAAAAGGTGAGGAAGATATGGGAGATACTCAGGGATTGTATCTTGCAGCAAAAGAAATATCTGAACTGCTTGAAAACTACATGTTCTCCCATAGCTACAGATTGGCGAACCCTTGCTTAAAATGATTTAACAGAAAGTCTTCTCCCTAACTTTAACTCTTAAATTGCAATCCCTTCTCATAAGAAATTCAGAATTATGTGCTGATCGATACTTCTTAAAATTGAGAAATTTGGGTAAGAAACGCACATCTGAAAAAGGTAAGTAAAATAAAACTATCTTCTGCTCTGATTCAGTAAGATGAATCCCATGCACTAACCACCCACTCCCATGCTGTGTAAGAGCCTTATGTCCCAGATTATGAAAAGCCCAATTAGTTCTGATCACAGTATATAAAGCTGGCCAACGAAGTCAATGGAAACAAACATTCACAAAAGACAACAGAATATAGAAGAGTGACAAGACTCCTCAGGGATTTTGGTCCTTCCTGAAACACACCCAGTGCTAGAGCTCCTTCTCTTTGGTTAAGCTTCCGATCAGAGGCAGAAACATTTGGCTTTACTCCCAGTGTCTGGAGACTGTCTCATACCGTATTTGGCTTTACAAGGCAGGGACAGTTACATAAAGGGTTGAATTGTCATTTATCTGACATCAGGAGCTTGCTGTTGTGTTCTGCAGCAGCTTCAAAAGCACAGTCCTTTCCCTTCTTTATGGAGCAGGTGGAAAAGGACCTGCAGAGCCACTCCAGGAATTCCTTTCTCAAAACACTGCTTCTCTGCAAAACCTGTAAGCCACAGGCTCTTCATTAATAATTTTCTAGGTATTTAATTTAGACCATGAGGCTACTCACTTGTCAGCCTGCTCTTTTTGTGTAAAAAATGTTTTTCAAATGCATTGCTACAACAACGAGCTCATGTAGTGCAACCTCCCACACAAGCCAAGGTTAAATCCCAAAACTGATCACAGTGTTCAAGGCCTTGTTTTAAAAATCTCTAAGGATGGATACTCCACAAGCTCTCCCTGCAACCTCTATAGTTATTAGCTTCTCTCTAGCTGGATAAAGGGGAAAAATATTGGAGTGAGTTGGCCTTGCAGCTTGTGACTGCCACCCCTCCTCTTCCCACTGTAACGCAAATCTGGCTCTCCTCTCATCTGCTTTCTCCTCTTTAGGTAGCCGAAGACATCAATTAGATGAAGCTTAAAGCAGCTCCAAATTAAACTCTGTATTTATTCGATAAAAATAATACTTTAATATAAGATTGAATTTATGCAGGATGGTCAGTGAAAATAACTACTTTCACTATACTGCAGGGTAAGATAAGGTAAAGAATTTCTTTGAAATACAGGTGTTAGTTAAAACCTACCTCCTTAACTATGTTGTGGGCCTCATCAGCATTGAAGATCATCTGCAATAAAAATTAACGATTATTATTTCTGACAGAAAAGTAAATGAATTACACTTTTACTCTAAGGAACACATAATGACTAGGTCTCATGTCTGGTTATTTGCATTGTGTGGTCTGTTAGCATAATTCTACAAATCTTACTTTTTACCCCAGCTCCATGCACTTGTTACTTAGTATTGCTTTGCTAGTGATGCAGAAAGCTCGGGCCTCAGTAAGCTTGGTTCAATTTACAGTTTCTGCAATGACTGAATCCCACCACTGTCTATGCTTGTCATGGGGATATTCTCCAAGAAAAATTAAACGACAGATCTTTTATTCTAGCTTTTAATACGTATTTTTACTGGAGTCACGGACTTACTAACTCACAGGTTACATGTTGCTTCCAAAAGGTTTTGTAATTCTAGTATCAAAAAGACCAGCTTGCACAGTAATTGGCGTACCTAAATCTCTTTCTCAAGCACAGGAAAAGCTGGCAAGTTTTAATTCCTCCTATTTCATTCCTACTCATGGGCACTTAGCTTGGATCCCAAAGGGAACACGGGCACGTACCCTGGTGCCACCTGCCTCTTCACAGCCGTGAATTTCAAACACTCGAGCAGGGGCAGAAACCTCAAAGGCATTCATGTTTACGGTGGGTTTGGGGGTTTTTAATGAAAACCGGCGATTCTCAGTGAAAGCCGCGGGAGGGATCGGCTCCTCCGCCCGGGCTGGCGGGACCAGCCTGCGGCGCTGGTCTGGCACTTGTTGGGTTTTCCTCTGGGAAACGTTTGGGTTTGGGTTTTTTTTAATTTTTCCCAGGGAAACTGCTGGGGACTTTCCCGGGAAAAATGGCCGCGGTCCGACAGCACCGGCGGCAGCGCTCGGCTGGTTCCTGGAGGGAACGTCCATCCCCGGAGCCGGACGCGCCGGCGG
>JAOXXN010000001.1:7622658-7637737 GCA_026770055.1 Myrmophylax atrothorax | reverse complement strand
CTAATACCATCACTGATTTCACAAGAGCAATGCTAAATTGTAACAAGGAGCCAGTACACTTCTTTTCAGGAAGAGTTACCTGATAACATTGCTTAATTCTTTGTTACACCATTGCAAACTGTATCTTGGGAAATGCAAAGTGGTTGGCAGTATAATTAGCTCTGAGAAGTGTAATAGGAAATGTGAAAAGTGCTGAAAGAGGTGGCTCAGAAATACAACCCTAAATGTGAAAGAGCTGTAGGCTTCCATCTTTCAAATGCAGAACAGGAGCTCTTAACAAGAAAGAGAACAAACAGGGCGTTTCAAATCACTCGTTAATTAAAACACAAATATTTGAAGAGGCTTTGGCGTACTGGCGAGGTGGCAGCCTGTGCAGGCTGTGCAGATCCTACGCTGCTTGAGCACAGCCAGCAAAAAATGTGAATACTAATGTTACTAAAATAGTATGCCTTCTGTCTCGATTTTTCCTTTAAATTGTTGTAAACATTTTAAACCTTCACATCTACTTTAAATTGTGGAATATAAAATCAGTAGAATTCTGGTATTATTTTTTTCTAAGTTGGTTCCTAAGCTACATGTGGCTGGATGCTGGAGGAAGGATCGGCGTGTGCTGCTCTTACTCTAGATCCCCTCCTAAACACTTGCTGCTGGGTACCACAGAGTTCAGAAGGGTGGAACAGATATATGCTCGGGTTAATCAATATGGCAGCTTTTGTGCTGGCCAGATCAGGGATGCTTAACCCCAGCAGAAGTTTTAATTATTTGCTTTTATTCTGTTTTGTTTGTTTGTTTGTTTGTTTGTTTGTTTATTGGGAGCTGTTTTAATGTTAACTGCCATGACTTGCTAGAACTTCTTTGAAAAGCTGAATGGCCACGCAACAACTGTTAAAAAAAAATTTATGGTTCTAATACAGCAAGTCAGAAGCATTACACTACACAGCATGACTACTCAAACAGAAACCACTGAGCTGGAAGGGGAGGAGAGTGCTGCCTCCTTCACTTTCTAAGTGTTGACACTCACTTCAGCGTGAAGGGGACAAAACACTGTGGACTGGCCTTGTTCCCTTGTGCCCAGGCAACTGTAAAAGTCACATTGGGTGGGATGTACAAACACTTGGGATAAAAGCTGATCAACATTTAAAATTTGATTTGGGAAAAGCTGACATTTCAGATCTTACCATTTTGGCAGAAATTCAAATGGAATGGCATTTGTGGGAACTGGTCACCTGCTCACTGAGAGCAATATATTTATTGTAGCTTTTGTGACAGCACAAAACAAGCCATGATGAAAACCACTTGCACTGGTCCAGTGCTGGAGCTAAGACCCAATGGCCACCAACAAGCATAAATGGTAATAAAGAAGCAAAAGGGTTTGATGAAGGTAGTATGACACTAACAAAATGTAGAATGAGATTGTCTAAAGAACTGACTGTTGCTGTGCATGGCAGTAGTTAATCAGTGCAATGAACTACTTGAGGAGAAACTGTTACCTGCCCTTAACAGTGTTTTCAGAATTTTCATGTTCATAAAAACTTCTAGCTTCTCCAAAACTAAAGCTGAGGAGGAAAAAAAAAAAGAAAAAAGCAGGGAGACAGGGGGGAGAGGATATGAAGAACTCTCCTGGATCAAACTCTTCAATATTTTCCTTGGGACCAAACTGAAGAAAAATTAATTAATCTTTCCAGTTTTTACATATAAATGTTGGTCACAAAAAAAGAGATAAGAGGGTTTAGGCTTGTTAGTGATATCAGTGGTGGACCTCTCTGCTGCTCTTAGGAAACAGGCAAACTCTTACCTACAACAGCATGCTTATGGCTTAATACAGGGACCTGTCTTCCCACTTTGTTTCCTTCTGTGATGGCATAGAGCTCACAAATAATGGCACAAACCATCTGTACTGAGTTTATATGGGCATGTGCTGGCAGTGGCTGGAGGGCTGCAGGGTTGTCCTCTGTGAGAAGACACCAGGAGCTGCTTCCATACCAGACACAGCTGTTTCCAGCATGCTTGAAAATGGATCTGCCACTGCCTAGGGATGGACTGAGCTGGTGCCTCTGTGAGAACATGTTTAAGAAAAGGTAAAAAATACTGTACAGTGGTGAGAGAGGAGTGAGAAAAAAATGTGAGGACAACAACCCTGCAGACGTGAAGGTCAGTGAAGAAGGGGTGGGAGGAGGTGGTGCAGGTCCTGAAGCAAGGAATTCCCTGCAGCTGATGAAGAAGACCATTTAACCTATGCAGGACCATGCCAGAGAAGACATCCACTTACAGCCCATGGAGGACCCCGAGCCAGAGCACATGGACATACCCTGAAGGAAGTTGCAGCCCACGGAGAGCTCAGACAGGAGCAGAGTCCTGGCAAGAGCTGCAGCCCATGGAGAGGAGCCCATGCTGGAAGAATCTGTTCACAAAGGACTGTACCACCTGGAAAAGAACCCATGCTGGAGCAGTTCATGAAGAGCTGCAGCCTGTGAGAAGGACCCATGTTGGAGATGTTTGTGAAGGACTGTATCCTGCGGGAGAGACCCCTGCTGGAGCTGCTGAATAGAGTGAGAAGGAACCAGCAGCAGAGAGGAGCTGGAATGGACTGACTGTAGCCCCTGTTCCTCATGTGCCTGAAACACTCAGTGGGGAAAAGGCAGAAGAGTCAAGAACAAAGCAGTGAAGCCGAGACTGGGAAGAAGAGAGGATTGGAGGGAAAATCATTTTAGCTTTGGCCCTGTTTCTTGTCATCTTACTCCATTTTTAACTGGCAGAACATTAACTTCCCCTAAACCGAGTCTGTTTCGTCCATGACAGCAGTCGGTGAGTGATCACCCTGCCTTTATCTTGACTGATGAGCTTTTCCATCCTATTTTCTCCCCCGGCTTGAGGAGAGGGAGTGATGGAGCAGCCGGGTGGGGGTTTGGCAGCCGGCCAGAGTCAGCCAGCACACCTACTGCCGACAGATAACAGCTCCCCCTGTACATCACATCTGAAAGCAGCACGTTCCTGTGAGCCACTGGCTGTGCTCTGTGAGTGTCACAGATAACTGTCAGCATAATTTTAATCAGTAATACACAGCAATTACAGACACAAAAAGGCAGGAGGGATGGCAGGTATTGTTTGAAGGCCTTTAAATATCAGCTTTCTTAGAGTAGAAGGGGAAGATGCAAGAGGTGTTTATTATTTGCTCCACTTCAGCCATTTTTCTCATTATTTTTATAAATACAGAAGAGGAACAGCAGGAACAGCTCAAGAGCAGAATGCTGAAGAGAAGACCTAGCACATATGATATGACCAAGCATTCTCCAGACTATGCCTTGTTTGTCTTCTGAAAGTGATACCTTTGTTCCAATAAGATAATGAAATGGGAATATATCTAACCAGTCAAAGGCAATGGGCATATATTTAGAATATATTACTAGCTTTTTACATCTATGATAAAGCTTTATTCTGTATTAATATCTTTTAGACTAATTACAGCTCTAACTTGGGATTTAGAAATCTGATATATTATTGTGTGTGAGTGGAAAAGACCTTATTTCCCAAGTAAACCAAACAAGCATTATAGAATATGTTTTACTTTTCCAAAACCATTAGCAAAACAATGTGCAAGACAATTTAGTGGGAACTGCTAGTGATCAAAATTTAAAAATAAATATGTTAAAGCAAATAAATTTCATGTGTATATACACCTTTTTCACTTTTTTTTCCCTAACCAGAAATTGACTGGGTTCAATTTAGAATGGTTCTCGATCTATTTGTTAATAATGTACTGAATTACTTCCTCCTACAAATCAAAATTCATCACAGATGGCCCAGGAACTGTATGTGATCTCTATATTGAATTCTCAATTAATATTTGGTTTACTTAGGGACATGGGTAACCTGTGAAGTCAGAGAACCAGAAATAAATTAAATCTTATTGTGGCTATTCACATGACGATGAAGGATCAGGAATTTGAACGATTTCTGAGATATCTGTCTTATTTGTCAAGATTTTTGGAAATAATCAAGTGTGGTAAAGAAAATGACCTTCAGTGACCTTATAGTTCAAACATCGAAGTGTTCCAAGACTGCCTGTTCACATGTTTGCAACTGGTCATTCACTTCATTAAATGTTACTAAAGAATATGGTAAAATGCACAGAATATGGTGTTGTTTTAGATGTTATTCAAGCAGTCATCATAATGCTGTTGTAAGATTATAAACTATGAGAGCTTGTGCCCAAATACTCCTACAACATGCATGTTTGAAGATGACAAATTTTGTGATGTATAAACATTTAAGTGCAAATAAGAACTGATTCAAAAAGTATTTGTTTCAAAACATCTAGTCTATGATATTTTTTATTGTGTGCTGTGCATAAAACTGTCTTAATCTCAGTCTTTTATAATTTAGAAATGCTGCAGTACCAGCTGTTAAAAGCAGGCACAGTGTTATCCCTTTCTGGAATGCAAGACCTTAATTGCATGAAAGCTAAATAAAATACGTGGTCCTTTACCATGAGCAGAGCACTTATCTTTTAAGCTATTATTTGCTTTACTGAGGTGAAACTAACCATTGTAGGACTGCGATGCATTCCTGACATTGTTCATAATATAACTGATACAAAATGCCATACTATTAGATGTTGAATTAGGCACTGGCAAGAATGCTATATGGAGGAACTCACATTTTGGTGATCTTACTTTTTTCTTGTGGTTCAGAACAAAACCAAACACATATTGTTTTAAGGTGGAGCAAACATCACAAGACAGCTGAGCTGATGTGAAGGCTCAGTGCCAACAGATGGAGGAGTTCAGCCCCTCTCCCCTCCATTTCATTCCTCAGCAACACATTCCCACCTTCCCTGGCAGAGGCTCCAGTTCTCCACTGACTCCTCACACTGAGGATGTCTCATTTCAACATCAGCAACAAAAGCTGTGGAGCTTTCTGGTAGATTTCTGCACTGTCTTGCTAAGAGATCACATAGACAAATGAGCCAGGGAGAACATAATTGAAACATGGAGAAAAAGGAAGTGAATAAAGATTTTCACCTTTCAGTGGCTGAAAACTATTAGAAAAATGTAGTCTTTTAATCAAACATGAGCTCATTTCCCCCAGGTATCAAAATAACTGCTTTAAATAATCTTTTTACATGTTTTTTTCTTTTTTTTTCTCTTTATCTATACCCGTACTGTGAACTGCTGTTAAGCAGCAGGAAATCTTAATGACTCTTGCCAGTCACAGTCCTACTTTAAGGCAATGCACACTTATTCCAGCTGAAAGGAAAGAGACATTGAACATCCCTTTTTGTCATTCTGTCTGAAACAATGAAAACTCTTGTCTAAAATACTGTCTAACATATCACAGAAAAGCATGAAAAGAAACTAATTTTTTGACTAATGGGCTTATCTGAACTAGAAATATGAGGACTAGCAGTTGTCTTAATGAGCTAAGGGAGGGACAGGTAGCAGAGATGTCATTGTTCCTGTTGGGAGGAATGAGTTAAATAGTGGAAGACTGGTGAGAAAGATTATAAATTGCTCAAATGACCTGGCAGCTGGGAATAACTCTTGATAAGCCTGTGTGAACAGCAGACTAGTGATCCTCTAGCATGGACAGAGTTTAATGGTGCCTGAGTTTCCTCTTGTGTGTCTCTGCCTGGATGCTGCTTTGGGGACCCTGGGCTTAGCGAGGTAATGGAAATAAATTCACTCTTTGCATTCTTGCTGTGAGTTTTTGGATGTCACAGTTGCCTGCCTGTGTCAACTCACACAGTGCTCTAAGAACTCTAAGGAGCAGAGCTTACTTTGGAAAACAGGCTTTCTACAAAGACAAAACTTGAGGTCTACATAAAAATGTTCCTATAGAAAGTATTACCTTTCTGTAGTATTATATCAGGTTTGCTTGGAAAGGTTTTGGTAGTGGGTCAGGGGGTGTGTGGTGTGTGTGGGGGCTACAGGAGTGGCTGATGTGAGGAGTTGCCAGAAGCTTCCCCCTTATCCAACAGAGCCAATGCCAGCCAGCTCCAGGAGAGACCTGCAGCTGGCCAAGGCTGAGTCCATCAGGGATGTTGGTAGTACCTCTGGGATAACAGATTTAAGAAGGAGAAAGAAGCTATTGTGCAGAAGCAAATTGCAGCCAGAGAAGAGAAAATATGTGAGAACAACAGCCCTGCAGACACCAACGTTGGTGAAGCAGGAGGGGCAGAAGATGCTGCAGGCCCTGGAGCTGAGGTCCCCCACCTGTGGAACAGACTGTGGTGAGGCAGCTGTGCCCCTGTAGCCCATGGAGGAGCAGAGATTGACCTGCAGCCTGTAGAGGATCTCATGCCAGAGAAGGTGAATACCCAAAGAATGCTTTGAGCCCATAGGAAGCCCACACTGGAGCAGGTTTGCTGCAGGACCTGTGAGCCCATGGGGGCCCACAATGCGGCAGTTCATGAAGAACTGTAGCCTGTGGGAAGGACTCAAATTGCATAAGTTCATGGAAGACTGTCTGCTGTGGGAGGGACCCCACACTTGAGCAGAGGAAGAATGTGAGGAGTTCTCCCCGCAAGGAGGAAGAAGTGGTAGAGACATTGTGCAATGAACTGATTGCAGACCCCATTTCCTGCCCTGCGCTGCTGGTGAGGGCAGGAGGTAGAGAAATTGGGAGTGAAGTTAAGCCCAGGAATAAGGGAGTGATAGGAGGAAGATGGTTTTAAGATTCGGTTTCATTTCTCATTAGCTTACACTGATTTGAACGGTAACAAATTAAACCAATTTCCCTCAGTCAAGTCTGGTTTTCCCATGGTGGTAACTGCTGAGTGATCTCTCCTTATCTTTATCTTGACCCATGAGCTTTCATTACATTTTCTCTTCCCTGCTGGGCTGAGAAGAGCAGTGAGAGAGGCACTTTGGTGGATACCTGGTGTTCAGCCAGGGTCAACCCACCACAGGTGTTAAAGGCAACACAATTGGGCTGTGTTTATAAGTCACTTAAACCATCTTAAGGAAGCACCTCATTCAGGGTTGTAGAATCATGGAATGACTTGGGTTGGATAGGGACCTTGAAGATCATCTAGTTCCAACTTCCCTGCCACAGGCACGGACACATTCAACTAGATCAAGTTGCTCAGAGCCCCATCTAAGCTGACAGTTTTTATCTTCACAAAAGTCACCCTGTAAGGTTTCAACTGTGAATGAGTGCATTGAGCAAAACATAAAGCAAATGAAAGAAGCACAAGTCAGAGACTTGCCATATCACTGAGTTTTCTAAGGAATTAAGAATTCTTTTGTAAAACAGATGGAAGTATTTTTTTGCTGTGAAGATGTAAGTTTGCCACCTTAGTTATTTTCCAAACCCTGTTTCAAATGCAGAATGCAGCTTCTCGCTTCCTAAGCAGTGTTTTGCCAAGGACAAGCTGGACCAATTTGTTTGAGCTAAAGTGTCCTTTCAGTTTCTGACCAGAATGGAAAGCACCGGTGTACAAAGCCTGCTTTAAATATTTGGTGCTGGTGTTAACAAGTGTCTTTACTTGCAGCTGAATAGTTGTATAGGTGAAAAAAAATGTGATGTTCAACAGTTTGGTATGTTTTGTTAATCCAGTGGATGAACCCTGAAGTTTTATAGACTCATTTTCTGGCTGGCATATATTGAAGTGTTTCAGTGAAAGACTGGTGAAATATCTTGACCTTAAAGCAGTTCAGTGGCAGCAAGCAGAGGAGAAGGAAGATTTTCACCTTAAACCCTAGAAATTTTTTCAAGCCACATATTATTGACCTACCCTAAGGGTCTATGTATGCATTTTCAGCTGAAGTAACTATAGTAACTTTGTAGACTTTTAGGGAGGTTTTGTTAGAAGAAATGGCATAACTCTTCACAGGGCCAGCAAAAATGTTGTGTAAGAAAAAATAAATAAGGAGCTAGGAGAAGACTGTTTCTGTCAATTCTCTATTGTGTGGAATTATAAGGGTGTTTTGGGGTTTTTTGCTTTGCATCTTCTAAAAAGTCCTAAATCTTGTAAATTGACAATTAGTTAGAAGATAACTAACATTTAAGTGATTTAAACTATACTCTTGATGAACTTTACACATTTTATATATAGGAAGTCAACTGGATTCATTAAAAATTTCTGAATTTTGTAGAGGCCATTAAAATTATTTGCAATTATTTGCAATTATTTGCAATAAAACATTTGTGAAAATACAATAATTTTGCTGATTAATTTGCTAATTAATAGAATTGTAGCTAGATGTTTTGAAGTAAAAAAGTACTTCAATACCTTTAGGATGAAATTATATGTTCAAGTCCCAGTCTGCAGGTGGGTCATAAATGTTCAAATTCTTTCAATGATTCCTTTGGTGTTGCCTTGAAAAATATTTTTCAATGTGGAACACCAGGCACCTGGTTGTTAACTGAACGCTTCTTTATGCATCATTGCATTCTACAGCTCTGACTCACTTTGCATAGTTCTTGCTTGAGCAAAGAATGGAATAGCTGACACCAAAATAATTGTCTAAATAAATAGTACACACAGTAATGGGGTCTGTAAGAGCATTCCCTTAGCTTGCATGAGTTCATTCTAGGCAGTAAATCAAATATTGGCTTAACATAGCACAGTGAGGCATCAATTTGTGCATTCTCTTATTCTTTTTCTTTCAAATGTACTAAAGAAAAGCAGAGGAAAAAAAAAAGATTTCTCATTTTATGATGTGAGAAAGAGAAGTACAAGTTTGCTGCTGCATTTGATATATCTCTGAGTCTGCTTTTAACTTCTCCTTTAAAAAGAACAGGAGATACTGTAATTACTCTGAAAAGCTTTTTGTAAATACCTGCTTTTCTAAATCTTTTCAGTGTCTGAAACAGAAATGACCTTGTCTTAGAACAGTTCCCCATTTTACAATTCGAGGTCTATGACATGTAATTTTTCTGTTCATATCATAACTAACATTAAGAAAAACCTTTTTACAGAGTTGTCCTCATACAAGAGAAGGCTTCACTCTTCTTGTATAACATTTCCTGCATCCTGCTTTTGTCAGTGTTTATTTGGTATGGAGAAGAGAAGGCTAAGATGACAATGAATAACTGGAATGAAGCTTGAAATATACCACCCTTCTCTCAGAGCTAAGCTTCTTAGCTTTGTAATAAGAAAAATGGTGGGGCAAGTAAGCTCAGGGACAAGAGCCTCTGACTTGTAGCCCAATGCCATTGTTAAGAAAAAACAGAATCCAAGTCCTAAGAAAAGCAGGAGGGTCTGGATCCCATGGCTGCTTGGTTGCATTGATCTGTTGAACATTTATAATGTACACAGAAAAAAAGCATTGTTGGGGCTTTGTCGAAGTCCTACAAGCCCCATATGTCACATACTCATCAAGAAGGAATTGTGAAGGAGCAGACTCAAATGAAATTAAATGTATCTTTAAATAAAATTAAAACAGCAGGCATAATAATATTGATTAAATAAACCTGGCATCTTTGAAGAAGGAACTCTGGATGAGCCGATGAATGGTTCAAAGAAATGTGGTGCTATTGCTTCTGCAACACTTACTGCATTTCTTCTTGAAATACTGTTTTGCCCTTTTATTCATTAGTGCATCAAACCAGGCATTTTTTCAAAAGATACATTTGAGTTTTCCCCATTTTTAGCTGGAAGAGGAGAGAAGCACATCAGTATCACAAGCCACATTAAAATTTTAACAGGGAGCCTTTCTACAGAAATGCCAAAAAGATCTTCATTTAAAATGTGGAACATACAAGATCTCAAACCACTGAAAAAATACCCAGAAATAGGACATTTGTATTGAAGTAGCTTCCATACCTTTTTTACCAGTTACTGAATTATTGAAGTATTACTAAGTCTCTGGTTTTTTATGAATACCTCCATGAAGTGATAGCTAAAACTTTGAGCACTAAGAGCTGGCAAAAGGCTCCTCTCTCTCCATGATGGCTGCAATTATACTTTTGGAAAATAGCCCAGGGAGTGCTCAGTTGGACAATGAGAACTTGCATGCCTCAGCTTCCTTGACAAAGGCTTTTTTTTTCTTTTTCTTTTTTAATTTTATTCTCAAACTCTGCTCCCAGCACCTGTGTTATTTGGGAGAAAAGTGTAAATAGTTACCCTGCAGCAGATCTCACTGTTAACAGCTATGGGTATTTATTAAAAATCTCTTTTCTATTTCATGCCACATGATTTCTTATCCAAAACCTTTCGGTTTAGAAAATTGCATCAATGGCCTAGTTTTCTGATATTTACTGGTAGATTAGATTAAGGTGAAGAGAAATAAAAGCTTGCAAAGCACTCCAATGCTACATGAAAAGAAAGTAAACTGGGCTTTGTTCATTAATGTTATTGACCTGAACTATGTGTGATTTGCACAAGTTCTTCATGTGTAGAAGAAGTTGTGGCTGTGGGAACAAGGATGTCAATAAATGTTTAAGTTCATTGATTTCTGGTGCATAGAATTAGCAGTTATATCCAGAAAAGAAAACCAGCTACAAAACTGATATTCCAGAGGGCAAGAGACTTGTCATAGCACTCTGGAAAAGGGGCCACGAGCACTGCAATTCATTCCCAATAAAACTGCAGTCTGGGACCATAGTTGGCTAATTTTTTACAGCAACGTAAATGTTACTGATGTAGGTTAAAGTCACCAAAGAAATAACAACAAGAACAGTTTCCTTTTGTTCTAAATAGGCCACAGATTTCTGTAATCCTGATTTACAAAGCCCTTGGTTCATGTGGTCTATTAGGGATCACAAAGGGTGCCTAATAAATACAGGCTTGTATGGGCAGTGCTACCATAATAATATGGGGCTTCCAGTCCCTGAGAGCAGGTGCTTTCTGTCCTGAGAGAAACACAAAAGATCTGGGATGTTTCTCAGAAACTCCCCTTGTACCTGGGTATCTGATTGGTAATGCTGTACCTGAGCTCTCTAGCTGTCATGCAAATGGCTATTAGCTCTACCTTTCAAGAGCTCCCCAAACAACATTCATAAGATGAAACTGTAAAAAAACCCTACATAAATCTGGAGCTGTTGTTTAGTACTTCAAATTGGAACATGTATTATGGAATATATTCACTTATGTAGCATTTTTTTATAATGATTCGTACTGTTATAGAGAGAAATGCATTATTCTAGTAATTGCAGGCAAACTATGTACCTGAACATTTAATTTAGAGTAAGTCCCTTCAACAGATTTTCCTGAAAAGTCAAAGAACAACGGTGTGAGTATAACATGTAGCAAACTCGAATTATCCCTCAAAAAGGTTGTATTTATATATTAGCCAAGTAAATATTGTGCCTCCTAAGAATAGAATTCCCAACACACACATCATTTGGAATAACACAAGCATGGCGATTTTTAAAAAATACAACACTAGGAATTTGAAAGTAATGAGTAATCTTATGTTTCTATTGTGCATAAATTGCTAATGTTATGCTGAGATTTTATATGTGGAAGTTGAGCAGGGTTTGCATTGGAATTTTTTGAAAGTGATAAAATTAGATCAGTTCTAAAGTCGGTTACAGCTGTGGGGAAAAAAAGCTTTTAAGTACTTTCGTGTAGCCTACCTCTGTTTATTGCACTATTTTCAAAATAGTATTTTAACATGTTAAGAAATGCACATAAATGCTAAATTAGTTTCCTTATCTTGCTTGGATGCCTGCTATGTAAGCTCTTCAGGTACCCGAGGATGCTTATGAAGGTGAATGAATCATTCAGTTCATCTAGATGAATCAAGATGCTGTTTTTTCTTCATTACTTTTGAAATTTTGAATATTTTATAATACTGTTTGATAAAGCCATCTCATTTGAACACTGAAAGTGATAACCATAAATCTTTAGAAGTGTTGCATATAGGTATAAAGAGGACAGCTATGAACAGTGTCTTTCATTATACTCTTAAATACTGTTTTACTTTTTGGATGGTTCCCTCACCCAGTGCACAGCATAGATACAGCTGCTAATTACTAATGCTAGAAAAACCATTAAACCTATAAAGTAAAAACCTTTGGCCTTTCCAAACTCATCCTGAAAAATCATCGAGTCGCCCCCTGAGGTGCCAGCCCCACGCCACTAAAACACCACGGAAAGCGAGGAGATGTTAACGGGATGCGCATCCTTCCCAGCACCGTTGGAAGCGGGCGGCAGGGGCTGCCGTGGTACCCGGGGCGGCATGCCCGCATCCCGGGCCAGAAGCGGGAGCGTAAGAAGGAGGAGAGGGGAGGAGGAAAGGGGCAGCTTGGATGCTCTCCCGCCCGGCTCCACTCCGCTGGCTGCTCCGCCCCGCTCTCCGCAGGTCGGGACGGCGGCGTTCCCAGCTCTCGCCCCGCACCGCGGCTCGACTCCCGGCCGGGCGATTCCCGCCGGCGAGAGGCGCTGCGGGACACTGGGCACGGTGCTACCGGAGCTCGCCCAGCAGCGGGAGAGGTGCGGGGGTACGCGGAGGAGGCGGTTCCCCTCCCGACGCGGGCGGCAGGGTGGGAGCCACCCGCGGGAGGCTCCAGCCCTTCCCGGGCGCAGCGGGAGCGCTCGGCTGCGGGAGGAGGCGAGGGTGTCTGTCGCAGGGCTGCACCTGCGGGAGTCACCGCGAACCTGTCCCTGCCCCGAGTGAGTGTCAGTGCGGTCTGTGCGCGCTCGCTGCGGTGTGTGCGCTCCCCGCCAGAGCCCGGAGCCGAGCCCGAGGCGCCGGGAGCGGGACTTCAACCTCTCGGCTCCATCGGGCTGCGGAGTTGGCGTCGGCAGTCCTTGGAGGCGGCTTGGATGCTGCTGCTTGTAAGCATTTTTATTCTTCTGCCGCGGTTCCTGGAGAGTCCGTCGTTCTGATCAGCAACTGGTTCGGGTTTTTTTTCTGGTGTTGTTCTTCTTTTCCCCCCTTCTTCTCCTTTCCCCAATAGGTTCCGTCCCAGCGGAGAGCCTCCCACCGGCGCCCTGCCCGGAGCTGGAACGGAGGGCTGTGCTGACCGGGTGCTCTTGGCATCAATAACCTGACTGAGGGTGCTTGTATACTGGGTTGGCTTTTATTTTGTATTGCTTTCTACCATGCGTTACCATGAAAATCGAAGGTGGTAGAGCTTGCCCGACAGTGATACGCTCTGTGGTTGATGTGCCGTGGGAGGGATGAGAAGGAACGGGCGCTCAGTGATCCTCTTCATCACTGAGCAGGTGAGCAGATCTGTGGCGCTCAGGTGAAGATCAGCTCTTGTCATGTGCTGCCTAAATTTTTCTTCTATTGTTTTTGCTTTAAAAATTATAGTCTACTTTTTCTTAAATAGAACAATGTATTGGTCCGATTTTATTATTGTGACTATACAAAGAAAGGAGTAAATAATAGAAGGTAAGAATCACTTACATAAAGTAGTTTTGGGTAGTTGGTAGTTACTGAGTACAGTTAACCAACACTCATTTCAGCATACTAAGTGTGGAGTCATAGCATAAGGAACAGTTAGTTAGGCGTTCTGAACCCCAGAGTTAGTGATTTTTGGAAAGCCTTGCAGAGGGAGTGAGGAGGAGAGTGTTTGATGAACAGTCAGCCAGGGAAGTAGCCCTTTAATTGAATGTGAGAAGATAGAGGGGCAGGTGGGACAAGTGTTACTGTTTTGCTCTATGCACTTCAGCTGAGATATTTGTGTTCAAGAGGCAGCTCATTAAACACTCAAAAGCCCCTTGCTGCAAAGGCACTTGGAGCATACTTCGTCTTGGGTGAATCCAAAAGAAAGAAGTGGTTGGATCATTGCCTAAATATGTAGAGTCAAGGAATGGCCTCTTTACTCAAGGAAGAAAAGGTTAAACAACAGCTAGTGTTGGAAATTTGAAGGTGAACATTGTGAGACTAGCCAAAAGATGCTTTTTTTTTTTAATAAAAGCACTCATTAGACTAGTTAGTTCTTAAAGTTCTTAAAGTTCTTAAAGTTCTTAAAAACCTTTAAACCAGAGATGTTTTTCTAAAGGCAGTTTTATTTTTAACGGGACTTAATATGGGGGAATCTTATGGGGTTTATGTAGGGGGAGCCCAGAACAGGTGATTATAATGAATCATTATTGCCTCAATCAGGCATATAATCCAGAAAGCTGTGTCATCTCTGACAGCACACTCTCCATGTATTGTCTCTTTCCTTTACTCCCCCAACTTTCTTGATGTAAATTGGCTCAATAATATTGAGGGCAGCCTTTAGGAGAAGGATCTGTGGGTCTCAGCTGATGAAAAACTCAACATGACCGGGCAATGTGCCCTTGCAGCCCAGGAAGCCAAATGTGTCCTGGGCTGCATCAAAAGCAGTGTCTGCAGTAGATTGAGGAAAATGATTCTGAACCTCTACTCCGCTCTGGTAAGATCACACCTGGAGTACTGCGTTCAGTTCTGGAGCCCTAAATGTAAGAATTACATGAACCTGCTGGAATGAGTTCAGAGCAGGCTGCTGGGATGATCCAGGGACTGAAGCACCTCTCCCAGGTGCCTGAAGACAGGCTGAGATAGCTGGGATTGTTCAGTCTGGAGGAGAGAAGGCTCCAGGGAGACCTTAGACTTCCTTCCAGTACCTAAAGGGGGCTACAAGAAAAATGCAGAGGGACTTTTGACAAGGGCCTGCAGTGATGAGAGGTAACGGCTTTAAGCTGAAAGTGGATTGTTTTAGATTGAATATTACAAAGTAATTCTTCATTGTAAGGTTGGTGAATTGGTTGACAGAGAAATTGTGAATGGCCCATGTCTGGAAGTGTTACAGGCCAGGCTGGATGGGGCTTTGAGCAACCTGATCTAGTGGAAAGTCTCCATGGCAGGAGGGTTGGAACTAGGTGAACTTCAAGGTCTCTTTCATCCCAAACCATTCTGTGTTTCTGTGATATCAATGGATAGACTTTTGATATATGTTTTTCTGTGTATCTTTTATAAAAATTATTCCTCAAGTGCAGTTAGATCCAGGGGCCTCCATGTTTCTCTTTTGCATCTAGGCAATTATAGGAAAGTTCTGGAAGGTGTAAGTTGCAATGAGAGTTGCTGTTCATATATTTGAGTAAGGTTTGAGGAATGTGGTGTGTAAGGCTGGAGGTGTGGTTATGATTCCCAGATAATATCAGCATGTTTAAACAGTTGAAGTGATTTCTAAGCTGTCTTCAGCACTATGTCTA
>JAOXXN010000001.1:7551817-7571919 GCA_026770055.1 Myrmophylax atrothorax | reverse complement strand
ACCAGAAGTTGCATTTTTGGGGGTTTTTTTTGATTTCTTTTACTTTTCATTGAATAAAGTAGAGATGAGGGAAGGATCTAAGAGAGTAAACCTCAGGAATCTGGATTCTGTGCTGCTTAACACTGAGATTATACAATATTAACTAGGTTTCTCTAAGAGTTTGCCAAGATAAGGACAAAGAGATGCTTTTAAGAGATCTGTGCAGCTGTTTTGATATGCAGACTTCAAGTAAGTCATCATGCAGTTAACCATAAATGAAGTGAAATAATTTTGTTTGGGTAGTGGAATTCAGCCCCTGGTAAGCTCTGTGCACAGACTTAGAAAGATAGAGCGAAGTAGTCTATAAAGATAGTTTAGATTACCTTGCTTGATTGATGCATAAGTCATCAATTTCTAGCTTTTCCCCAGAGCCAGAGTGCAGGAATTATCAAATAAGGGGTATTGAGTCATTATGGCAACTTCCTTCTGTGCTTGTCATCTCATTCTCACCTGGTGAAATCTGTGTCCTGTTTCAAACTTTGGAGTGACCCAGGTGTATTGCCAGGAGATACTTCTTGTAGGGAGATGAATTATTTTACTTTCTGTGGAAGATACGGCACTTTCTAAATAGCAGTTTGTGGAAGGATTGAGGAGCAGCTTACACTTCATAGAGGGATGAAAATTCCTGTCTTGTACATGCACAGTTAAATATTTAATTAGGTATCTGAGGATGCTTGCTCTAGTTTATCTAATTTATAGAACTGAGCAATAATTATTAAAAATAACATCAGAGCTTTCCAATCTACCCTTCCTAACTATTCTGAGTTTCACCTTAAAAAAGTATAACCTCTCGAGCCATTATAGATGTCCTAGATTTTCCTGTGTATTTCTGATTTTGTAATTGCCTTTGTCTTTCCAGCTGCATTGTCTAGATTGGTAGTATGTCACCTACCAGCAGGGAAACTAGGAGAGAATTTTCATTCTCTCTAAACATTTGTGTTTAAGAGAAGATGTACTGAGCTGGGCGTGGAGGGACCCAGGCCATGAGTCCACCTCTTCAACTGTAGTCCAGCAAAAATGTTTGCTGATTTTGCTGCTGAGTGAACATGAGCCTGCATCAGGTCAGGATATTTCTAGGAAAAATAGTATGGGAATTTCAGGGTCATCTACGCAGGTGCTCTACCCCATGTTGTCTACCACCTGTAAGAGCCTGGCATAGTCACAACAAATTAAAATGTATAAAATGTGTTGAAACAAGGGCAAAGGACAGGAGAGGTCTTCTAGCAGGTTTAATGTGCAAGTGCTCAGTCTGACTGAAGACTCCTGCAGAACCCTTTGCAATACGTTCTCAAATCCTTTATCCCAGCTCACTATTACTTCTGAACACTTCCCTTGATTTATATGTTAACCCAAATTTTGTAACAGAAAGTCACAACAATCCATTGGAAATGGTGTGATATGTAATAAAACTCAGGTTTTCAACACTTTTGCTGCTTTACATGTGTTGACAAGTTTGGAAATTAAAGTGTGTGCATTTAAGTCAAACAACTTTGATAAAATACAGATGACAGCCAGAAACTTTGATTTTTCTGAATTTGCAGCACGAAAGATGGATCTTTATGTAAACAGATAAATCCAACCACAGCACATTTAGTAGAATTTGTTGATCTCTGGCTCATGAAATTGAAAAGTAGCAGAGTGTGTATGTGAATTGCACATGCATAAGAGTGTGTTTATTATGCACTACCTACTGTTGTCAACATATGAAATTGGATAGTAATTGTTAAAAAAGTTACCATATGCTCACTAAAATATAAAAACATGATTGCACAACACTTCTAGATAATCCTGGACTTTGAGGTTGTCCTTTGTGTTCCTTGTTTCTACCAATGGGTAATTCAGAGCCTGTTCTCATTGCTTAAAGTAACAGTGAAACTGGAGCTGTTGTGTTGCAAAGGGTTTTTTTCTTTCAGTTTAACAGTAGTTCTAATAAAAATTCACCTTGTGGTAGAGAAGATTTATACTGCAGTTACTCTAAACATGACATATCCAGCCTAAACCAGGTGAAGGAGAAATTCAGCTGTTGTCCAGCACAGTGACAATGCTGGCAAATCTGAAATATTTATTAAGCTGAAAATGCGCTCTAAGTTCCAAAAACTTTCTCCAGCAAATTCATACTGGTATTGTCCTCTGACACCATATTTACCACATGGGAAGGGGAAGGGTACAAGTCCTTCAATTCCTACTTAGTAGTATTTTTTAAACATTAATGTAGTAAGCAGGGATGTATGCATCTCTCTTACCATCCTGAAAGACTTTTTGAAATTTCTCTGAATTGTGAAGAAAAATGAAAAGCTTTGAACTGATGTTTGTTGAGAAAGGAGATCTTGCAAAAACTTGTATGTTTACTGGAAAATCAAATTTTAAATAAGAATAAAACTTTAATTGGAAATACATTGAAATATATTTTTAAATAATTTTCATTGTTTCAGAAGGCTAAAAAAGTGCAAGAGCTTACCCTTTCTAACCCTTAATGTTCATGTGAACAGTATTTTCTAATAGAAAATGTCACACAAAAAAATTTCTGCCTGTTGGGATGTTAGACAGCAATTGGGTTCTGATGTACTGATGAATTTTTGTCACTTTTACTAATGTGAAACCTGTTGAGAAGACTTGCCCAACCTTCCTAGCTTTCCACACTGGTTGAAAGAATCAACCAGTTTGAGTCAAGGGTTGTTAGTGCAACATAAGTAGGACCGTGAACAAGTTGGGGTTTTTCTGGAGAGCTTGGAGAGCAGATAGCCCAGGATTTTAGACTTTCTGAAGATAGTTCTGTCATTACATTGGCTGCAGAAGTGGCCAGAAGTTTCCCTTTACACAAAGGAGCAGCCTGGTAGGAAGGATTGCATGAGTTGTCACACCTACTGCTGGGATGTGAATGTGGTGTGAAATGAAGAAGGACAAATGCAGCTTCTGCAGCCTGGACAAGAGCTGCTCCTTTGGGCTATTTGCAGTTCTAGTAGAAGTGCTGATAATATCTGTATGACTTCTATGTATGAAGCACCTGTAATTCATCTTTACCTGTGTTTCTTCTTTCCCAGTGACCATTTCCTTGCTTGGGATCGCCCAGTCCATCCAGGGCAATGTTATTCCCCTAACCTGTTAGCACAGCTGTTTTCTTGCAGTGGTTGGCTAAATCAGCTGCCTTGCTTTGCTCAAA
This sequence comes from Myrmophylax atrothorax, assembly GCA_026770055.1. Taxonomy (NCBI): domain Eukaryota; kingdom Metazoa; phylum Chordata; class Aves; order Passeriformes; family Thamnophilidae; genus Myrmophylax; species Myrmophylax atrothorax. The sequence goes on along the minus strand of JAOXXN010000001.1, from coordinate 7,568,720 downwards.
GCAATAACCTTCTAATACTCCTCTCTCCACTGCAGAGGGAGCACTCTTTCACTGAACAGCAGTGCTGTGGGGGCCACTGCAGGCCATCTGAGAGGGGCTGTGGGTCCTGTGAGCAGAGGCAGTGCTTCCATACCTTCCCTGCCGAGGTCTCCGGCGCTTGGCACTCGCAGCATGACTGCGGATTACAGCAGGGTAAGTACAGTGAGGTAGAGCTGACATCAAACAAGATGACTTGGCTGGTATCTGTCCTGTTAGATCAGTTTGCAGCCCAGTAAGGACAAGTCAGACAGAGAAGATCTTATTTCTTCCTTAATTCTGCTGGGACCAGTGAAGATCTCTGCCAGAACAGAATTTGCCATGCTCTATCAGTGATGTGGTTTTTGGTTTGGCATTCTCTTCTGTTTTGTTAAAAATTGCTGTTGATGTCCAGCATTATATAATGACTTACAGACTCTGAACTGCAAGGCACAATGAGTGAGAATAAGCATTTTTGGCACTACAGGGCCTTAACTAAGTTCTATGAACCAAGGACAGAACTTTCAAGCATACGTTGTCCAGTATACTCTCACTGACTTCTAAGGGATATTTTGCAAATCCAGCACTTGCAGAAAATCAGGCAAACTGATTTTAATTTTTTTTTTTTATTTGGACTCTGAGTCCTGCATAAATGATGACATGTGTTAGACACATTATCAGAATGATTCCTCTCACCTGCTATTAGGCCTCGGGATGTATGAGGCCACACCTGAGCTAGGCTTGCCTCCTTGGCTGTTTTGTAACCACCAGAAGGATGTGGCTCATCTATTCAGAGCAGACAATCTCTTCATTTCCAGACAACTTGTCTGTTGCCAACCATCTCCTCCTGGCCATGCACAGAGATGCCCATCCACAACTCAATTCAGTCATCCTTGTTGAGAACTCAGGATTGTGCTCTCTAGTTGTTCTAAGTTGCCGTGACTGAAGTTTACAGGGGAAGTAAAATTTATAGTCAGAGCATTTCACCATTAGAGTTTGGGAAAAAAGTAGATGACTGTTTAGTTCAGGGCCATATTAAATGCATAAATTTTCTTTTCAACTTCCAAATACTTGGTCTAATATGTGGTCTTTCATAATAAAAAAATAAGTCAGTATATATGAGGCGCAGTTTTGGGAGGTGTAAATAAATTAATAGTTGTTTTATTTATATTCTTGTTGGCATATAGAGTGACTTGTTTTCAAGCGCATTAGATTTGTTTGAGAAATTAATTTAGACAGAGTTATGTTATTAGATATTCTTTTACAGAAATGCAAAAAGTCATAATGATATAAAAATATTGGTTTTATTTAAGGGGTTATACTGGCATAATTGAATTAGTTCAAGTCCATTTTGTTCTACCCTAGCTGAAATCATTACACTGGTGTAAAATCCATAGTGATATTTTTTTGGGTTGGGTTGGTTTTTTTTTAATATCTGAGCTAAGTGAACTTCTAATAGATTTGAATGTTTCAGTTCCCTGCTCTCACTCCTGATGTGCTGCTCTGATTCTTCAGCTGTAAATTTAGAAAGTAAACAAGAATAGCGTCTTCATTCAAATTTTATGCATGATCAGTGCTAAGTGAAGCAGATTAGATTGGAACCTAAATATCTTCAGTAACAGACTGGATGCTAAAGGAGCTTTGGAGTTCTGGGATCTAATAGAAATGATGCTCTTATAGACTGATAGTGAGTAAGCTCATTTTTTTGTATTTATGGTCTGTGTAATTTTTTTTATGGCACAGGACACTGGCTTAGAAAATGGCATTATTATTCCAGCAAGTGAAAGTGTACCTGAAGATTTAGTAAAGAAGCACTGTAGGAAAGCATCTGAAACACCTTCCATTGCAGTTTCTAGGGTATCTTTGTCATCAGGCAAGTACTAAGATTTTTCCTTCTTTCTCCCAGCCCTTATTACCAGAGGATTGTTCCTGTTCTTATGGCTGTGCTCCTTTTGTTTTTAAAGCACTTTGAAAGACCAGGTGTAAGTTTCATAAATTTCTTCATATCCATTCTGAAAATGCTTCCCTTTTACTAACCAAGTTCATAACACTTCACAAGTTTTACATTAATAGAATGGTAATCCTAACCCCAGTAATACTGCCACAATGTGAGTATTAGGTAAATCACATGCTCAGAATTGTTACAAGATTTAATTCACAATTGCACATTGGTAAATCATTCTGTGTGCTCACCTGTATAAGACACTACCTATCTGCAATCTGTATATACTACTACTCTGCTGCTGCCATTACATTTCATACCCACTTTGCTCAGAGGCAAATTTGGGAAACAAAGAGTGGTCAGAGAACAAGCCCCTAACAGACTTCATGTCATTTCATTGTTAAATGTGATGTCAATCAATCTGTAATTTACCTTGTTTCTTTGGAGGCTGTTAGGTGAACAAGGCTTACAGAGGAAAGTGTTGTCACAGCCACTTTGTAGCAGCAGGTGCAGATGCTTTTTTCCCCATCTGAAATAGGAGGCAGGAGCACCCTGCACTTTTCTGCTTCTCCCAGACACTCAGTCACTTCCTACAGGGCTAAGGGAGTGGGTTTGGATTTTCAGGTTTCTCTCTGAAACACAGCATGACTTGCTTTATTGTAGCTGAATTTAGCCCAAAGCAGAAACCTAGTGTTGTATCCCACAGAGTTAATCAAAGGAGGTAATGCTCTTTACTGTGGATGTTTCAGCCTGAAAGCATCAGAGTTTCTTTGAGAACATAGTACAGTGCAACTCCAGGCAGAGGTGTTACAGATGGCTGCTTCTTCATGAAGTGAAAATTATCCTGTTCTTGCTACCTTATAAAATAAAGGTTTTATTGGTAGATAAGAACTGACCTCATGTTACCGAAGCAGACTGATGCTGAGCAAAATTGTAGGTAGCTTGGGAACGGGCCTCAGACTCGTCACTGTCTCCTTGTTGGCAGATGTCAAAGGACATTAGGCTCAGGAGAGTGACCTTTTCTGTCAGGTAGACCTTTCCTGACCAGGTAGAAGATGAACAGTTAAAAACTTTTCAGATTCCTACCTGCAGGATCTTAAAATATTGTTTTCCCCCTCTTTCTCTCCGAATATACTCAAACAGTCACACAGAAGATTTGTAGGGGAAAGACTAATAAATTCTTTCTCCAAGATATCCATGTCTTATGCTGATAGAGTGGATGAGAGACCCACAGGACTGAAAGGAACTGCAGGAGCTCTTGAGACTTGTTTGCTTCCTCCTAATTTCTGCACAAGGAGCACAATTAATGCCAGAAGTACTTTCAATGTCCATCCATTTCCTCAGTTGCTGGATTCTGAAGCAGATGATGGGAACAATTTGGTGGTGGGAAATGTAATAATTATTGTGAGACTGGGATGGCAAGTTTTGCAATATTCCAGGCTGTCAGGTCTGCAGAGAAAGCTTGATCTATAGTACCACAGGCAATCACAGCAGAAAAACAGTGCAGGGGGAAAATTATTGCCCAAAAGTCTGAACAGCAACAGAAAGTATATTTCTCCATTTATCATATTCTTGTTCAGCAGTCAGTTTTTGACAGGTAACTAAAGTATTGTTTTGATGGTTTTTTTTCTTAAAAACCAGTTGGGTTTGGGACAATATTTGTGTGGAAGATGAAATGGAATATTTTGGTACAAATTATAGTAAAAACTTGAACTGTTTTTATTTTCCAGACCGTAGCCGATCTGAGATAGATCTGAGTGAATCCTTCTCTGAAGGAAATGAGGATACTCTGAGCGTAAGAAGCAAATCTGTACCTAGTGCCTTAGATCAGGAACTGGTGAGTTATAAATATGAAGATATTTATGTGATGGGAATTCTGTTGGTTTAGAATTACAAAATCAGCACTGGATGTATATCTATATAAAATATGGGTAATCTAGAACATATTTCAGGCATGTTTATTGAATTTTTATGCAGCATCGTTTTCTGAGTCATGGTCCCAGTTGGTTATAATTTGCTGGGGTTTTGAGGTGAAAGAAATCTAGCCTAACAATAAATTCCAGGCACTAAATTACATGTGCTCTAAAGTTCTGTTAATTCATGCTTTCATAGTTTTTAATTTTGGTGCTGAGAAATTCTATACTTCTAAGTTTTTAATCCTTGTCTACCTTGGTTTCCCCTTATCTGTACTTTTAGCAAATGAACGCCCACCTTTCGTTCTGTCACTGTTACTTGCCTCTTCTTCCTACTGACTCCTCCATACACCTTCATGCCTTTTTCTATGTATTCTATGGACTGCTCTTCCTGCACGCAATGTCCCTCTCCTCTTATGCACATATCCAAGACAGATGATTTGCAGATGTCCATCAGTGCTATAAAAAAATATCCAAACTTGTTAAATATGCAGGAGGGGGAAGAAAAGGTGATGTGAATAGTTCTTCATCTAATCATAGTTTATTCTAAAGCTTCCAAATATGTGTTTGTAGCTTATGCATTTTGTCTCTTGTCATAGTCCTTCCCTACCATCTGCTCTTTTCAGAGGAGTGTTGGCCATGGGAAATGTTTCCTCTCCTTGTAGAGTTTGATACTTGCATCTTGGTGGAAAACCACATGTTGTGATTTCCATCTGTTTCTTAGATTGTTAGCAGTCAGCAAATTTGCCTGCTTTGAGTTTGTCTAAGGAATTAACAAAAGCCCTTCCTGTGTGTCAGACATCAGTGGAAGAAAAACTTTAAAAATAAATAGTTTATTTTTAAATTGTAGTAAAGAAAAGGAGTTTGTTCTTTATTAAAATACTGAAAAAATATTGCAGAAGAAAAGCATAAAATAAGAAAATACAGACTTTAATTATCTTTATATCAGTTCTCTAATTGTACACGGTGTGATAGTTACTGCTCAGGTATTTCTCTGAGGCAAATGACAGAGATGACAAGTTCAAACAGGTTTTCTGTTCTTTGATTTTTGTCTTACTCAAAGATATCAGCTGTGTTTTCCCTGTTGTTTTGGTTTTTTGGTTTTTTTTAAATTTTCCTTTCATGCTGACTCCAAATGAAATTTCTGATTGTACTCGGCATCTCTCCAGCGTCTTTGTTAGCAGAGAAGACCTCTCTCATGGCATAACCTTGATTTAGTTGCTTCAGGGTCTGAGACAGCAAATTCTCCTTCAAAATTCATTCATAACAGGATTCACTGATCTCTGATTCTACCCTTATCCTCCCTTTCTCTGCCTTATGAAATGAATTGATTGCATTCATCAGCTTTAGTGTCACCATATTTTATTAGGGTAGTTTGACTCACAGGAGTCCTTCAGAGTCTTGTCCTGTATTTATTATGGATGCAGTGTTTTGAGAGAAAAGCTGTATTCCTGCTGGAATTTAGTTTGATGCTCGATACAAGAGATAAAGAGATCTGATGAAGGTAAAAGCAGTTCTTGCATCTTGAGGAAAGTTATGAAGTTATTCTTCCTTTCCTCCTAGCTGACTGATGGAGCCAGCTGAGGCCCTTCAGTCTCTTATTCCCGGATGCTGGGAGCTGACAGCAGCGGTGTGGGAGGTGCCACATGTCAATAGGATAGGCAGATTGCTGAGATTCATCAGCTGAAAGGATGGGAAAAGGCTTTTAGCTGCTTTGCTCCCACCTTTATCGGGATAACCCACTACACATACAGAGAAATCAGCTGGAAAGTTGAACTGATATTTTGCTTCTCAAACTTACTACTGCTTTTGATAGTGAAAAGGGAAAACTCCCCAAAGCCCACGTGGTGTGGTAGGTGTTTATTAAGGAGCACAGAGAACCAGTTAAATCTAGTGTTGTGTTCAATTGTGAGAACCTTATCTAGAGATGTGTGTGTTGAATTCCTGACCAACTATTGTCTGTTACGTGCTCAGCTTCTTTTTTGAAAGTAATTGGATGATGTGCATTTTATAACCCCCACTGGAGACCATGAGATTAATATCCTACTGGCTCTAACTTTAATAAGCTAATAACACAAACCAATTACGTAGTCACAGTTCTGTAACACCTCCTGAGAAACATAATCATCTTGGCTCAAAATGAATTAAGAGTGTAGGTTTAACATTAATGCTTTTTTTAAAAAGTTTTAGATATCTGCTTGCAGGCAAAATATTGGTAGTCAACTAACAGTCCTTAGGACCCTGTGAAGTCACTGTTAGTGTTTGAGTGTCTAGACCTGAAACACCCCAGTCTAAAGATGTTGCCTTGCTTTTTTTTCTCTCCTGTATTTTACAATTCAGCATTAAAAATGTAACATTTTTTTATTTTAAAGTTCACTGGTATGCATACAGCAATGCAAAGGAAATGGTTTTGCATGTATTACCAGAACTGCTTCTTCCTGTTATACGGGCAAGAAAGACAATTTTGTATTCTTAGTCCAAGTTTAAAACTAGAGTACATTCATCTGAACTCAAAGAGGGAAGTAGAAATGAGGGGGGTGGACTGTTTTTTTGGGGGGAGGTTACTTTTGGAGGATTCAGCTCTCTGTCTACCTGCAATAGTTTGCTCTGTTGTGCCTGGCTCTCCATGGATTTTTTTCCTTTTATGTATTTATATACATTTCCTTTATATCTTTGTAAATATCTGACTTATTTTTTTTCCTGTGTGGTGGTATCAGTGCCTTGAATAGTTTAGAAAGGTAAGAGACCAGCAGAGGAAGCTCATGGCAAGAACATAAAGCTAAGAGAAGTGTTCACTTCAGTCTGCAAATCTCAGTTCCAAATAGCGATAGCTTGTCCTGATTTACCTCTTTCAATATAAATACATTTATAGTTGCAAAATAGCAATAGAAAATCTTGCATCACTTTCATCTGGTTTCCTTTCAGTTCAGTCACTGGAGCAAAGGAGAACAGGTGTAACAGCTGGTTTTACGCACACTAACAACAAATGTAATGCAGATCTTATGTGTAAACTGTGACAGTTCAATTCTCCAGCAACATTTCTTCTCTGCTCTGTGTTTCTTGGTTAGCATAGCAGTCTCTGAGAGCCCTGAATTTGAATACAGTACTTCTCTCTTTAGTTTCAAAGGGTGAGAGCAACTAAGCAACAGAGGGTGAGGTAGGTCAAACGTTGAGATTTTTTAATAGCTGAAAAGCAGATATAAGGAAGTTGAGCATTTGGCCTCTGTTAAAACTAAAAGCAGATTCTCTCTAAATAATTGCCATAAGATTTAAGGAAACACTTGAAATTTCCAAACTACACTTAATAGGAGGATAATTGTCTGTTGACATTTTTTCCTGTAACTAAGCAAAAGTTAAGACCCTTATTGGAACTATCAACCAGATCTTAAGTTTCTTTTTAGGTTTTACTTTATTGCTGTGTTTAAACAATAACTATTTCTTCTGTATGTAAGTTAAAGATGTTACAGTTCAGTCTAGCTTATTAAATCTCAAGCACCTGTATGAAGCTGTGCAATTACTGGGTTTTCTCCCTTTTTATTATCAATACGATACAGGAATTTAATTATTTTTAAAAATGCCCATCAGCTGGCTTTTTTGTTTACCCCTCAAATATATTCAGTGTGTATGATGGCAAGTTTTTTCCCTTGCAGTTTGGTAATAACCCAGGGCTTTCAACATTGCCTGTTAAAGTGGGTCTGTGTTAATGATTATGTCTATGAAATTGTCTCATGTCACCAAAGACTGTAGTATGAAGGGTGAAAATGTGATGCAAATTGTGTGCTTGTCTATTTGTGTGACTGTGACTGATACAAATGTGACTAATAATTGGGAAACTGGATTTCTGGATTCTAAAAAATATATCTCATAAAAACACATAACGTGGACTGTAACCAGTCAACCATCTAATGGCTTTGGGCTGCACATGTCTTCAGGTAAACCAGCATCCCCTGGCCCCTGAAATGGGACCTTAACTCTCTCTTTTCTTTTGTTAAGGTTTCAAAAATTCTCACCATGTCCCTCTAAAATTTTCAAACCTGAATTCATGAATGCAAACAGTAGCAAGCAGAATAAGGTAATTCACGTGGGATTGTTAGTAGAGGCACAGAAGTGGGGTTTTTTTTCTGTGCAGTTGTTTGCCATGCAAAAATACGTGTCTCCAGAATAAGAAATGAAGTGTATGTGTGAAGTTTTTCACTTCCTAAGCAACTGAACCCTGAAACTGTAACAGAGTCTCTTCCACTTATGCTCTGTGCCTGTGCAAAGATGTGGAAAATGTAAATCAAAAGTCCTCTAGAGAAGAGAATTTACATGCATCCTGCAGTGTCTTCCTAAAGTGGAAAACACGTGAAACAAAACTAAGTGACAGAGGCTGACCAAATACAGAGCAGAACATGACAACTAAAATTCCTGTTTGTCATTTAGGATTATCTGGATGAGACAGAAGAAGATATTGATGCCATAGTGGCCTCTCGTTTTTCAAGAAAACATGAACATATGACAAGTGGATTATCAACAGTAAGATCTTGAGTAGAAAACATATGTTTTTCCTTCCACAAAACACCATGTTTCCTCTAAAAAGGAATTTATCTTCATATCATGTAGCAGCAGAACATCTTTCATCTTGCGCTTAAGAAACATTCTTTAGATTTTAGATAGTTTTACTATATTTTTAATGCCATTCAGAGCTAAAGTGCTGTTCTCTGCAGGGCATGGAAAGAAAAAGCTATTTTTCATACTCATCAGCAGATTTCCTCACATGTTCAGGCTACCACCAAACTTACATTTGGAGAAGGGAAAATATAGGTGTTTGTGGCAAGTGACCGCTCAGCTCTGCAGAGGAGCACTTTATCTCAATTTGATTGAAATTAAGAGAAAAAGGTTGTGGTGGGATCTTCCATCTCAAACCACTTCCTGATTGTTCAGGTTCTTAGGACACAAATACTTGTCTGTGTGTTTGCATTCATACCACTTCCTTGGCATCACTGTCCACCTGCCAAATCAGCTTCTGCCATTCTTTATGACATGATTGCTATGCTATCCACATCTGGAAAGTATTTCTTTACAATGAGAAGGAAGATGCTTGGGGATTTGGGTTGGTGTCAATAAAAGCATATCTGCATTTTCAGGTTGTAACAGGTACTTCTGAGGTGCAAGAAAATTAGAATAAGAAGTCTTATGCTGTTTGCTATGCAGTCTGGTATTCACTGCGACAGAAAATGGATGACAAAAGTAGCCTTTAACATGTCTAGCTTATTGCTATCTGCTGTATACCTCAGTTTTGGGGATCTGTGGGCAACTGATGGTATCTTCAGAGAAGTCAGTCCTCTGTGGCCACTCTTCATCATGACTTGTATGTAAGAATAGCTCTGAACAACATATAGAGTATCAGAAAACTGCAACAAATTCTAGGAAAAATGTGAATCTTTAAGAGAATGAAGAGAGATAATGATTCTGTATATTAAAAGAGAAAAGAAAATTTGGTCTATGACAATAACGAATTAACTGTCCTTTCTAGATTGCATCCCTGTTATTCCTCATGCAAGTGGGGCCCAGGGAGTCCCCAGTGAAGTTCTTGATCCTGAGGAGGTGGAGATGGCTGAACCCAAGCTTGGTTTACATGGAGAGGAGAAAGGGCTGAGACTATTACTGTCACAAAGCATTTTAATGTCTTAGATCTGACCATTTCCAGACCAGTTTTCCATCTGATTTGCGTAGTTCACAGAAACAGACACAACAGAGACGTGCTGCTCTTCACGCCAAATCAGCCTTGACCACGTGTGTCCTGTTGATAGTGGTCTAATTAGACCTTCTCAGACAAGGCTGACTATGACTCACAGCCTCCAGTCCTTGCTGGGCCCATGGATTTTATACACAGAATAATTTTTATTTCCTCTGAATATGGACAGGAGGGTTGCAGGTGGTTAAGTGCTTTCTCCGTTTAAGCCACTAACTGAGGAACTGCACTTAGCCATCCTTCCCTCTGTGCTGTAGGCAGTGTTCTGTCTGTGTGCTGGGGTTTGTCCTTTCCTGTAGATCTCCCTCTGACCTTTTCCTTAAGCAGAGTGCAGCTTTTCTAGTGGTGTAGGTTTGAGGTAATTGCACATCTCAGTGCTCTCGTTTCTCCTTATTCACCATGACATGATATTTAATGTCACTGCATGCTCTGTTAATGGCAAAGTTGAGGAGGGAAAGTTGCTTCTCTCTGTGAGAGCAGGTCAAATTTACAAGTTTGTTTTATTTCCCTTAAGTGTGTTATTAGCTACTAACATTGCCCCATCTCTCATATTTTGTGCCTTCAGTCTGATTGTTTTAAGCCTTTGGGCCTTCTTCACCATATGGTTTATTTTCATGTGGTTATCTGTCAAGTGACTGTGTATTATTAAGTCACATTCAAATAACATTATTAATGAACAGTAGAGTCTAACTGCATGTGTTTTATTTTTTTCCTTTCCTTTTTTCATATCTGAGAATTTATAGTAAGTATAGCTAGTCCAGCAATGAGCATTTGAGGAAAAGGAAGAAATATTACAAGAAGTAAAAGACTCTTGAAATCTATCTTCAATATGAGTGAGCAAATATGGAAGTGGAAAAGGACATTGAAGAGAAACTCTAATCTAGGAATTAGAGTATTTTTCTTTCTGTTTTCCCAATGCTAACACATGAACTATCTATTTATTTTTCCCTGTATCTTTCACTGTTTTCTTTTTCTAAGCATATTTATGTGGTGTTGTCAAGACTCGTCACATCAGTAAGGATAAATAGTTCCAGTGCTTTACTGCAGTGATAAGATATGGTGCAAAACCAACATAGTTCTTAGTGAGATACTAAAATAAGGCTCTGCACCCTTAATATGTGGTTGTTGTTTACTGCTTACTGGAATTTAAGTATATTTCTCAAGGATTTTACATTTAGTTTATGTAATAGTCAGTGTAAATGCTACAGAGCAGAGTCTTGAGAGAGGATGGGGGCAGAAAGTAAGACATATAAATTCTTCCATTAAATTTGTGTAATTTGTTTTGGGTTTGTAAACAATTCAAAAATTGCATTTGCATAAATTCTAGGGTCAGAGATCATCTATTTGCTTAGGACTTTCTAATCTGTTTTTTTTTTTTCCAAATCATTATCCCTCACTGCCTGCTTACCTGAAGACCTGGAAAAAAATGTGTTTGGATTCAGTAGAGAACAACTTATCCACCTCCTTGTGTTGCTATAACCTTGGCTTTTTTTCTCAAGTGGGCATACAAATTGTTGCAGGGATAATTTAGGCATTTTGTAGCACATACTCAACTGTTAAGTTTACTAACAGTGTCCAAGGATACTCATTTTCTTGCATGCTAACAGCGGAAATGTATAAATGGTAAAGATTGGAATTTGGCTCAAAGCATGTTAGGAATAGAAGGAAATATGACACATCTGTTGGTATGTGTTGATAATTTTCCAGCAATTTTACCAGCCCTGTTTGTGGAATTTTAGCCAATTATAAAAAGGATTAAAAGGAAAAGCATTTTACTTTATTTTTTAAATTATTTTTAAATTAGGGGTAAAGAAGACCAGCAGAAATACATTAAAAACACCCTTTTTTTGCTGTTCATTATTCCTACATAGTGTATGAAATTATCTTTATGGGTAATTATAGATTATGTAAATAATGTTTTTTCATCTCTGTTGTTGTTTACTACATTGACATAGAACTGTTTATCCCTCCAGTCTTCTGTGCTGTGGGGCCCTTTGGCAAAATGCTTGCAGAGCTGGGGTTTGCCACAGCCAAATTCTTTCTGTATGGCTCTTTCCCTTGACTGTGCTCTTCCCTGAGGCTGGTAGGGAAGGAGGTAGATAAGATACACTTTCCCTTGAGGTCCTTGGTGAGATTTCTAGATCCTGCCCTAGAAAGTAGAGGAGGGAAAATATTTCCCTCAATAACTAATTACTGTATTTTTTTCCCAGACAGTGACATGTTTCAACATTTTTGTGCATTTGTCATGTATTCTTATGAACTCCACTGAGAAACTGTAATTTCTTACAAAGCCACTGATGCTTCAAATAAAGGAATGCTTAGCTTTTTACTAGCTCCAGGGAGGACTGACTTCATGAACATGTAAATGAGAACAAATCCAAATATAATCCAATATGAATCCAAATCTGCTGAGTTGGTGGTCTAAAATATAACTTGCTTATTTTCATACAGAGGATACTTCATTTCTATTTAATTACCTTGAACTACACATCCTTCAACACTAGAAGTATATGGAAAACACAGCATTTCCTTGGTTTGGTGACACCCTTTTTCTTCCTTTCTTACTATGGCTTTGCAGTAAAAACTTCCTTTACCTGTCTATGTAGGTAAAGATTTATCACTGCACTTATTCTTTCTTATTGCTGCAATCTAATGCTCTTTTCTCTTGATCTTTTTGCACTGACTTCTTTAAAGAACTCTCCTGAAGGCTCTGACAGAAAGTGGACATATCTAAATGTGCCTGAAACAGATGGTGATACTGTGAGTTCTCCTGAATCCTCTGCTTAACTTACTTCTAAGGTTTCCATCTCTTTCCTCCCTTTTTCTTGAAGACTGTTACCTGTGTGTCTTGCAAGGTTCCTATGTGTTAGAATTTAGATGGTTTATATATGTTTTTGAGCAATCTTGCTCAATAATTCAAAAGAAAGTGTGCATCAGATTTCTTGAATGCTTTTGGTTCTGGCAGTGTGCATATTGCTCTGATTTTCTTTAAAAAATACTCACTTCTTTCCTAATTGTAAACTTTTGGAAAAGGAATTCCTCATGGCAGCACTCTGCATCTTATTAGTGTGAAGAAAAAGGAATTGAGGGGTGATATGTTATGTTGTAGTGGAAATTTTTGTGGGATTATTGCTCAACTTTTTTGGCTTTACAAAAATTGCAGAAATGGTGGGTTTAGTATTTCACTAATTCTTTCAGAATTGCTAATGAGAAGTGGGTTTCTCTTTAAACAAACATGGGAACATCCTTGTAAATTTTTCTAAGGGTTCTGTCAACAGTGGTCTTATGAGACTCAGTAAAAATTAGGTGACCAGCTGAGCCAGAGAGAGGATTTTCTTTTTCTGCTTGGAAGTTTGTGAGCTTACAATTTACATAGCCTGTCTGTTCTTTGGTTCATACATTTATTTAAAGTGGGTAATTAAGATTTAGTCATGTTTATAAATAGATTTGAGTCCTGCATGTAAAAACATCATATCTAGAGATTTAAACTATTATTTACTGTAGTTCTTATTCCCTTTTACATCAAATTTTTGTATTTCTATGATATATCTGTTTTCACAGAAAGTCCTAATAAGTGTGATAACATTGCATGGCTGTAGCTTTATGAAGAAAACAGATTCTGGAAAAGAGTAATGTGTTTCAGCCTCTAAGACCTTTTTCTCTCCCCTTCCAGACGAGCATTAACAGCATGCTGAGTGTATACAGTGAAACTGGTGACTATGGCAACGTGAAGGTCAGCGGTGAAATCCTTCTCAATATCAGCTACATCTACAAAACAGGTGCCCTCAACATCCTGGTGAAGAGTTGCAGAAACCTGGCCATTGGAGATGAGAAGAAGCAAAGGACAGATCCGTAAGCACAGGGAAGAATTTCCTTAGACTCTGCTAGGGGTGTCACAGGATCCAGTTGCTACTACCCAGCATTTAGGGAATGGTTGGTTTGGGTTTCCTGGGGTAAGTGCATTTTCTACATGCTTCTTAGGGCAGCATATGAAGAGGGAGACAGCATCGTGGTTTGGTTTTTTTTGTTGCTTTTTTTTTTTTAACTTCTAAAATTGAAACTAAAACACATGAGAGGAGTAATGGAGGGAGGAAGGGATAGAGATAACATTGTTTTCATGCATCCATAGACTTTGCAAGTAACATGTTTTCTCAGATTCTTATTATAGTTTTCAGTATAATATGTGAATTCTCTTGTAAGAAAGTAATAATTAGTGTCTCTAATCATGAGTAATTCTATAGTATTTAAGTTATGAAGTTTTTAATTCTCTTGTGTGCTTTGTCATATATGACCAGTCAGTAATCGTATGCTGTGAAAGGGACAGTGTTAGGAGAGTTCACTGCATTTCTGAGGATGAGCACATTAATTTAGCTCTTCCTTTTGTTATTCTGATCCTCTCTGACTAACATTGCTATGTTTGTAGGTAAAGACCACACCTTTCCATGTTTTGCATATTCTCTGTTGCACATTTATACTGTTTACACTGAAAAAATTAATTTCCTTATATATGTTGCTGATGCAGCAATGGCAGGTCCTTGCTCAAACTGGTCATTTTTTATTCCTTGCTACTAATTTGCTGCTTGCTCTGCAGATACGTCAAGGCGTACCTTCTGCCTGATAAGTCCCGCCAAAGTAAGCGCAAGACCAAAATTAAAAGTAACAGCACCAATCCAGAATTTAATGAAATGCTGAAGGTGAGAACAGTCTCTCTCTCAGGCTGTGATGAATGTTTCACTTGTGCTCAAAGGTATTTTCTACATGTGCTCCCATATGGGGATTAAAATCTGGAAGAGATGCCTCAAAAGGGAAGGTGTCTAAGCAAAAGCATTTAGTAAACCTATAAGCTGCAATTTCTGGCTTTCAGCATTAACAAAGTGGTTTTGTTTGGTTCTTACCTTTACAGGTAAAATGTCTATTAGTTTCCACGGATCTCTTTCAAAAATGTTGATGTTCCCATCTAACCTGAGCTTAGAGTTGTTAAAAGCACCTTAAAGATTTTGTATGCCTGATGCTGAAGTAAAGCTAGCTTAAAAATTTCACATCTGAGTTTGAAGAGAAAATAACATTTTGCAGTAAGATCTGAATTCTTCTGGAGGTTTTAATTTATTTTTAAAGCAGAACTGACTTTGATAAGAAAATGCCAACACCTGTTTCACTACTTGCCTTCCTAAAATACTGGAAAAGTTCATTCTGTGTTGTAAAAGATAAAGATGGATTACATCCTTGAGAACTGATGGAGCACAATGCCCAGATGCTCTCTGTCCTTGCCTTTTGCCTGTGGTCTGCTACAGAGGGTGAACTATTCCGAGCTCCTCACAAGCTGCTTATTCACCTCCATGGCTCTGTGGTGCAGGTGGGAATGGCAGAGTTCACTGCCTGTCTGGCAACAGGACCTCAAAGCTCCTGATGATTCCCTTGCCTGTCTGAAGAGAGTTATGCAGCTGGCTGTCATGAGGCCAGAAACTCTTTTTAGCTTCTTCTGAAATACTTTTTTTTAATATAATTTCAGTTAGGTTTTAAATAAGTTTCTTATAACGGAGACAAATAGATGTTCCCTGGCTAGTATACTTGGCTTAACCTGGCTACAAAACCATTTTGCAGGCACACGCACTTGGTCTGGCCAGACTGCTTGCCAAGGTAGTCTCTTTTATAGCCTTGTTTTTAAATGGTATATAGTAAAGTTAAGACTTGCTTGAACTGGAAACAAAAGGGTATTAGACTTTATTTAGTAGGTAATATAGCACTACAGACATTTGCTGGTGGGGAACTGGGTGAGGATAGGACCTAAGGAGCTTCTCAAAAATAGAAATTGTAACAAAAAATGCTTGTTTGATTTGTGGGTAGGTAAGCAAGAGCTACATCTGTTCATCCCAACTCAACTGAAAGTCCTGTTACAAAAAAGAACAAGAAAACTAGATCTCCATATATCTTCTCTCTTTGACTTTTACTCCATTGTTGCAGAACATCATGCTTCTCACAGGGGAACTTTTGGCATTAATGATTAAGCATTGTAGACAAATCTATATATTAATAGCCGACTGACTTGACTGTTTCAGCTTTTGGAGAGTATTTGTCCATGTCCAGATACTGTTCCTGAGGCAAAAATAAGGCATCTGGGTCTCTTCAGCCAACACTACAAGAAGGGTGAATTTCAGGGAATTAATGGGCTTTTTGCTAAAAGCAAAGTGTGCAGAGCTAGAATTCCAGACGTTTACAATTTTCTGTATATTTGCTAGACTACAATGCTTTTTTCAGATGAGGTTTTTAATAGCTTTCAAAGCCAACAACAGTTACTAAGACTGATGTGCTCAGTGCATGCCTTGCCGATGCACTTGTATGTGTTTGTGTAAGTTACAAAGATAAATCTGGAAAGGACAGGGTGCTTTTGCTTAAGCAGTGTTCAGCAGACACTCTTTACGGATGAAAGGACATGTGGAGTTTCTTCTTAAGAACTAGACTTTGATGTTGATCTGCTTCTTTTACATAATCTGGTAAGGAATTAACAGGATCATAGTTTTAAGCATCATAATTTACTTCATAGTCATAAATACCTAGTAAATAATACAGAAAAAAGCGCCACAATTGTGATAGTAACATTAATTACCACTGCATGCACACAGCAAAGAAAAGAGATTTCACATTAACGTTATGAGCTTTCTGGC
This sequence comes from Myrmophylax atrothorax, assembly GCA_026770055.1. NCBI lineage: Eukaryota > Metazoa > Chordata > Aves > Passeriformes > Thamnophilidae > Myrmophylax > Myrmophylax atrothorax. The sequence goes on along the minus strand of JAOXXN010000001.1, from coordinate 7,552,454 downwards.
TAGATCCATCTTGTTTGCACAGAAAACAAATCCCTCTTTCATGCTTCATTTGTTAGCTGCTGTGGGCTCTGTGAAACTGAGATAGAGCTGTTAAAGGCTCAGTGGAAACTATTATTTCTGCTTATTCTGAGAGGGTTTTTTTCTCTTTTTCTATTGGTAGTATGTCATCAGTCACACACAGCTGGAAACCAGGACCCTACAGCTTTCTGTCTGGCATTATGACAGATTTGGACGCAACAGCTTCCTTGGGGAAGTGGAAATTCCATTTGATTCCTGGAACTTCGAAAGTCAGGGCGATGAGTGGTTTGTGCTCCAGCCCAAGGTAAGGCTTTCCAGGGCTGGTGGGAGTGCTGTGAAGCAAATTTAGCAACACTTAGTTATTTTTTTTCCTTTGGAGCTTGTTTATAAAGCAGGACTTTATAAGTGCCTAATATGACAATAAATAAGAAAACCTTTGTTTTTATTTAATGAAAGCTTACTAGTTTTAAAGTCTTCATGAAAGTTTCACGTGTGATTGGTACTTAAAAACAATAACAAAAAAAAGCGCTTTTAAATAAACCATAACTTCCTCATGTAATAAAATGCAATAGAAAAATTACATAGTAAATACATTATTTTTTTAAAATAGCACATAAAA